>CM062816.1:1578706295-1579066110 GCA_031772625.1 Pinus tabuliformis
GCAATTGCTGTTGAAGATTAATAAAACCCTCATCTGCTGCACCGGTTTTCCCACATTGGGATTTTCCGAGGACAATTGTCCAAAAATAATTGTGTTGATGTGATTGGTTCTTATGCAGGTATTTTTTTTCTCTGGGTAATTGTGTGATAACTGTAGTAGAATTTATTTTAATATTAAACCCAGGCCTGCCAACGAGCGACTGAAAACAGTGAGGACTGAATGCATGTGCGAAGTTGGGTGCAGACATGAATGAATGAACATGCATGCAATCAGTGAGTGCAGGATTCAGTAAACGGGAAAACAAGTAAGTGTGTGAAGTGAGTCGTCGCAATGGCGACCGTTAGTGCAGAAACAGTGTCATGCATGCAACAGCAAGGAGATGCAATGGAAAACTTGAAACAGTGCTTCTACAAGCTAACATGCATTAAAACGACAACAAACGTTCAACAAAACCAAGCAAACAACACTCACACAAACCGAAATACAAAAAGTGACAGAAAAGCAGCAAAAGACATGAAAAGCGGACTTACCCAAAAAAAGTTGAGTTGAGTGTGTCGAAGGTTCCTAGATGCGATGGGGAATGCCAGAGCTCCAAGATTGAAGTGAAGAATGAGCTCTGAAGCATCAAATAAATAGTTTTGACAAGATCGAGGCTTATGACATGCATGCCACAAATCTAGGAAAAAACGACACTTGGCGGGAGGTTTCTAAAACGGCTTTTGCATGTAACCCCCAACTGCTAAAAATAGATCCCTAAAATCTAGGGATGTGTTTTGTTTTTTCTTTTTCAGGAAAAATTTGCCCATGCATGCAAGGCAAGATTGCACATTTCTAGAGTCAACTGATCAACTTGGGAGCACATGCAACGGACAGCAAGCCCTGGAGTGACTTCTGCGCAGTTTCTGGGCTGAGTGGCTTTGGCTACCCATCAAGCTTTGCGCAATTTCTAGACCGAAGCCAAGGTTGCTAGCCACAATTGCGCAAATTCTGAGAGCAAGCCCAGTGATGGGCTGCTCTGCGCAGTTTTCAGGGGGAAGGCAATCTGTTTGCTCTGCGCATTTCTGGAGAGAAGCAGGCTACCTTGATGCTCTGCGCAATTTTGGAGACCACGGTCGGTTTCCCTCTAGTTCTATGCAATTCTCCAAGTGAGCACAAGAGTCAGTTGAAGACCAAGTCACGAGATGTCAGCTTGCGGGTGAAAGGCAAACAAGTTAGCGAACACAAGCTGATAAGCCAAGAAACTCAACTAAAAGCATATGTACCTGGGCAGTGCAAGACATGCTGCTAAGGATGGTTGGTAGGGAGGCTCCAAAACGAAGCTAATGCAAAAATTTTGGAGGATGGTTGTAGCCGCTACAACACAAGGATAACCATCACACCAAACACCCCACATCACATGAAGTACCCTCAATCATGGTCTAAACACTTTCAAAATAACCCCAAAAGTCGAGCAAGGGTTTCTATTATGAAAAACAACTATGGGAAATGCCTAAGAAAAAAACTCCAGTTAAGAAGCAGTATAGTCTATTCAACATTACTATCCACCCAAAATGCTATACAAGGATGTTGATGTTTATTTTTCAACATAACGTCGATCCATACAAGTTTCTATCATATACAAAATTAATGTATTAATATTTTATTAATACTATGAAATAACTAAAAGTCAAATATCAATAATGATGTGATAAAATTTTATGTGATTATACATTAAATAATTGTTAAATTGTTAATATAATTTTGATGTCTTAAATCATATATGTGAATAGTTATAATTTTAGTTTTATATGCATACATACAAGTGTTGTGTCCATGTTTCTCGAAATTTTTGAAAGTGTTGTTTTTAAACATGTACCATTATGAAAATCCGTACACTAAGTTACCTTATATGGGGAAATGGGTATAGGTTTTGTATATGTCACTTTCAATGAAAACAAGGAAATGACAACATATATATATGAGAGAGAGAGAGAGGTGTTCATAGGTAAGTATGCAACCATTACAATGTTCAAATCATAAGAAGATAGTAGATATTTGGTGATCTCAACAAACCCTAATCCAATCATAAAACCAGCAGATTTATAACAGCCCTTAAAATAGATCACAAGAAATATTTCCACGTACCATATCTTTGTCCAAGAACAATCAACCACACGAATAGAATGAAATGTCAAAAGAAGAGCAAATTGTTTACCGGTGCCCCTTATGCAATGAATGAATTGATTCACTTGAATAAGATTTTACAAATGAGGAGTTTATCCTTGTATTTATACATATCATTTAGGGTTGGGGCACTACCCTAAGAGCATGCCCAAGCCAACCTAATCAAATATAGAAAAAACGATAAATGGGTTAGTTAGGGTGAAAATTCCAAAGTCTGGAATCCTACTGCAGTAACTGACATTATTCCTTCTATTTGTTAAATAAATTAAACAAATTATTTGCAGTTTCTTATGGCAAATATCGAAATAAATACATTGTAGCCTTCACAAATTAAATACTGAGGAAAAATAAATGCAAGGAAAATTAAAGAGATGCTAGCACACATATAAGCATATTAACACAGTGATTTTTGGACAATTGTCCCTGGAAAAACCCAATGTGGGAAAATCGGTGCAGCAGATGAGGGTTTTATTATTCTTCAGCAGTAATTCATGTACAAGATACCGAACAACAAAAATAGAGAAAGAAACACTGAGAGAAATTTAGTATTAAATTTCTCACTCTCCACAGCAATTCTCTGACCCCGAAATGGCCCCTCTGCCCTTACGCTGGTCTCATTGCGTCATCCTCTGCGCAGTGCCTTGATGAATTGCGTCCTCTCTCATGTTGACCCTACTAGAAGTTATCCTACACTCTAAGACTATTGTCGTTTCCCTCTCTCTCCCCCTGCAACTCACCCTCTGGCTCTATTTTCTCTTGCTGAACTTCAGCCACTAAGAAAATCGATTTTCCTGGGCGACTAAGTATCTGGCATCTGCACTAATGTGTTCTCCATCTACCCATCAACTTCTTCTTATAATCCTCTGTTGGAGCAGCGATGGACAAGATTAAAACATAATCAATGGCCCAGATTAATTCCCTGTCGATCTGTGTGAGTTTCTAGATGATTCTCACCACATCTCAATTAACACTGATTAATTAACCATATTTCCTAAGTTTAAACTTAGGAAATAATTAAAAAATTGGTTAATAATCTAATTGAGATACTTCTAGGTGGAATTTCTTGAAATGATTTCTAGGTTTTGGAGAACTCATTCATTCTAGCCTCTCCACAAAGTTTTGTGGCTAGAACACATTCAATGCTACCAAAACTAACAGTTAGGTATCCATATGTAAGTTCCATAAAACTATAATCATTACAATGTATTAACAAGCCTCAAGTAAAGACTAACCACATACTATCAGCATATGCCATTCATTGATTCCTCACAATTTCACAATATTCGTCAGTCATTGTACAACCAAACTTTGCCTTTATAAATTAGGCATTATAATCAAACTAAAATTAAAAAAGACAAGTGGCATTGGTCAAAATCATCAAGTTTCTGATTATCATACATGTTATATCCGCAAGTCTTAGGTATATGAGAAGAACTTGAATTTCCCTTTGGTATTAAACTTGAAGAATCTAATATGATTGAAGATCAATCTTCAATAACCAGAATTTTCATTTATAAATAGGAAATACATTCAAATTATGAAAAAGGAAGACTCTAAGCATCACTAGTCAAGATAAGGTAGTTGGACATCACCACACATCTAATACAATGGACTCATGTATATCATAAGTATTGGAAGCTCCCTATAGAGTTGAACCTAGATAAGAATTATTCTAATTAAAAATGAATCTTCAACAAAATTGAGATAGAAGAAAGTAATGTCCAAGTTGAGATCCTCAAATCCCATGTCTCCCAACTCTTTGAAGACCTAGATTGATAGTCTTCTTTCTTTCATGAGGTCAGGCAAAGATTTGAATATATGTGTAGAGAGAAGAAACAGTTCTCAGGGATTGCAACTCATCAAACTTGCTCAATGAGTAACCCATAATTATACATGTACTTCTCTTAAACTTCAACCTTAACAAATAGATTCCTTCAAGGTTGATGCAACCTGAGGCATGTGAAAAATAGATGCTTCTCATTCTTGATCATGCAATCAGTGACGAATTATGACTTGTATTGTATACATCAATTCTGGAAATGTATTGTTATTCTACACTATATGGACATGGATTCATTTAATATCAACAAAAATATCCCTTTTAAGCACAAAATGTGTATTTCTTTATATTTTTGTGCTTTGTTGGGAATACTAAGAGAGGGGTGAATCAGTATTTCCTTTAATTTTTACACAATTGGTTAGATTCCTTTAAACATTTAGAGAATCAAAACATAACATGAAACATTATCACATCACATAGACAGTGCACAGAAGATTTTCTCTCAACAAAGCTTCATTATGTATGGTTACATACAAGTTTACCAGCTGAACTAGAAGGAAGTACAAAACTCCCCAAAGGTTTTACCAGCAAGGGCTGAAAGGAAGCATTTGCTCCCTAAGTCTGAAGATATTTACAGACCCAAGTCTGTTGGAGTCTTCATCCCTTACAATCAACCAATCAACCACTGCTGCTGCAATACACTTCACCCCTATCGACTGCCACTCCTGCTACTACCAGTGTCCATTGTCACTCCTGCTGCACTTTACTACTATCACTGTCCACTCCAACTGTTGGCTACCATTGCTGCATACTGTAGATGCCAAAGCACAGTCAACACTTGATCCTACAACACTTCAGCCTTCTGACATAACTCAAGCATTCTATGTAGAACATGTCCCCCTTTGATCAGTTACAATATACCAAAGCATCTAACATTGTCAACTATCTATGTCACAAGAGTGTGAATCATTGTTACGTAAGAGTCAAGACCATCAACCTTCCAAAAGTATCACTGTCAAATAGTACAGTCACAAGAGCATGCAATTTTGTTTAATATCACTGAAGTCACTGTCAAATATCATTGTCAAACACCTATGTCAACTACATATATCATCCAGCATGTAACACGTGTCATAATCACTGTCAAGTTGTATACAAGATCACCAACATATCATGTCACTAATCAGTCTTTGCAATACAACAAAAATTAGTTGGACAATTCATGAGACCTCTATAGACCCAATACTACTAATAGTTTTATCTCATTTATTATCATCCTTAGAAATTTATTCAAGAGTTACAATATTTCAAACTCTGTCTAGCAACACCAGACTTAGCATAAGTCAATTACTGACGCATTGGATTAAGGCTTCAAGAATCTGAATAACATATCCTCCTGAACTGATCACTGATACAAAACTTTCTGATTTAAACAAACTGCACTCAAGCCAGAATGCATTGTCATCGCAACAACTAGTTAAGGTTATCGTATTACTGTCTTACATAATGGGTATATACCCGTCTCGATGTCATATGCAACCATTATACTTGCCACAGAGCTATTAAAACACAACATATTTGATCTATTTTGCAAACGACCTCTATTAAATCGTATCACATCCTTCAAGTTGTCATCAATCTTCCAGAAGACACACTAGACTCACGCACAGAAGATTTCACCCACAGATATTAAATATTCAACAATTAAACAAAATTCATTTGGATATAGGTGTCGACTGCCACAGACAGGAAGCATATAGGAGTCGTGCCGATTGAAGGTCCTTGTTCTACCAGTGCGAAATAAAAGGTTGCTCGAAGGAATACATCAAACCAAACTGATCTTTGAACAAAACTTCTTCAATGGGAGGTCTGTGATACTTGAACAAGGTCTTAAAACATCACAATACGGATCATACTTGTATTTTAGGTATGCTAGAACAGCTTCTGGAGCACAGGCGTTATAGGCTTGACAATTGATTCTCCTTCAGTATTGATGCACAGTGCAATACAAGGCCGCAATCACCGAATTATGCAAGAATGACAAAGCATTACATGAGTGTTTAGACAGCGTCGACATGAAATCAACCAATAACCTAGGCCACTGGAACCCCTGACCTTCTTGCAAAATTATGTATGCATGAATTATAGGGCATTGTTAGTGAGGACTGGCATGTTCATATTAATTCAGAGGACGACTGAAGACAAACCAAAGGAGGTATCAGTCTTAGATATGTGATTACCCACGGGGAGGCACGAGCGGGAGGGGTGTTTTATAACCTCAAAGAAAAAACTAAAACAAAGTTCGCTTAGGAACTGGGGAAAGCCTCGAACAACCAAGCCAAAGCACTCTCACTTTGGCAAGGCTTGAAGATAAGCATCTCCAAAGGCATTAAAAATTTGATTATTGTCGGTGACTCAATGGTGGTGATCCAAAAATGCATAAGGCTCTCCAGAAACGAGCATCTTTTAGACTCCGAAACCTCTTCATTGATTACAAGGATTATGATTATGCTCAGCAAGTTAGATGATTTCAAATTTTTTCATGTAAAAAGGGAAAATAACCATATGGCAAACCTACAAGCCAATGTTGGTGCAACATTAGAACAAGGAGTATTACACGTTGATCAAACCATGGTAATATGTCACGTACCATAATGGAGGGATTAATTAAATACTTAATGGATTACAGGTGGAACATTGGAATAATCATGACTCAGAGGAATATCAATCTCATTAATACCTTGGGAATGGCAAGGAGATTGTTGGAAGCTGTTGAGGGTAGTTGTGTATTAATTAACAGATGGGCGTGGGGGAGAATAACATTCATGTTGCAAGACAAGTGGTCTCATCCTAGTTGGTTATTAATTGGGAAGGCATGTGAGATCAACCTTAGTACCATCACATATCAATTTGAATGCATTTTGGCAGTGATTCGAATGGAGGAATGTGCCATGACGGAGTTGCAGGCAGGGAAGTCATTTAATCTCGAAAAGCGGGGAGTCTCATTTGAAAAGGATCACTCAGTTATTTATAGGAGTTGGGTGATGCAACTCAGGCATAGAATTGTTCTGGTGCAAGGAAGAATAGCAAGAAAGATGGCCTCAGCAAGCAACGATAGCGGAAATGGAGCTGAGGAACTCAGGAGCAGTGGAAATGTGGCGGAAATGATTGAAAATTCAAGCAAGCAAGTTGTGAAAGAGATTCAGGAACAAATGATTGTTGTGTTGTCTCATTTGTCTGGATTAGGGAAAGACATGGAATTGATGAAAAAGGGCATGGAAACTTTGAACATCGGGATGATCAACATGAAGTCCAAAGTGGATAACATTGAAGTTAAGGTAGACATGAACACTGTAGGAGTACTGAAAGAGGTTTTCGCACTGTGTAATACTCCCACCCCAATGGCGGAAGACGCGGAAGCGGCAAACAATGCTCTAGGGCCTGGTGCTAAGATAATCGCGGACCTAGCCCAGACTCTCGAAGTGGCTCAGGAGGACATGGAACATGGAAGTCGTGGGTAGCCTGTCTCTTTATTATTATGTTATGTCGGATAGTAAAGCTCTGCGGTGTCTTTTGGAAAATATATAGTATAAGTGATGTAAGGACATTATATAGAAATAAGAATGGTAGCAGTAGGGTCTCTTTGAATATTTCTTTTCATACTTCTGAGACTGAGATTCTCATGAATGTAAGGGACCTAGCCAGTTTCCAATTTTTGTTATAAAAATTGCTACCCGTTGCTTTTAAAAAAAAAGATATGTAATTACACAGAAATATGACAATATGTCTAGTGAAGCCTTCAAAGACCTTTCCTACGTGGACTGAGATTAAAAGGTAGGTTTTTTGGTCACATATTAGAGCACCAACTTAGAAGTTTTGCTTAGAAAATAGGCTTGAACAATGCACAAATTTTAACTCAGGTCCTTGCTAGTTAAGAGCTTAGAGAGTCCCGAATTTTTGTCAAAAACCCTGCCTCAAAGGCTCGAATATTCCATACTTTGATCCTAGTAAGAATGTGAGTGAATGCCAACAGCAACGTGTCTCAGACTTGTTCTCGAGAAGGACCGAAAACTCATGGAGATACCTGCAAGTAGACTCAACGAAACCCAAAAAATTATTAACCCAGAAACCCTTCCAAATTGCCTTCTCATCAGTTTTTTAACAACTCCTCAAGGCCGCAGGTAAATAGAGCCAAGATCCACACACTTGATATATCCCAAGAGGGCTAGAAATGCCTCCTTTAAATAAGAGTCGAGGTGCCATCTAGAGAGGCAGTCAACATGCCTTTGGAGGGAAAATTAAATTTTTTAATTTCAAACTTTGGAGGAGCCCAAAAACCCCAAACAATATGAGGCTAATTTTAACATTTAATTTGAATTTGAATTCTCAACGAAACTTTAAGTCACAATATATTTGAATTAATTCTTAATGAGAATTCCTTTTGACCTTATGAGTTCCCAGCGAATAAGAGACTACCACATCATCATTTTTAGGGTTTTCAACCATAATGGGGTGTACCATCTTTAATCAAGCATATCTCTCGAACCGTGAGGGCCCCACTAAGTGCTCCACATATCAACAGAAATGGCTTAACGAGGGCTATCAACCTAGAGGGGTCTCATGCCAAGAATCATGACAAACACAATCAACGAGTGCAAGGAAAGTGTCAAGTATGATCATCTTCCAAAAGATCCAAACCTTAGAGCTAGAGTTTCATCAATGCATCATCTCATCCATGCATGCCAGCATATTGAGGACATTAATGACGACATCCTACACCTGCTTTGACATCAATGACAACATAATCAACATGCTTGTCAAGTTTCCCCAAGTCAAGTCAAACTCTTGATCTTTGGCCTTGTTGCCCACCTAACTGGGTAACCCCTAGGAGAAAATATTTCTCCCATTTTATTCAACTTGCTAGTCAACAGCTCTATGATGATCCACAAATAGCTAGCCTTAATGACCCTCCATCCATGCTTTGATCAATGCTTTATGACATCTAGCATACTCATTAGATGAAGTTGGGTCATCTATTATAAGGTACATTAACCATCTTTGTAATTAAGTGCTTTCATTAAATGTTTAAGGGTATTCTAGAAGGGATCACATGTTGAATTGGATGATAGACCAATTTTGGTTGTATTCTTGTTCCTGTGCTTTGGAGGTTATCCCCTGCCCCTAGTCTAATGCAACCTTCCTTGAGGCCTTTCTTTCCACTTCCCAAGAGGGGCACCAATAGAAGGCATTGATTGATGTTGTGTGTCTATGGTAACCCATACCTAACACTTTCCATCTCTTCCCTTATATCCATGTCCCATCTTCGGGTTAAATACCTTCAGTCACTAGTATTGGTTCTCTATTTTCCTCATTCTTGAGTAGGGACCCCAAAACTTTACCCTAAGAGATCGATACAACAGAAAGAAAAGAAAGAGCATGAGGCATGATGATAAAATGCAATTGGATGGGATATAATAGAGTGCATGGACAAAAGCTTAGCTTGAGCTATCAAGCTAAAAGGAACTTTGAATATCGTTTGAGAGATTGGTTGAGACTTTTTCAACACTACAGAGAGGATGTCCAATCCCACTCGATGACCATGATGGGAATTAGAGCCAAAACATTGACCAGTTTATGAGTATTGCTTTGGGATATATCCAACAATGATGATAACCTTCTCTCCCTTTAGGGCCTAAAACGGTGCACATTGAAGCCATGACATTGCCTAGAAGACCACAGGATGCCCCCAGGATGGCATTGTACCTTCTTAATGGGCATTTCACTATTTCTAGGCTAGTTTTATGATGATGATGACATGAGATTCCTCTAGAAGGGATGGTACAACTTTCTAGGTGATAAAGGCATTCCCTAGCCTTGCGACATACCCATCTAGCTTGGAGTGATGACATGGACTTGGTTGATGATGACATGTTGATGAGAAGGGATTTGCTTGACGAGTGGACACCTTGTTGACGAGGAGATGTTCTTTGAGCGAGGAGCACTCTCTCACCCAGCCATGGCACATTTTAATGGAGATATTCACCTTTATAGAATGAGGTCACCCTTGGAGGATCTTTCGCTCACATGCGTGGGCTAAAAGGAGACTTTTTGTTACATTTTATCATTAATATAGTTATCTTTTAGGTCAGCTTGTGACCTACTTAACTTGTGATCACTTAATTCATTATTTTGAGGGGTTTTACTCAATTACTGGACTAAATTGACTTGGTTGCTCTCATATAAATTGGCGGAAGTCAATTTTGGTTGGATCATTATCGCGCACACCCATTTACTCATTGAGAGAGAGCATGCACTAGTTATTTTTCGCTTGGACGCAATGGAGCGTTGACGTAGCAAATTGTCTTGAGGATGATATTATACTTGGAGGGATTCTCTTTGATTGATGAAGTGATTTTATGGTTATTTGTGCAACTTTATTGTGAGTAATCTTCTTCCATTGTGCAAATATTGTATAATTAGGGTTACATCGAAATTTTCATATTAATGCATTGAATATTTAATGGCTCTAACATCTCCTTTCCAAAATTATCACAAAGCATCCATTAAAGAAACTTAGTAAAGTATTCATTGACCTTAAATCTCCAATTGATTGAAAATTGCTAGGGTTTTGATGGAGAGATTGTATCTCTCATAACTCACTCCAATCAAGTCTTCAGCCATAAACCTTGCCCTTTGACTCCATTAGCCCAAGAATGAGAAAGGTAGTAGTCAATTTAGTGTGTCAATATTTATAAAAGAAAAAAATAAAACCCTAAATTCCTTTTTTTCACTTTTTAAGGGTAAATTAGGGTTAGGTTATGGAAAAATCTGCATTAAATAGCAAAAAATATCTTGCATATCATATTACTACGGTTGGGATTTGCATTTGTTAAATTGGAAAAGCAATATATAATTTTATATGCAATTCTAGCCCAACTTTTTTAGAGCCGATGTCTAGGGTTTTGTAGTTGTTTTATGCATTCTCAGCCATTGAAAAATTGTTGCAACCTTTTCCTTCATCCAATCATTCAATAGCATTGCTTATATATAGTTTATCATTGATTATAGGTTGTTTTGTGTTATTGTTGTCATAGATTTTGCATGTTGTAAATTGTGCTTACTAAAAACCCTAATTTATAACAGCAATCATTAGTTTCAATGTAACATGTGTTTGGGATCCATTTGAGCCTCTCCAAGACTATCCAAGCCCCCTAGATTTAGGCATAGTTACTTTGAACTCATTACCTCATCTCACCTGGAGCCCTATTTCATTGAATATTATTGTTGGGTGTTTATTTAACACAATCTTTGGACAGTGTTTAGCTTGGGAATTATTGGGTTACCTAATCTTTGGGATCCATTGGAGAAGCCTCCCTTGTGGGGATTGTTACCCCACATGTCAACAGGGATACATAAAAAAAATTGCAACATCTATCATCACCATTGTAAACCCAAGGTCACAAGTCAAAAGTAATGTAAAAACCATGTGAGGTCATGTATTAGGTATCCTAGACCAATGTCATGTCTTTTGAGTCTATTGTCTTAGTTGGACCATGGCGGGTCCATTGAAATTTCACTTCAAGTTACTCTTGTCCTATACGAGATTGGAGGGCCTTAGATGAACTCTCTTCAAAACATGGTTTTATGAGACCCTGCATTTGTAACGGTGATCATCAATGTATGGGTTAGTCTAGCTTGCATCAAGATGCACCTATGTAGATCCACATAGTTATGAACTATAGTTTGTAAGTCGCCTTGTCTTTGGTGCAGTTTTCTTCATACAACTCTTAGAGCACGGCAGTCTCATTTGACAACATTTTACGTTTCCTGATGCAGTTCACAATTCTCAATGCAAAGTGGTAATGGAGGAAAAAAAGTCAACTTGGTCTCAGATTTTTCAGTTTGATGAGAGAATTCCACGCCATGTTCCAGTTGATAAGAGAATTCCACGCCATGTTACTAAGATGACAGTGGTGGTTTATCCCATTGTTGCCCTTAACCTAAAATGCCTAGTGAGGCTTTGCACTAAGGTGCTCGATTTTGTGGTAATAGGCCTCAACAAGTTTTTCCTTGAGTTGAGTATAGTTACTATAATTCCATCCCTTTATACAAAAAAAAATACATCAGATCCCATGCATTACTCCTTTACCAAACCATGGGGAGGCTATACCGATCATATCCCATGGCTCTTAGAATAACAAACATATACCTGAAATTCTTGTACTTCCTACATTTACCAAGACAAATGATCAATTATTTGAGAGGCTAATAATGTAGCATTTGCTTGCTAAATAATTTGTCAATCGTTGAAGACAAGTTTTAATTTACGACAATATTCAATAAGCCATAGGGACAACTTGTAGAACCAAACTCATCATATTTCACCAATTATGTTATTTTGAATTGTTGTTGAAATGTAGACACACAGATTAGAGGATGAATTGCAGAAGTAGAATTCAATTGTTACATATTTCCTCAAATTTTAATCTTTGCTTAATATCTTAACTTTCATCAGCACAAAGAGCTAAGAGTAGTGGGTTACCTGAGTTATAATAGTAAAATGCTTGCCTTCATTTTCACATTGTTGTTGCAACATAGCTAGGGCATAATGACCGATGTTAGGTTTGGAATTTGCAACAACACACCTATATCATGCAAACGGCATAAACAAAACATCCTTCAGAAATTCAAACCAGAAGGTCATGAACAAAAAGAAAAGTAAATTAGTTTTCTTCCATCCAATGAGGACAAAGACCAATTGGACCCATAAAATAAATCAAAACCGTAATTATTGTTGACAACTTTATCTTATGGAAATTGCTGCCATGTCAATTTAAGATATAACAAGAATATTATACAAATATCTCATTAGCATTGAGCCCTTCATTCTATGTAGAAGTTTTAGAGCACATAACCACATAACAATAATAGTGTTGTGTTAAATGTGGAAAAGTTCCAAATACACAAGGGATCATGTTCTTTCTCTTCAACATTAACCTTGTACTTTAAGTGTCATATCTTACTTCTCTCCAACCAATAGTGCAACAGAATTCCAGGTTTAAAATTTTGTCTTTCTATACAGGTATAAAAATATCAACTATATCAGCATGTAGTTGTCTAAGAGTCAAATCACTTATCCAGATCTATAAAGTTCAAGATTCATTAAGCAATTGATGTTCTTAAAATATCAGTGCCATGCATTAAACTACTATGACACTATAAATAATAGAATGAAAGAAACCACAATAACAAATTGATATATAGTACAATGCAATAAACAAAATCCTCCAAGAAAAGAGTATATAGCTTCTTTTTGTAAAAGATTCAAACTCAACTATATCAAAACATATAGACAAACATGAGTGTTAGTATTTAAAGTCACAGGAATCATTCCCATAAAACTTTGCCTAGTGAACCAGCCATACTAAAGAAACTTGAATACTTAATAGCTTCATCGTCAAGAAGGCACTAGTAGCCAACCACACACCTCTATCCTAATAATGGCTGGCCTATAAACCAAGGTTCCCCTACAAACAAGTATGAGTTTCAAAACCACCCATTAAAAAAATTTAGAAACAAGGATATATATATATATAGCTGTGTGTGTGTGTGTGTGTATTGCAAACATATTAGCATATACATACATATCAGCATATACATACATACATATATCTATTGCAGACATACTTACAAATACATACATACATATATATATATGAAAATGTTTTCAAATGGGTGCAGTGTAAGTTGTTGAGAGGAGAATTGTTACTCTTCCCACTTAGGTTCAAATCCCACTTTGTGGCATGTTTACACTTAATGAGCTAATTGTTGATGAGCTATATATGCTCTATTCATGAGCGTTCTGACTTAGACTTATGCTTTGAAGAATTTAAGGTTTACCCTAAATACCATCCTCAGTATAAAGGGTGGTGCCCAAGAGGTTTCCCCCCATGAAAAAAATAATAATAACAAATTAAAAATAAATATATGAAAATGTTGCCATTATATTTATAACATAAAAATTATAGATAATTATTTTTTCTTCAAAACGTTGCTTATATTAACAAACAAATGCAATGCATATTGCACAAATATATACAACCAAGCACCAGACTACACAAATTCCATCCTAAAGGACAAGGGATGAGCCTTAGGACGAACTCCACAACATCTTGCATCTCTTAGCAAAAGAGGGCTTCTAACTCACAACAATAAACTTATCTCATAGCAAAGACACTCCCTAAAAGGAGTCCCTTTAGGGAAAACATATTACTGCTAAAAATCACTTCATAGTGAAGCTTCCCCAAAATACAATTTAACAACTCTAATACAATGCCAAGCACTATCCTTCCCTAATATGTGAGGGATCACATGATCCTTCACACCATCCATGATGATACGTTTGGCCTTCATGTCTTTGAACTTGTGGGCTGCCAGAGTTGTAGCATCTGAAGGAGTTATAATTTGGATGATTGCAAACTCCCATAGGTTGTTCTCCTAGAGAATCATCACTTCTATCCTTCCATGGAACGAAATTGTAGGCCCCATCTAACCTGTCCTAGTAACTCAAACCAGTTGATGCCATCGGAAAATCGCCGAACACTTCTACAACGCCTTGATTGGTATTGTTGATTTGGGGTAGCGTCGGATGTGCTCTAGCCACAAAATTTGGTGGAGAGGTTGGGGCACATGAGATCTCCAATATCCAGAAAGGGTTTGGGCAGATTCTAAACAATTTAGGAGATATTAAAATAATTAATATTTTTAATGGATTCCCTAAGTCTAAACTTAGGGAAATTAAAATATTAATGTGAATTAATATGAAACTGTGTTAGAATGGTCCAAAAGACATGGATCAAGCCAGATCTAATCTTAGCCGTTGATATGTCAACAAGAAAAGTATAAGAGGAGGCTTGAGGGTCACTTGGAGAATACAGTAGAGTGATCAGTCATCCTATTCTCTAGAGCGGGGTTTGCTAAGAGAGATAGAATCAGTGATTGGAGTTGCAGCTAAGGGGCATTGAGTACAGAGAGACAGAGAGGCAGAGATAGTGCCGGAAGAGCAACGCAGTAGCCAGAGAAAGTGACACAGTAGCAGCCAGGGCTCACACAGGGCCACGCAGAGGCAATCGGGAGTTGCACAGAGCCTCAGAGAGACCAGCATTGTTGATGCAGAGGGCCAGAAGGCTGACGCAGGGCCTCCTAAGGCTGACGCAAACCCATTCAGGGTGACGCAAGGCTAGTGCTAGGCAAAGAGGGGCTGACGCAGTCCAGAAAGGCAGACGCTGGGGTTTCTGGGGCAGATTGGAGCTGAGGAGCTGCCGGAAGGTTTATCTGGGGTTTCAACCAGGACATTTGTCTCAAACTGAGAGGTATTACTGCCAAGGAAATTCTCTGTTGGGTAAGCTGAATTTGGCACCCAGATTGTACTCTGATATTGCTTAATAAGAAAACCCTCAGATAGCTGCACCGGTTTTCCCACATTGGGTTTTTCCGGGGACATTGGTCCAAAAATAACGGTGTCATTTGGTGTGATTGTTTCTGTTTCCTTCAGTTGTTGATCTATAATATGTTGAGCATGCACTAGTGTTTATTTTCAGTATTTACATTGTAAATAACTTGTTAAGTAACGAAACAAGCAGGTAGGAATAAATCAGATAAAGTGCATGCAGGGTTTCTAACTGGTAGACTTAGAAACTTCAACAGGTATGGTCTCTATCTCTCTCTCCCTATGAGGATGTCCTCCGCCAATTCGCAGGTCTTTCTAGCCTGCGACTTGTGGATCTACAACCCTGTACTGGTCACCTGTTCACTCAACTTTTGACTGGCTTGTTCTTGCACAAACTCAGGCCTACCTAGCAAATAACCCTATCACAGCCTGGACTGTCTTAGTCCCTCTACTCTCAGCTACTGAGCTCCTTTCAGCTCTACAAACATGTGTCACTACTCGTGACGGTGGTCTTCCTGTCCAACTCAACCTCAATCCACCTACACCTTGTCACTCTCCTCATAGTTGTGCGTTGTTTTAGCTACTATGTGCGGTCGTACCATATTTTTCCCTCCACCTGCAGCTTGAACTCCCCCACAACGTCTAATTGTCGCGACTTCCTTTGCATTGTCACCGTCGGATTCCTTGTATGTGCTTGTCGCTAGCTAATCTATGTTGTTGATGCCCTCATGCTCTGTTGCTCTTCAATCTGTGTTTTGTTTGCCACTCCCTACAGCCTCCATGACCCCCGCCTCACATCCCATCCAATTGTTGCCCCAAGTCATCGCCTTCTGCCCACGATTTCTAGTTGTGTTTGCGAACTTCTCAACCTCTTCCACTGCTGATGCAAAGTGCTCCCTCTATGAGTGTGTCTCTCTACGATCAGTCGATTATTCTCCTCACGGTGTGAACAAGTGGCATGCAGGTCTGGTGTATGTCATTATCACCCTTCTCCCATCTCCCACCTCACGCAGCATATACACAATTGTCGCTGCCCAAGCCTTTTTCGCCACTGCCTACTATTAGTTGCTCCACCCGACACTGCGATCGTTGCATCTGGTTCCTCCAGCGGGCTATCTCTCGACATCCAATCCACACCCACCGCCCTTTACACTCCCGTTGTTTTATCGCACAGAATGTCTAGGCACCGCGACAACGGCTCAGATGGGGGGCTGTCGCCCTAATCGCCAATCTCTCCATTTAAGTTGTCTCCCTATAACAGGCTAAGGGGGGTAGACCCTATGGAAAAGTGGAATGAAGAAGAACTAGTTGGGAAACAACCAGTTTGAGAGACACAGTGACGCGATCAAGCACTTGATTAAGATTTAGCAAGACTTATAGGATTTGATTAGATTTTAAACGATTGATACCAGTGCCTTATGGAGTCAACGATCTTGCTAGGGAAATTAAGACCAAGTAATCGATTAGCAACTGTTGCTTAGATGAATGACTATTTTATATGAAATGCAGATCCTAAAACTAATGTGAGATGCAAGAATCTTGGTTAATTTTAGTTAAATGCCTATTTAAATGTGAACCCTTCAATCCTTTCTGTGTTGAGCCTGATTTCATAGTAATTGGCAAAGAGAAGATCAGGAGAAGCACACTAAGGTGTGATTAACGATACCTCTCCTGAAATTCTAACATACCCGGTGCCTCTGGCGCTGCAGAGAACTGTGGCTCTGACGACTGCAAGGTCACCGTTTTAAGTACTATTAAAACAGGCTTCTCAAGAAAAGACAGATGGAGATCTATCTGTCTATCGACCAAGCTTATGCTTGGAAGTAAATTTTATGCCTCTGGCGCTGCAGAGAACTGTGGCTCTGCCGACTGCAAGGTCACCGTTTTAAGTACTATTAAAATAGGCTTCTCAAGAAAAGACAGATGGAGATCTATCTGTCTATCGACCAAGCTTATACTTGGAAGTAAATTTTATCTCTACAAAGTTAACTTATATGCAAATGCACCAGAAGATGAAATGAAGTTAGACTCGAGAACGGGAAAACACTTGTGTTGCAAAAGCCTTCAATCACCAAAATGAAATGCTCGCTTTATGGATGGAGACTTAAAAGATAAACTCTTGAAGATATTACAATTAAAACAACAGCTTATTTCAAAATCTTCCTGATACAGTTAGCTCAAAGAGAACAAAAACAACTTTGCAATCCGATATCAATGTCAACAAATTTTCACAAATATTCAGCTTAGGAAACAGAGGTATGCAATCTATTGTAGTTCCACGACAAGATTCTTTAACAATCACTTGGAAGCATTTGTAAAATGTCCAGCATGTAACGCACATTAAAAAATTCAAGCAATGACGATAGATAGATGCAAGATATTCAACAGATGCACAATGTCTTAGCAATTAAATTTTAAGAGATTCAAATACTTTAAACAACCACGAAATTTAAATGCTAACCGATTTAGATCCTAGAATTTAAATGATTATGCTTAGTGACCCAAATCTAGGAATCCCACTTTCCTATAGTTAATCTTTACATATAAAAATTTAAGCACATTTAACTATAGAGAAATGAAAAATACTAATACCACAAAAATTCACCTTTAGATTTTACCTTAGCACAAAAGACACCAAGAAGGAGTTAAAAATTGACAAATTTAACAAGTCCTTTAGGAAAAAAATTTCAATGTGCTAATTAAGATTAAATGCGGTAAATGATCAATAAAAGTTTTTCGTTTTTAAAAGTGACCAAAACATATCGAACTGG
This sequence comes from Pinus tabuliformis, assembly GCA_031772625.1. Taxonomy (NCBI): domain Eukaryota; kingdom Viridiplantae; phylum Streptophyta; class Pinopsida; order Pinales; family Pinaceae; genus Pinus; species Pinus tabuliformis. The sequence goes on from CM062816.1 coordinate 1,578,724,459, forward strand.
CTTAATAATTTAAAAAAAAATTAATGGGCCAGAGGCCACATAAAAGAAATTAAAATCTTCCAGTGTGAAAATTTATTTTCGATTTTTCTAGCCACATAAAATAAACTTTTTACGTTTTTTAGATATTTATATATTTTTAAATGTTAAATTTTTTTTTAAGTTTTTAATTTTAAATTAACAAAAAAAAAAATTCAAAGTTAAAATCGAATTTTGAATTTTTTATTTTTTATTAAATCAAAACAAAAACACACTTCAATTTTTAAAGAAACCAAAACTAAAAGAAACTAAACCTAAGCTATCTTACCTAACCCCACCAACATAAACCAAATAAAAAAAAAATCGAAATGTGCCTTATTGACTACAGGCTTTGGAGTGATGAGGAGAAACTCGACGGCAGGGAAGAAGAGATCTACGAAATTGGACAGCGATTTGCAAGTTGAAGGCTTGGACAACGGCAACAAAGGGATAGAACTGCGCGGTTTTGGAAGAGGGAGCAGCTGCGGATGGATGGAGCAGGGAAATGGACGCGGTAAAGAGCAGAAGATGCAGAGGGAGATGGCAACGATGTTCTGGCAGCGTGGGGAGGAAACTACGCAGGTCTGGGCAGCAGGGACAGATTCGATAGATGGCTGGAGCAGAATACGAGGAGGGCAGGCAGCGTTAGGGAATGGGGGATACGTAGGAGAGCAAATGGATGGATTGTGGGCAGCAAGAAGAGAGCCACGGGAAGAAGAGAAGTTGCGGGAATGAAGAAGAGGGTTGCATGAAGGAGGCAATATGCAGTGGAGGGAGATCACGTGGATAGGGGCACACGCTAACAGGGATGGACAGCAAAACACAAGGGATGGAAAGACAGAAAGCAAAGGAGGAAAAGCTGACGGGTGAGGAAGCGAAACTGCAACGTGGATAAGGATTTTGACAGCGACAAGATTAAGGGATATAAGATAGAAAAACACAAAAAGAAACCCAAGTTTTTCCAGATCTTAAAAATTTAAAACCCAAACTCACACGGTAAAAGTAATTTCAAAATTTTCCAGAAAACAACAGTAAAAACGAATTCAAAATTTTCTGCTCAGGAAACCCCAAGCAGCAGAGAAACTGTAGCCCAAGAACCGAAGATAAATTTCCAGATTAAGATCTTATACCTTTGCTTAAGATTTACCGATCAAGCCCCAGTAAAAAAATTTCAGATCTGAATTTAAATTTGAACCCTGGATTGCAGAATGTCTGAATAATATCCCTGGAAAACGATTTAATGAACCCCAGAGATCCAGATCTTACCCTCCAGGGGCTAGATCTGGACTCTACACAGTGTTCTTCTTTAGATCTGTAGCTGCAGGACAACAAGAAATGAAGAAGAATCACACAGCCATATCACCATATGCACAGCAAATTAACACACAGAACAAAACTGGCGGAAAAGGCAGAGAGCCATCATGTGGTCTCTCATGCTCATGTAATTCTCTCTTATTCAAATAATTTAATAATACATTTAAATACATGAGCAAGTGGTCTTAAGATAGTGCGTCTATCTTAGACTCACTTGGTTGAGACAATTTCTCAACTTACACACTAATTTAGGAGAGCTAGTTGGAGAGAATCTCTCATCCAAAACTAGACTCCTTAGTTTGAGGAGTTCTCATGATTTTATTAATTTAATTTAATATTTGGATTTATTAATTGATTATTAAGAGAGTGAGGCTAACATTCCCCCCTCAATGATAAATCCAAAACGAACAAGGAACCATCTTCCAAGTTCTCAAGTCGATCCTCAAAAATCATTTGCCTGAAAAAACCACCAAAGCTGGATGCTGAAAAAACTCAAATCTTAAGAGAACATGAATCAACTACATGTCTGATTCATCTCTGAATGTCGCTTGACAACTCCATCATGTGCCAAGCCACAAAAGGATCCAACTGTCCTTTGCTTGAAAACAACATCCGGTGTCCACTGACACAATTTGATGAACGCCCACTGGCGTATCTGCTGATGATGATCGCCCACTGGCTGATGACTTTGAAAAACAACTCACTGTTGCTTTTGCTGTGTTTGAAAAACTGCTCACTGCAGCTTTTGTTGTTGATGCCCACTGGCTACTTCGCTGATGTTGTTGAGACTTTCAGTCTGACAACCACTTGTCAATTTCATTGACATTTTCCCCCTTTGTCAGCTGAAAGGAGAGACAATCATCTGCATTTGATATCTGAACTCCCCCCTTCAGGTGTAGGAGAGTTTCACTGTTGTACTCCCTCGTTCAACTGCACGAGAGTACCATCGTCATTTGACTGTTGGCTACAATATGTGTGAGTGAATCCGATTGTAAAACTTGTACAATCTTCTGGTTGTGGATGACCATTCCCAGGGATCAATCCATGAATAATCGATCTTTAATCTAGCAGGTTGGTCTTGTTTGCAACATTTCTTTGATGAATGATTCTACTTGCCACAATGGTGACAAGGATGGAGATCAAAACACTGATCTTCCAGATGACCAGTTCTTTGACAATGAGAACATTTCGGTTTGTCTGCAACTTGAGTTTGCATGCATTTCTGTTTGTCTACACTTTCAGTTTGTGTGCATTGATGTCTGTCTGCAACTTGCGGAGAACTTGCTGAGGTGATATGTTCAAGTAATTTGACACTGACGAACTGAATGGGCTTTGAATAATCAAGGATATGTAAGTTGTCATCATCTTCGACATATCCTAAGCCGCGTCGATTTCGATTACTTTGGATTTCTTCCCATGGCTTGATGATGGGTTTGGAAGAAAGTTGCACTGGAACAACTTCAACACTTGAAGTTGGTTGGATGAATGAGTTCGAATGATCAGCTGTATCTGGAAAAGACTTGGAAGCAACACGCTTCTCTTGCAACTTCAGTTGAAGGAACTCAATTGTTTCATGTGCATGTTGAATATGCACTTAAATGTCAGCAAGAGTTGTTTTGTTGATTTGTACCATGTCTTCAGCAGTTGAGAGGATCAAATTGTTAAGAATCTTTAATAACTGAATGCTTTTTGCCATGTGAACTCGTTGGATTTGTAGAACTCGCTCGCTTGATGTTTGATTGATTGTTGCACGCTCGCTTGAACTTGTTTTAACAATTGATTGTTTGAACTCACACTTGCTTGCTTTCACGCTCGCTTGATGCTTGTAAGATTTGCACTTGCTTGAACTCACACTCTTGATTGATCAAAAGAAGGGTGTCGAATACTATCGAAAATGCACCCAAGAGAAATGCTTACAATGATTTGAATGACTCAGTTAAAAAACAATGGATTCACTTGGTTTAATTGATTCCCTATCAATTCAAAGCTTGGGTGTCGGTTTCAACCGAGAATGCACCCTTACAATTCAGTGAAAAAATGTTTATCTGCAAGTGATACAAAAAGTGTTGATGATGTTGATGTCGTTAGGCTTGAAGTGCTTGATTTGTAGCATCCTTAACTTGATGGCGTGAATTAGCTGTTGTGAAATGTTGTTGCAGAATATTACTTTTATCAAGTTGATGATGTGATGCTTTGTGCTTATGAACTTAATTGATTATGGGAGCTTTGATTTCAGGAGCTTGATCGAGCATGCTTATACTTAAGCGTTTCTTATGCCCATTTAGTTTGTGTAAACAGATGACAAAGAAATCATTTAATGAATGCGACACAAACCATGCAAACACATTCACGACACAGAGTGTACCTATGATCCCCTTATTCAATTTCGGGCAGATCTAGGACACGATCACCACAAAAAGATATGTTTTTATTAATCACTGGAGTACATCATCTTTCGCTTTAAAAATGTCATCATGGAGTCTTCTCAAATAATGAGAACCTCTCACTTCCAAATTCTGAAAGCAAATTATTTTCAAAAATTTCCACACTAACTCAATCGCTTCAAATTACATACATGGCTTCCTCTAAAAAATTCCACTTATCACTCCATTACAAAATTATTTTCACCTTATTACTCCACAAAATCACACCTGATACCCTTATTACTCCATTACATAGAAAATAACATTTATCACTCCTCACCATATATCTTAAAAAAATTCATTAAATCTTCCATCACTCCAAACATAAAACTCATACACCTTATGTCTCCAAAAAAAATAGTTTGGTTTTCAATCCCTTTTAGACTCCCATTAAAATTTTTAGTGATGTTCCTTTTAAAAAGTGAATTAACTTTTATAAAGTCACTTTTTCAAGTGAACGAATCTCTTTAAAAGTCAAAACACTTTAAAAAGTCAAAAGACACTTTAAATTTTTCATAAAGTATACCTTTTCGTTGGAGAAAAAGTTGACTATGGCTGAAACTGAATTTTCAACGCATTTGTTTTTGGGAAAGGTTGGCTCTCTTCCACGCTAGCTCTCCTTTGTCTTCACGTCCTCAAATTTCTTCTTGATATTCACATTTTTGCGTTGAAGGAATTTCCGCCACTTAGAGCGTATTTTGGAGCTGAAATCTCACGGTAGGAATATTAGCACCAGAATGAATATTCGACATTACAGATATTACCATCAATCTGTGATAATGGCATGGCATCTGGATTGAGGTAGCGAGTGAGGAGTTACAAACATGACGAAAGAGGTGGGGATGTACTATGTGTGGGCAACGTCGTCGCCTGAGCGCAGAGAGGAATTTGTTAAGCTGATAAATGAGCTTAGGAGCGAATTCGGAGGGCTGCATGCAGGGCCGTGGCACCTTACACTTGTCGCCTTAATCAAGTGGCCCACGGAACCCACATCTACCAGTGCATTATATTCTTCTCCAGCCAACACCGGAGGTTATGCAGGCGAATGTGCTAGCCAGACGCTGTAAAGATCGCCTCTGAGTCTAACTGACAGAAATTCAAGAAGATTTAGTGCATGGGTGTTTGACTCATGACAGTGATTCATCTACAAACAATAATTAAATAAACAAGGTTTTGTCCCTGCAACACACAAATAATCAGTCAGATCTCTGCTACATATATATTATGAAATTAGTCGGATCGCATTCCTCAACTCTGCGAATGATCTAGCGATCATATATGCATCGTATTCATTCAAAACCTCTGACACCCACAGGTATATATGAACGCACAACCTTACAATCGGATCTGTCTTGGTGCAACCCCGTCCCATCTAACGCAGGGTGCATTTAACGTGTTCCCCGCTTGGATTATATCAACCAGCAAATCGATCCATGCAAAATGAAAATCCGGCCCCTTCCAACAATGAATTATGCTCAGGCACTCAATCAACAGGAACTGCACCAACAATTTGACTCGGCGATCTACAACACACCAATCAAATTCATCGCACTGCACTTCAGTGCACAACAACAACTGAATTGGTGAATGCATATGGTATCTTGGTTGATTTCTTTGATCAAATCCTTGTAACGACCACGACAGCTTGGCTTCTACGGTTGGTCTCCATGTGAACGAACCCGATCTCGCTGTGCGCACCTAGACTAGTCATGGACTCTTTCAATCGCTCTACACGTGATCTTTTAATATGAAATTTCATTATGGCTCGTCCCAAATCTGGTGGTGCCCAGAATCACATGCAACATTCTCCTAGCAACATTACTTGGGTTGGTCAACAATCAAGGCAAATGTATGTCACGACAAATGCTCTTTGACTGAAAAGCGGCTCTGATACCACATGAAGAAGAATCACACAGCCATATCACCATATGCACAGCGAATTAACACACAAAACAAAACTGGCGGAAACGGCAGAGAGCCATCATGTGGTATCTCATGCTCATGTAATTCTCTCTTATTCAAATAATTTAATAATACATTTAAATACATGAGCAAGTGGTCTTAAGATAGTGCATCTATCTTAGCCTCACTTGGTTGAGACAATTTTTCAACTTACACACTAATTTAGGAGAGCTAGTTGGAGAGAATCTCTCATCCAAAACTAGACTCCTTAGTTTGAGGAGTTCTCATGATTTTATTGATTTAATTTAATATTTGGGTTTATTAATTGATTATTAAGAGAGTGAGGCTAACAAGAAACACCCAAACGATATATACAATGACCCAAAAAACTAAAACCCAAAAAACCCAAGTTAGAAAACTGAAGAAAATTACAGATCTATGTACATAAATGGTAGATCTATCAGATCTAGGGAGTGTGAGTCTGACTCCGCTCCCAGATCTGATGATCTAAGGCTCTCAACAGCCAGATCTAACGATTTAGCACAAAAAAATTAAATTTTTTGAATTTTAAAGGAGGTACTGAGCTCAAAACCCTTCATGCATCACCCATAAAAAATATCTTATGATAAGCCCGAGATCAAATTCAAGTTGGGCTCTTCAGAAAACACAGATTGGGAGTTGGTTGGTTCAACCGAGAACTTCCCCGAATGCCCGATGATCTAAAAATCAAGACTTTCCTACAAAACTCAATTCAGTCGTCAACATAGAGCGAGAAAACGATAATAAAATTCAGATTTAATAGAGATACCTGCTATTATATTCAAAACTTAAATTATCATTCAAACCCCAGCAATTGAGCAAGATACATGTACTCAAATCACTCTTCAGAAAGCTATCATCAATGGCTAAAAAGAAATCTACGCATGAAAATGACACATCTTACAGTATTTCCACGAAGAGTAACACCAGCAGAAATTAACCCCAAAGTCTTTCTTTATTGCTCATAAAAAGATTACAAGAGAGCTTTTCGCTTAGTACACAATCAAAAGATCAGATCTACTGACTGACAAATGACCTCCTATTTAAAGATAAATCCTCCAACGGCTAGTTCGAGTGATCCTCGTCAAAGCAATCTCGACCGTTGATGAGGATTAAAATTTCTTTTAATCTCATCCGTCGAAATTTTAAATTATTGAGGAAATTCAAAATTTTCAATTAAATGCATTTTAATTAATTCAAAAATTAAATTTTTGAATTAATTTCCTCAAAATTTTGACTTTGACTTAACCCTAGGGACCAAAGGCTTAAAATTTAGCAAAATAATTAATTTACCTTAGTCCCTGAAACTCTTAAACTTTAATTTTTTAAAGGACTAACGAATTTTGCCTTTGGAGAATTTAAATTTACCTAGAACCTAAAATTAATCAAATTTCTGGCTTAGGATTTTAACTAATTTTGGCCAAAAATTTTAATTAATTAACCTGAGGGGATAAATTATTTTTCTAACCCTCAAGACACTTTACATCATGATTTTTACATTTTTTACATCTTAAGGAGGAAAACCCGTTTGCAAAAGACCCTCACAGACTACCCAGTTCTACAACACAAATATAATCTACCAGATCAAGCAATTTGTAATAAAATAACCTAACCAAATAGTTAGGATTATTCCCAAATCGCTTTTACATAGACTCGATCTAGAACACTAGGACTCTCCTAAAATCCCAATGACAAAATCTATTTTGGCTTTGGGGTAAGGCTGAAGGAAAACTCTGCCGACTATCCGAGAATGGATCAATGAGACAAAAAACCTCCCGGAATGTAGATCATCACCAGAAAAGTAGGTTTACCTAGGCAATTACAAACACGACACAGATCTGCTGAGATTATTTACAATTTACACATGCAAAAAGGGTTTACAATATAACATCATGATCAAGCTGATGATGATAGTTGAACTGCACAGACACGTCGATCAGGCGCTATCACTTTTGCGAAAAAAGGGGGTGTACTGCTATGGGTCGTTGACACGTAGTGATCAACGCGCTGCAAACTATCAATCAACTTGTCAGCCCTTTGTGTCTCCAATGGCTAGAATCTAGATGGTCCGACTGGCGGCTATGTTGTCGGCCACTGCCAGTCGTCTATTCCTTCTTCTTTTTTAAATCTTCCATAACAAAAAAATTACCCACCTCCCCCTCTCAAAAAAATTTGCTAGAGAGGTAATTGGACTATACATCTGAGTTCTTCAACATCCTTACCAAAAAAAAAATTGATCGTACGTTCATAGTCGAACTAGACCCCAACAATCCTATACGAACTGCATCTTAGAAAATCGGAAAGGCAGAAATATTTTCTTTATGTTGATAATTACTTGTGATGTCTTTATATTATTATTAACTTTCTTATGTTCTCTTTTATCTTTGTTCATCAAGCAATTACCAAAACCAAAACAAAAAAAACCAAGGACACCATATGTAGGCACTCAGCCAGGGCTAAAACCCCTATATAGGGCAAAACCTAGTTGAAGAACTCTTCTTTCAGTAATTCAAAATGAGATGGACCAAGACCTTAGACCAATATACCTTCCTCCTTCACCAAGTCAGCCCTCCAAAATGATTCAACAACCTTCAATAGTCTCTTCTTGTCCACCAACTTCAACGCAGCAACAATCTAGAAATTCCACTTCCCAGCTTCAGATCTTCGACCCCTACTCGCAGAATTTCAGCCCAACAACAGAACAGAAGTTTTGACCCTTCCAGCAGCTTAGCAGCTTCACACGTGTGAGAGAGAGAGAGAGAATTTCGACTTCTTATGCTTGAGATAGACCTCCTTCTCCTTCGCTAGCCCTTTTCACCTTCTTCCTTAAATTTTGCACTTTTACTGCCCCAGTAATTGCAGATCGAACTTGGTGAGTGAATCCTCCAAATGAGATCAAGTTGTTGCCTTTATATAGTAGTTTTTGCCTCTCATTTTAGGCCGACTTGGTGGAAGAGGCCTAGAAGACCTAATTTACATGAAAATAAATTTCTTTCTCGACAAATAAATCCCAAGAAGGGTTCTTTACATTATTTCATGGACAATGACACTTGACATAAACACTAAAGGCCTACAATGGAGGCTTTAACCTATAAACAATTGACCCAAGCATGAAACCCATGCTTTAATAAGTCAATTTCTTTAATATTTTCTTTCTTTCTTTTGATAAATACATTACATCATGACTCAAGTACAATTATGAAGACCGACACTAGTTACATTCTTCAACACTCCCTCTTAACTAGGGAGATATTCATAATTACAAATATATAGAGGTACATGGAAGATCTCCGAGATGAACTACGAAGAGTTCTAGCACACTCATTGTTGCAGACTAGAAACATGAAGCGAACAAGTTCCTTCTATAGATTAATTACTCCAAAAGACTTGGAATATAAAGATATCCATGAGGATACAAATATTATATATTAAAATGTGTGAATAAGAATGATTCAATGAGAACGAGAGGCATGCTTATATACCAAGCAGGTGTCTCTTCATGGAGAGTCATGTCTCATTTAGACATGACTCTTCAACCTAATTACTAATTAACTAATCATTATTTATGATTATTATCATTTACATTATTTCATATATATTTATCCATAACAAAACATGACCAGGGTATTCTATTCAAGTGGGACTAAGATGGACTCAAGCTTTCAGCCAGTCTAAGTACTATTAGGCTTACTTGTTAACCATCAACCCAGGGATCTAGGTGTGTATCCAAGGTCGGAGCGCCATGACCAACGCCAGCCTCCCTCTTCGGGATCTAGACATGAACACATAGGCTCTCCAGATGTCCTCCCAAGCATCTACCAGTAGATGCTTCATCTCTCCCTAATAAACTAGATATTTCCATTTGTCCAAGCATGCTTCCCAAGTGTTCATCCCTTCTTTATGGAGAGATTTACCTGCTAAACACAAACCCCAATCAGCAATAAACTTTCAAATATACATATACAAGTAAACACAAACCTTTGAGGTTGTCAATCATCTTGATGCCACTTAGTTATTCATATTCAACTATGTGGAAGCTTTTCTTCTTTCATTTCTTCAACAGCACCAAGGCATCCTCAATACATTGCATATCTATTCATTCTCTGATTTCTTCTACAAAGTATCCATCATGACTCATTATATGCCCTCCCTCTCAATTGGGGAGATGTACTCTTTTCTTCTATCCATGCTCCCTCTCAACTTAGGGAGATCAACAATTTTCTTCTTCTATAACATCGGAGAAGCTTCAACCTTTCACGACTTCATCAAGGTCATCTTGATCATCATCATCCTTATAGCTTCCTTCATCATGCTCATCATTATTTTTCAATTACGAATATCTCCAACATCTTGAAGATTATGTACCTGCAAAACTTTAATAGCAAGTACAACCAAATACATATAGAAGCATGAGCTTAATTATGTCAAATTCTTATAAATCTTTAATAGCAAGTACAACCAAATACATATAGAAGCATGAGGTTAATTATGTCAAATTCTTATAAAGGAAGCATCAAAGCATTGAGACTTTAGACATCAAATACCTAAACTTGGTTTAGGTTCATAATCGAAAAGAGATACATCTATTTGCATACTAGACTTAAACATCTTACTATGGTTTTGTCATAAACCCTAGATTCCATTTCGAGACACATGGCCTTAGATAGCAAATCATAATAATCTAATCACAGTACTATACATCTAAGGTTTCAATAATATATTCTATGACAAACTCTACTAGGGTTTGTTCCAAATCCTAGATTTTCATCATCAAAACTAAAACATATCAATAATATCATCAAGTCCTAGAATATCAATTTCTATTATGGTTTTGTTACAAACCCTAGAATTCACAAACTAAAACATGAGTATCAATAAGCATACTTGCACATACATAACTAGGATTTCATAATCATGCACTAGCATATCACAATAATATCTACTAGGTAAACCCAAGACACAAACATCAATACATTAAAGTTAGATATACAACAATTTTGACTAGGCTAGGGTTTCGATCAGACAGACGAACATACACCTAGGGTTTCATTCCTAGGATCTTACTACAACTATCAAAAGGGTTTTAGCTTAAAAACCCTAATTTACCAAACCCTAAAGATCTAGGGTTTCAATTAGACATTAACAGAAAACCCTAAAGGCCTAGGGTTTATATACTATCAAAACCCTAAACATCAAAAGAATATGATTTCTAGACTTAACCAATAATCCTAAAAGAACTAGGGTTTCATAATTAACATTGACAAATCCTTATCATTCCTAGGATCTTACTACAACTATCAAAAGGGTTTTAGCTTAAAAACTCTAATTTACCAAACCCTAAAGATCTAGGGTTTCAATTAGACATTAACAGCAAACCCTAAAGGCCTAGGGTTTATATACTATCAAAACCCTAAACATCAAAAGAATATGATTTCTAGACTTAACCAATAATCCTAAAAGAACTAGGGTTTCATAATAAACATTGACAAATCCTTAGCAACAAGAGGCTAAGGTTTTATAGTGAACTCTAAGGGTTAGGGTTTCACAAGAATGATCAAATGATTATATAACGAGGTTAGATTCAATCTAGATATTAATCACCCTAACAAGTGTGAAAATTTCTAAAATGGAAATCCTACTACAGTGATTAATATGACTTATTCTAATTATTACTTCAGAGATAAGTTATCTACTGTATTCTTACAGCGAATATCGAAACATATTCTACTGCAACCTTCATAATTAAATATTGCACAAATAAAATGTAAGAAAGAAATGTCGGCACATATAAAAACACCATAACACAGTTATTTTTGGACAATTGTCCCCAGAAAAACCAAATGCGGGAAAAACGGTGCAGCAAATGAGGGTTTTATTATTCTCCAGCGAAAATCAACATGTACAAAATTTCACCCAGCAGTATAGAACTGAGAAATATTTACAAATGCTCCTGGACAAGTGCCAAACCCGAGAGAAAGGTTCCTTGACCCTCTGCGTCTCCCTGGCTTGCCCAGCATCAATTTCTTTGGCCTCTGGACTGGCCTGCGCAATGTCTGCATCACTAAGGCCAATGCTGCCTCTCCCAGCATCAATCTGCCCAGCATTGTTCCTTCTGTTGCTCTGTGTCTTCATCCCTGTCTCCCTAACTGATGTTGAACCCTCTCTGTCTCTCCTCCACCTGCAACTCTCCCTCTGAATCGATTTTCTCTTGCTGAACTTCGACCAGTGAGAAAATCGATTTCTCTTGGGCAACTGAGTATCTGCCTGGTGTGTTTTCCAAATGACCCTCAAGTCCCTTCTTATATCTTCCTGTTGAGCAATCAACAGCCTAGATTAAAACATAATCAAAGGCTCAAATCATTTTGACTTGATCCATGGATTTTTCTAGAAGTTTCACCCTTGATTAGATTAATACCCATTAATATTTTAATTTTCCTAAGTTTAGACTTAGGAACCCCATTAAAAATATTAATTATTTTAATAAAATCACTTCTGGGTGGAATTTCCCAAAATGCTTTCTGGGTTCTTTGGAATACCTGTGCCCAAGCCTCCCTGCAAAATTTGAGGCTTAGAGCACATTCGATGCTACCCCAAATCAACACTCCCTCTTAGCGAGGAATGTGCTCTAGCAATATATTACCTCTCTGCATACTGCTCTGACTCTGAAGCATCATCTCTGCGTTGTTGATGTCTGACACATTGTCCATCAACTATTGCGCTATTGCTGCTACTGTATTGTTGCCTTTGACACTACTACTATCAATGCCACATCTGTACTGCATCTCCCTCCACATCCGTGTTGTTGTTGGTCCTGTCACCCAACATTGCATCTGCACTGCATCCTGCTCCTGCTACTGAAACAGATTTTCAATCATACCCAACTGCTCTCTGAATTGAGTAAACTTAGCTCTTCCGAGAGAATTTGTGAGTATATCAGCCACCTGCTCTCCTATGGGAACATATTGTAGTTGTATTGCCCCACGTTGAACATAGTCTCTGATAAAGTGACAAAGGGTATCTATATGTTTCGACTAATCATGAAATACTGGATTCTCAGAGAGTTTGATGCAATTTTGATTATCGCAGTAAACTTTGGTCGCCTCCATCCTTTTCATGAATAGGCTCACAAGCAATTTTCTAAGCCATATGGCTTCGCACGTAGCTATGTTCATTGCCATATATTATGCTTTTGCTGAACTCAGTGCTACTTATTTCTGCTTCCTGCTGCACCAGGATATCATCCCTGATCCAACACTGAAGCAGTACCCAGAGGTACATTTTCGGTCTACTGAATTTCCTACCCAATCTGCATTGGTGAACCCATTCCAATTGACATCCTCTCCTCTCGAGTACTTCAACCCATATCCGATTGTTTCTTGTACATACCTAAGTATGTGTCTAGTTGTTGCCCAATGCACTCTTTTCGGTTCCACCATGAACTGACTAAGAGTGTTAACCGCAAAACAAAAGTTTGGCCTAATGTTGACCAAATACATAAGCGACCCAATGAGCTATCTGTACAAGGTGGGATCTACTTCTTTATCCTTTGATGCATCTATTTTCTTCCAGTTGGTGATCATAGGAGTAGCCATGGGTCGGCAATCCTGCATTCTGAATCTCTTCAGAATCTCTATAGCATATCTTCCTTGACCAAGGAAGATCTCCCCATTCTTCTGCCAAACTTCCAACCCCAGAAAATAATGCGCCAATCCCAATCCTTCATGTCGAATTTGGCTTCAAGATTCTTCTTTCAATCCTAGATGAACCTAGATGATCCAGTTAGAAACAGGTCATCTACATATAGTACCAAAATAAGTGGCCCATTCTCTACCAATAAATAGTAGAGATTGGGATCAACATCACTCTTGACAAATCCCCACTGCTGCAAGTAACTATCAATTCGACCATACCATGCTCTAGGTGGATGCTTGAGCCCGTACAGGGCTTTCTTTAACCTGCAAACATGAGACTTCTTCTCATGAGTTTCGAACCCTTCGGCTTATTCTATATACACCTCTTCTTCTATCACCCCGTTCAAGAATGTTGTCTTGACGTCCATCTAGTGAATCTCCCATCCCATTTGAGCTGCTAGGGATATAACAGATCTGATAGAGGTGTAACAAGCAACTGGGGCGAAGGTCTCTTCATAGTCTATCCCTTCTTTCTGAGCATACCCCTTTGCCACGAACCTTGCCTTGTACTTCTCTATGCTGTCGTCTGCAGCATACTTGATCTTGTAGATCCATCGCGAACCTACCACTGATCTATTTTCTGGTCTAGGTACTACTTCCCAGACATCATTTGTCATGATGGAGTTGTACTCTTCCACCATGGCATCCACCCACACTTGGTGTTGAACAACTTCCTGAAAGCTAGAGGGTTCTCCAACCTGAGCTACCAATGCTTGGTATCTATCTGGTTGTCTGTGTTGCCTCTTCTCGGCTCTAGGAGCTCCAAAAAACTCCTCTGCATCCCTCAATGTTTGTTGCACTTCTCTGCTCATTGTACCACTGGTGGTGGAAGGTTCAACCAATTCTTCCTCCTCACTTTGTTGCTCCATCTATTGAGAAGCATCTGCATTTCCTCCCTCTGAGGAAATATTGGTACTGGTCACTGTACTTGCCCCATGTGTATATTCTCCTGCTTGTCGTTCTTGCTAACCCTATTGTTCTTGGACTAATGGAACATCCCCTGACTGATCTTTTGCAGGCATTTCACGAGATTACCTGAAAGCTCTATCTTCCATGAACTTTGCCTCTCGTCTTACTACAATCTTCCTGCTGCCTAGAATGTAGATTCTATATGCCTTTGAGGTCTCGATTAATCCTACGAGATACCCCTTTTCTGCAGTTTGATCCAGTTTGCTACGCTTCTTGTTTGGAATGTGGCAATAGGCCACGCTTCCGAATAGCCTGAGATGACCAACTTTCGGCTTCTTCCCTGTGAATACTCCTTCGGGCATTCTCTTCCCCAATGCCTTATGAAGAGTTCTATTCTAAATATATACTGTCGTGTTGCAAGCTTCTGCCCATAGATACTTAGGTAGATCCTAATCATACAACATGGCCTTGGTTGCCCCAATAATAGTTTGGTTCTTTTGTTCTGCCACTCCATTCTGCTCCAGGTTATATGGAGTTGTCCACTCTCTTTTGATGCCCTCCTTTGCACAAAAATCTGTGAAATGCTTGTCTGTATATTCTCCGCCGTTATCTGAACACAATACCTTTATCTTTTTCCTTGTCATATTTTCAACAAGAGCCTTAAACTCTCGGAAACAATCAAAGACCTCATCCCTAGTCTTTAAGAAATAGATCCAGGTTTTTCTGGAGTGATCATCGATAGCAGTGACTAAGTATTCGCTACCACTAAGAGCCCTTGTGGACATAGGACAACAGATATCTGAGTGTATTAACCTAATACATCCCTTGCTCTATTGTTACTTCTGTGAAAATTTGCTTTAGCATACTTTCCTAGTACACATCCTCTGCATAAGTCATCATGTTCATTGCGTAGGACTGGTACCCCTATAACAGTCTCTCTGAGCATCCTCAGTGCTCCATGGTGTAAGTACCCCATTCGCCTATGCCATAGTTCATTTCGCTCCTTCTCACCATTATATTTGTTGCCTATCAGTGCCATTGGCGATTCAAGCTACAACCTATACAACTTGTTGCTTCAAATCCCAATTTGTTTTTTCCTCTTCCAGCCTGGATGCTTAACATATACTTTCTTTCGATGAAGTATACATCATATCCCTTGTCCTGTAACTGAGACACTAAAATTAGATTCATCCCTAATCCTGGCACATGCGAGACATTGGTGGCTCAGATGTCGGTCCCTGCTTCCGTCTGAAAAGTTATGGTACCTCTCCCTATGGGAGTACACTTTGTTCTGTCTCCCAGAGTTATTTGGAAGTCCATTTGTTCTTCTTGGTAGCTCGAGAAATGTTCTCGTACTCCAGCCATATGAGCTGAAGCCCTGCTATCAATGTACCAAACATTCGTTGACGCTAAATTAGCTAAGCACGCGAATTCTTGATCTAATCTGATAGACAAATCTTGGATATTTTGAGTAACCATATTGTGCAAATTTCTTACGCTAACCTATCCCAGCAACTGTTGTAGGAAAAACTGCGTCTTCCTCGCTGAGTCTTCTGTTGCATTATTTCTTCTACCATTGATAAATTTCGACTAAAAAGACTTAACTCTCTGTCGACTCACTTAGAGAGAGTTTTCCTATGTTACCGGATCTGTCAAGCCTGATGGCTGGATCCGCGGATCCCCAAATCAGAGAAGGATTCGGATCCGGATCCATAGACATCCGCCCATCTTCTCTCTGTGTGTAAATACTGTATGTCAGCAAAAATTTCTCTCCTTGGGTAATTCAGCACAAAATTTCTAAACAGAAATATCAACGCAAGTCAATTTCAAATGTTAAGAAATGGATTAAAAATCCCTCCGCGAAAATAAAATAGGGAGTTGTTGGACATCATAAAATTTATTATTTTTACGTTGAAATGTATTATTTTTAATACAATATATTATAAACTTTAATTCAAGTGAATGAAGCTAATGATAAGAACGAGCGGATATGAAGTCCGAGAGGGAGTTGGCGGGCCACAATTTATTATTTCTATGTTGACAGTATTATAAACTTTAATACAAAGACATATTATAAACTTTATATTATTTAATACAAATACATATTATAAACTTTAATACATGTGACGTCAAGATTATAATCTACTCGTATTTATTTAGAAGATATTTTATTTAAAGTTTAAAAAGTAAGTTTATATTTTAATCAATTTTAAAGTTTCTTTTCAAGTTTAAAAATAGTTTTTCTAAAATAAGTTTAATAATTTGCTTAATATAAATAATTATAACTAATAATTAATGTTTAAATATTTATAAATGATGCATTAATTATATTATGATTAACTTAATAATTATTTTTGAAGTATTATATTGAATTTATATATTTAGAAATTTCCATATGTTTTTTTATTTTTATATAAATTTAATTAATTAATATTTATAAATGATACCTTAGGAATTACTTATATAAAAATTATTTATTGTATATAAAAATTACATATTGAAAAATCAACATATGTTTTTATTTTTATATTTATATAAATTTTAATTTTATTTTTATATTTATATAAATTTTAATTTTAAAAATTATAAAATATTTTATATTTGCTTGTACTTGTCGTTTCTGAATCCTAGCTTCTCAAAAAATTGGCGGATCCGGATCCGGATCCTAGTAACATAGGAGTTTTCCCATGAAATCCAATCTCTTTGGTTTGAACTGATCAATCCTCTAGGAGATTCGAATTTCTGCCCTTGCGGGGATTTCGAATTCCCTTTCTTAGTGTTGGATCTTCCTGCTTTTCTCTTCTACCTCCCTGTAGCTCCAATACCATGTGAAAATTTCTAAAATGGAAATCCTACTACAGTGATTAATATGACTTCTTCTACTTATTAATTCAGAGATAAGTTATCAGCTATATACTTACGGCAAATATTGAAACATATTCCACTGTAGCCTTCACAATTAAAATATTGCAGAAATAAAATGTAAGAAAAAATTGTCGGCACATATACAAACACCATAACACAGTTATCTTTGGACAATTGCCCCGGAAAAACCCAATGCGGGAAAATCGGTGCAACAGATGAGGGTTTTATTATTCTTCAGCAAAAGTCAACATGTACAAAATTTCACCCAACAGTATAGAACTGAGAAAAATTTACAGACGTTCCTGAACAAGTGCCTGACTCGAGACAAAGGTTCCTTGACCCCCTGCATCTCCTTGGCTTGCTCAGCATCAATTTCTCTGGCCTCTAGACTGGCCTGCGCAATGTCTGCGTCACTCAGGCTAGCGCTGCCTCTCCCAGCGTCAATTTGCCCAACGTTGTTCCTTCTGTTGCTCTGTGTCTTCATCCTTGTCTCCCTGACTGATGTTGAACCCTCTCTGTCTCTCCTCCACCTGCAACTCTCCCTATGAATCGATTTTCTCTTTTCAAACTTCGACCAGTGAGAAAATCGATTTCTCTTGGGCAACTGAGTATCCGCCTGGTGTGTTTTCCAAGTGACCCTCAAGTCCCTTCTTATATCTTCATGTTGAGCAATCAACGGCCTAGATTAAAACATAATCAAAGGCTCAGATCATTTTGACTTTATCCATGGCTTTTTCTAGAAGTTTCACCCGTGATTAGATTAATACCCATTAATATTTTAATTTTCCTAAGTTTAGACTTAGGAACCCCATTAAAAATATTAATTATTTTAATAAAATCACTTCTGGGTGGAATTTCCCAAAACACTTTCTAGGTTCTCTGGAATACCTGTGCCCAAACCTCCCTGCAAAATTTGAGGCTTAGAGCAAATCCGATGCTACCCCAAATCAACAACAAGAATCTTTGAGATTCAAAACCCTAGACATAAGGATGTCAGTAATGTAAAGCAAATAAAAGAAGAATGATTGTACCTTTTGCATGAAGAGAACTTTCTAACAAAGTTTATAGTCTAAGACATACCTTGAGTTGTTTCTCAACAAACCTTGTAGGACATCAATTCTTGAAGGGCTTCCTTTGCAATAGAACTTCTACCATGCTTCAAGTCTATCCTTTGAAATCTCCTCATAATCCTTGAGCATTCAGCAAGCTTTCCTAACCAAGGAAAACAGCAAGAAAAGGGTTATTAGCATATAATATAAACAAGTCTCGATGTGAGGAGTAAACCAAACATGAAATGATGAAACAAAGAATAGGATATTGTTGACAGTGCTGGACATGCCAACGTTCAGGGGATCTCCCCGGTATGAAGTCCCAACTAGACCTCACACTGTTTGGTGTAAGAGGCCCATCTGGTATGATGGCCCGCTTGCCATTATCTTAATGATTTGCCTTAGCTCTTATTGTTCAACACATGACAGTGTTATGCTTGTAATTTCAAGAAAGAGAGGTGAGTATGCCTAGTGAGCGGGTAATGTAACTTTGTGTCCAGGTTCTCTTATTGTAAGGGAGAGGGTAAAAGTGAGCCTCTAGATGAGAGGTAGTAGTACCACCTAGGGAGAGACACACGCAAAAACAACAAGGGTTTGTCCAGCATCCAGTGGAATAGTCCATAGCGGATGCGACAGTCGTTAAAACCAAAGTACAAGGGAAAACACGTACACCGTCCAGCGGAGTAGTCCACACAGGGGTGACAGTCATTAAAACCAAGAAAACACAAGAATGGTCTGTCTAATGTCCAACGGAGTAGTCCACACGAGTGAGACAGCATTGATAAACAATACAACACATCTTCAATAATGTAAGTACTAAAATAACCGAAGTAATTCAACTATATTAGTACAGGTTAAGCAAACATGCATTACAAACATTTAAAGAATAGTCTTACAAACGGATACAAAACATGCGTGAAAACATGTTGGCCTGAGACAAGCTTCTGAATTAAGAAAAAGTTCCAAGACACATCTGTACACCATACATCACTAGCCCCAGTAGTGGGACATTGGAGCCACTCCTCGCTCCTCAAAGAACAAACTACAGACTCTCAAGGCTATGTGGGAGGAGCCAAGGTGAAAAGTCCTTTGCTCATACAATGAGGGGGTATATATAGCCAAGGGGAATAATTGACCCTTGTGACTCTTCGACTTCCTATGACTTTTCAACTGACGTGACTCTTCAACTTCATATGTGCGTCTCTTGGACTTTCACATTACATTACATTTGATTACAACAAGTATGGCCCATAGTAGTGATGTGGCTGAGACAACTCATGACACAACTCGACATGACATTGCTGACATGTACTGGCTGACTGTGGTGTCCGTGTCGAGCTGCTATGCTGCTGAGTGATGGGTGTGCTCTCAGTGTATCATGTCTTCACCTCCGCATGGCAAAGTGCGCGGGGTCTTCGATGGTCTTGGTCTTTGCTTGATGGTGCACGTGTATGTGTCCCTTTCGCTTGTTGCTCGATGTGCTTCGTATGTTCGTTCAACTGCGAGCAAGTCTTCTAGCATGCGCTCCTTCATCCCGTTCATCGTCGTGCCATGTTTCATCAATGTACCTATTCCTACAATCACTCATGACGAGACGACATCAAATCCAAAAATCTCATAGTCTAGCATGATGCATTGTTTTTTGTTTCAAGTGCAGGTGACTAGCAGAGAGGACAAGGCATTGAAACTGTGTAGAGCACAACGGAGGTCGAGATGAGAGGCTC
The DNA here is from genome assembly GCA_031772625.1 of Pinus tabuliformis. Lineage (NCBI taxonomy): Eukaryota > Viridiplantae > Streptophyta > Pinopsida > Pinales > Pinaceae > Pinus > Pinus tabuliformis. The sequence goes on from CM062816.1 coordinate 1,578,744,390, forward strand.
CAGAGCACTATCGAGGAAAACTGCGCAGATGTAATTGGGAGGCAGATTTGCGCAATCCGGGACAGCAGTGACAGCTGCAAGGTAGAACCCAGTTGTGCAAAATCGCGCAGTTCCTGGGAGGAAGACAAGGCAAAGTGTTGGGAGGAGCTGCTGGGCAACTCTGCATCGTTTTCAGGATGAGGACTAGGCAGGTCATCCGAGGGTCCGGCTGGGAATCTGCGCAGTTTCTCTAAGGGAGACAGAGCGAGCAGCAGGAGGCACTAGCAAACATTTTTGCGCAGTTTTGCAAAACAAGGTTGGATTAGGTTGCGAGGAGTTGTTGGTCATAACTGGGCATTTCTGAGAGACAGTGTCGGACAGGAAGTTGTTGCGCAGTTTCCGGGATGAGTGCAGAGCGGGGCAGCAGGGAGAGAGCCAGTCAAAACTGCGCAATTTTCAGAGGGAGAGAAGGGCAAGCCAACAGGGGGCCTGCTAGTCAGATCTGTGCAATTCCTTGGAACAGTGCAGTGACAAGCAGCAAAGGCCTAACTCACATAACTACACAGTTTCTCAGACAGTGTAAAGCAGGCAGCTAGGCAAATTCTGTGCAATTTTGGGGAGCAGTGCAACCCCGGGGCACAGTGCAATTCAGGTTTTCCGGTAGACCGGAAAGAGGCTTGATAAGTGATCTTGCGAGAAGCGCAGATTGGATCGAACTTGGGGACAACTTCCACGCAGTTCTGGAAGACAATCTTCTTGCTCACTTCTAGGATTGTGCAGTGCAGGCTGCCCCAAAAGACAGCCTCAAGCTTTGCGTAGTTCTCGGCAACAAAGCAGGGTCACTGAGAGTTGAGACTGCGCAGTGCAACTCATTCGGGGTCCAGTTGAAGGAGGGTTGTCCAGTTGAAATATTTTCAGGAAAAATGGCTAAGTGTGAGAGCAAGTGAACTTGTGCATACATGACATTATGATCACACACTTAGCACGACTCGACGACAGGACTCCTCAAACCAACAAGACAAACATGTGCTCAGTGAGACTATCTTAAAGGTTAAGAGCAACAAATGTCGCACTTGAGATAGATCTTCGAACGACTGTGACGACACTTGCGCGACAGTGTTTACAACTTTGTGTGGTGCGACCGATGTTCACAGAGCGAAAACAACTCATGCACACAGAGACAAACCTTAAAAATTTCCAGAACAAGATTGCAAGCATGACATAGCAGTCAACATGCCAAAAGACGACCGGTGGTCGATCAAGCAAAAGGGTGTAAAGACTCAACAAGAGCTCATTGAATGAGCCCAGTGTTTGCAACCATCAGGGGAAAAACCAAGGAAGGCTCCAAAATTTTGGAGGGTGTTGCAGCCGCTACAACACTTGGCAACACACTGGTTGAATACCAGCTTCTCTATTTCGGTTCATTTTTAGCACAAGGCCTTGGCCTTTCATGGAGTATTGATTCGTTGTGCAGGTTACTTTGGCTTCCCCACTTACCCCATGGATAGACATGGTTCACCTTGTGCCAACTCAGTCAAACACAACAAAATTTTCAGCTAGATCACAGTGTTTCAAAATCAGGAAGGGTAGTTTGGCTCGCGAGCTTAAGATTTTCAGAGTATAAGTTTTCATCTCTGGTGTTGCTCCACTGCCAGCAGGCCTGGACAGTACCCCAACGGAGTCACGCAGGAACACAAGAATTGCTCCACTGCCAGCGAGCCTAGTCAGTACCCTGGTGGAGTTGCCTGCTTCACCTCTCTGCGCAGGAAGCCTTTCTCTTCTTTCGCCTTTATATTTTCTTTTTTTTAAAGAGGATTGTTCATAGGCACTTATTTATTTTTGGGTGGAAGAGGGATCCCGACTTATTGAGAGCAGAAGAGGTTGTTCCTTCATAGAAGCATGTAAGACCTCTGATTTAGGTTTGCTCATTTAGATTTTTCCCCTTCTCCGTTTCTACTAGTTGGATAAGCTTGAACACACAGAGCAAAAGACTGAGTACAAGCATGGGGTTTCCCAGTTTGGACACAAGTTCATGGTTTGACCAGAACTTCCCTTACAAGCGGATCGTATTTTCCGTCCAAGCTTCATCGGCCAAAAGTTACAACCAAGCACAGAGAAGACGGACACAGGATTGACCAAGTGTTGCAATGTCACAAGACTCCTTGAACTTCAGCCACATACTTATTCAAAAGCCAGAACACAGTATAGGACAGCACTTATTCGCAAAACAGAAATGACAAGACAATCAAAACAAAGCAAAGCGGAGCGAAAACAGCAAAGTAAAGCAACAAAACAAGCAATGAAAAGACTATGCACATAGGGCGAGGCACGGCCCTAAATCATTGAAAATAACATTTTAAATCTTGGCCATTGACAGGAATATTGTCAATCCTCCCGTCAAGTGATCGTAGATGATACGTTTGTTGGCCAAGTTTTTCATGAACCGTGAAAGGACCAATCCACAGGGACGGGAAATTCGTGTGTTTGTCTTTGTCTTCATGGGGTTTATCCCACTTCAAGACTAAGTCACCCACAGCGAAGCTGGTGTTCCCTACAGACTTTCAATCGAACCATCTCTTGATACAGTTCTGGTGGAGTGAAAAAAAAAAAATTGCTTTCATTCGTTCTTCGTGTAACTTGTGTAGTGTGTCCATCCTACATTGAACCAATAGACACGGCTTGCCTCGGGATTCTTGGGATAACTAGACAGCAAGCTTTTAGATATTTGGTGGGAGGATGGCTTCTTTTTCGTATACAAGGAAGTATGGAGATGTGTTCAGAGAGGGCTTGGGTGTAACTTGGTCAGCCCAAAGTGCATTCACAGAGCAAAATGTCAGTTTTGTTGTTCAGAGTAAATGGTCTTTTTTATGATGCGAATGAGGTTCTTGTTTGTAGATTCGGCAAGACCATTTCCCCGTAGGTAGAAGTTAGTTGAATGCTTAACCACAATACCATATTACAATGAAAAATCATAAAGTTTTAGCGAAGAGAAGTTGAATTGTCAAAAACAATTGATATAGGGACGCCAAACCTTGAAATGATGTTCTTCTGAAGGAAGTTGATGACTTCCTGGTCATTCACTTGTTTGAGCGGAACTGCTTCTATCCACCACGTGAAGTAATCTGTAGCAGTCAGGATGTAGCAATGTTGCTTTGATGAATGTGGGAAAATTTCCCCAATGATGTCTAAGCCCCACTGTTGGAATGGTTCATCCACTGCAACAGACTATAGCGGGGTTGTTGACCTTCGAGTTCTATCGGCACATCGCTGACAAACCGGGCACTTGCGAGCATAAGCATGTGCATCTTTAAACAATGTGGGCCAATGGAAATCGGCTCTCATGACTTTATGCGCTATTGTGTTACCCAGGAAGTGGCCTCCGATTGGTCCGTCATGCAAATCACGTAACACTCTCTCTGAATCATGTGCTTCCAGGCACCTGAGCAAAATGCCATTGTTGTGCTTTCTATAAAGCACTCTGTGCACCAACTGGTAAGGTAAGGCTTTGAGTCGAAGTGCCCTCTTCTGCCGCATGGAAAAGTGAGAGGGCATGGTGTCGTGCTCAAGGTACTGGCACACTTCTTCATACCAAGAGTTGTCGTGCGAAGTGGGTGGTGCTCGCTCTACATTATACATATCGATTTCTTGCTCCCATCCAGTGAGCTCTTCTTCTTCCTCTTGTGCGTGTACCGCTTCTGCTGCAAGTCTACAGAGACCGTGACCCTTGACAATGTGAACTGGCTTGATATCAAGATCATACTCTTGTAGTCTTGTCATCCAGTTCGCATGTCTTTCACCCAACTCTTGTTGAACAAGCAATGATCTGACTGTTGGGTGTGGCACAAAGACTATGCAATGATTTTTCAGCAGGTAGGGTATGAAATGTTTCACCGCCTTGTATACAGCATATGCTTGTTTATCCACGGTGGAATAGTTGAGCTTGGGTCCCTGCATGCTCACGCTCATGAAGGAGATGGGACATTCGTTGTTCAGCTCATCCTTCTGAGTGAGTACTGCAACGAGTGAAGTATCAGAAGCGAAAGTATAAAGCAAGAAATCTTTGTTGAAATCTGGGTTGTACAGCGCAGGTGCTTCTCCTATTTCATGCTTAATACAGGCGAACGTGTCCTTTTCCTTCTTCCCCCAGTTGTAAACTGCATCCTTCTTGATCATCTCTTGTATAGATTTGACAATCTGCACATAATTTGAGATGAACTTCCTGACGAAGTTGATCTTCCCCTAGAAGGACTGCATAGCTCTCTTGTTCACTGGGTAAGAAATCTGCGTGATAGTCCGAACTCAGTCCGGATCAACCTTGATCCCACTCTTAACGATGGTATGCCCAAGGAGGTTCCCCTCAAACATTGCAAAGATGCTCTTCTTGGGATTCAAGCATATCCCGTACTTTCGACATCACTCAAAGATCTTCTTAAGATGGCGTAGGTAGTCCATCCGTTTTCTGGAAAAGACTATCACATCATCAAGGTAACCCACCATACTCTGTCCAATCATCAATGAGCCCATGGAAGGCGATGTCCATAGCGCGTTGAAAAGTTGCGCCTGTGTTTACTAGCCCAAATGGCATTTTTCGATAAGCGAACGTACCCCATTTGGTATGGAATGTAGTTTCAAGTTTGTCAGGTTCTGCTACCAGAACCTGGTTATATTCGGAAAAATCGTCAAGCAGAGAAAACATTTCTACTCTAGATATTGTCTGCAAGATGTGCTCCATAGACGGCACAGGGTAATTGTCTTTGTCCGAGGCACAATTAAGATTTCGGAAATCTATGCATAGGCAGATCTCCTCGGACTTCTTTCTTACAAGAACTAAGTTTGAAACCCAAGTAGAATGATGAACACTCTAGATATTGTCGGCAAGATGTGCTCCATAGACGGCACAGGGTAATTGTCTTTGTCCGAGGCACAATTAAGATTTCGAAAATCTATGCACAGGAGGATCTCCTCGGACTTCTTTCTTACAAGAACTAAGTTTGAAACCCAAGTAGAATGATGAACCTTGTAAATGATCCGAGCATCCAACAACTTAGTCAATTCTTTCTGTATGAGGGGTTCAAGTGATGGATGGACTTTTTTGAGCTTCTGCTGAAATGGCTTGACCCCTTCTTTGATCGGAATGATGTGTTGGATTATTCATGTGTCATATGTTTTCAAGTCATCGTATGTCCACGCAAATACATCACAATACTGTCTGAACATGCAGACAAAGGCTTGTCGCTCTTCCAGTGTGCAACACGTACCGAGATTCACGAACTTCGGATCTTTGTCTGTTCCTAGATTAATCTGTTTGTGCATCAGTGTGGAACTGTGGGTTTTAGTGTTCCTGGGCCCTTTGAAGCAGTTTTGCAAGTCATATAGCTTCTCGAGTGAAACCACACCCTTAGGGATGAGGTTGCCTTTACTGTCATCAGTTGTGTCTTGCAGAGACTGCTCGTGCACGTCTTTGCATATCGTTGCGTCTTTGAAGACGTCAGCGTTGGCCATGAAATGCAGTATCTGTTCATCATCATCAAAAACACGCAAATTAGTGATGTTGTCAGGGATAGATGGCTTATACAAAATTTCAATAGTAAATCTATCCCTAAGCAGTGTCATCCTAGCAGTTGCATTTGCCAGAGCATCTACAGCTGCATTGTGCATTCTTGGTACAAAGATGATATTAAAAGCTTGGAAATTAGAGATAAGTTGCCATACCTCTTGTTGGTAACTCTTAAGACGAGGTGAAACACAGTGTATGGTGTTACGTACCTGTCATACCACAATCTTTGGTGTGAAAATTCTATCACTGCAACCACTGATTTTCTTTACCTACTTATTTTCCAATAAATTATTTATGAAATTCCTTCAATAAACATTAAAATAAATTATGTTGCAGATATCACACCATAATACAGAAACAAACACATGCACAAGAATCAACACATCGACACAGATATTTTGGACAATAATCCCCGGAAAAACCCAATGTGGGAAAATCGGTGCAGCAAGGGAGGATTTTATTATTCAGCAATTCTTCAATACAACAAGGTGCCAAACTGGCTTACCCAACAGAGAGAAAAATTCTCCAGCACTTCTCCCAGTCTCAGCGTCAACCTGGCTGACCTCTGCGTAGCTCCCAGACACTCTGTGTCAGCCCCTGCCTCTCTGCGTCACCCATGCAAGCCCTCTAGTGACTACGCAGTCTGTTGTTGGCTCTGCGTCTGCCTCTCCAACCTCTGCGCTGGTCTTCTGGTGCTGCTCCTGACTCTCTGTTCTGTACTTGTTGCCTCCTGCTGCTCTCCAGACCACTAGTTCGAATTTCTCAGCTAACCCCGCTCCAGAAATCGAACTAACTGGTCTCCCTCAATGTGTCCTCCAACTGACCCTCAAGCCTCTTCTTATACTTTTCTCGTTGGTCCATCAACGGCCGAGATTAAATCTCTAATCAACGGCTAAGATTAGATTTGGCTTGATCCATGACTTTTGGACCCTTCTAAACCAGTTTTATATTAATACCCATTAATATTTTATTTTTCCTAAGTTTAGACTTAGGAACTCCATTAAAAATATTAATTATTTTAATATCTCCCAAATCAGTTAGAATCTACCCAAACCATTTATGGGTCTTGGAGATCTCATGTGCTTTAGCCTCTCCACCAATTTTCATGGCTAGACCACACCCGATGCTACCCCAAATCAACATTTGAATCACCTACCACTTTCGGCATAGCAACGTTGAGGCTGAGGGCTTTCTGTAAACCCAAAACTAGTGCTTCATATTCGGCAATATTGTTCGTGCACTCAAACTCCAAGCGGCTTGAGACTAAGTGTTTCCTTTAGCTTGGGTCTATCAAAGCACACCCAGCTCTAGAGCCATCCTATGATTTGGATTCGTCGAAGTACAAGGTCCAAAATTCATGTGTACAAGGACCGCTTGCCGCGCTAGTACTGCTAACACTACTGCTACTATTGTTACAATGTAATGTACAGGTTTCATTTCTGTCAGTTGGGCAAGGAAGGAGACCCAACTGTGTATCTGGTGGGGTGGGGCTCGGTTGTGCAAGATAACACCCCAACTGCATTTCCAGAAAGCAATTGTCGAACAGAAGTTTTGTGAAAGCCAACGGTTCATTCTGACCATTCAAGGGAGTAACATTATGTTTCATATATCTCTCCGACAACACCCAGATCTGGTTGTTTTTGCCCTAGTACGGAAGCCATAAGTGTGACCAGTCTGTAGCAAAATATCCTTGCAACTTACTGGACCAGTCTTTGCTGAGCAATAAGCCATATGCTTTTGGGATGTCCACGATCACAATGTTAATGCACTGGTGAACTCGTCCGTCAGATGATAATCGAATGATCACATCCCGGAGTTCACCAATGGTTGGTACACATGTTCGGTCAAGTTGGATGATCTGCGCAGTTGTACTGCTCCATTGCGCATTGATCTATTTAGCAATGGAGAGTGGCATGACATTGACTGATGCGCCAGAGTCAACCAAACAGTTGTGGACATTGAAGTTGAATATTTCAAATGATAACAAAAATGGTGGGCAAAGCAAGTTCGCTTCTTCCATGCGAAGCGCGTTGAGTACAGATGTGAGTGATCCGGGAGACTTGCTTGGTCCCTTGCTAGAAGAGGCAACATTGTCTATGGAGGTTTGCCCCAGTGCACGCAAAAGAATATCCCGCTGACCCATGAGCTTGGTTAACTCATACAAAGAAATGTTTGCACGGGTCTTCTTCATGTCTTCAACAATATTGTAATCTAAAGCGGGAAGACTCACCGAGTTGTCCGGGGGAAGACTTGTGTTTGTACTGTCTGATGGAGTGTTTTGGAGTTTGTTGCTCATGGACATATCTTTCGTTGTAGCTGTCTTTCCGTACTTGCTTTGTGTTTTCTGTGTTGAGGATGTCGGTGGATCAACTGTTCTGAGCAGTTGTTTAATTTTTCTTTCGGTATCTCAATCACAGCAGGAGCCCCTTGACTTCTCAAGTTGTATCGACTGTTCTGCTTTGGGGGCTCCTTCTCGGTGGTTGTTTTCTTCTGGGCAGCATTAAGACATTGATACATATCAACTACGTGCATAGAACGTGTAGCTTCATCAGATGCAGCATCCTCTTCTTCATCTTCATCCTCCAGTTGAACCTACTCACTGGCTTTAAAATGATCATTCAACCTTGAAGCCATAGTGCCCATAACTCGGTTCCATTCTGGACAAGACTTCTCTGAATGTCATTCTTCGTGGATCGCGCAGAAGTTATCCTTCGCAATTTGGTCCACTTGGAACACAACATTGGAGCTCTGCGCAGATTTAGTCGGGTGGCCACTGCTGCTACCTGATGTCACATTCTTCCTCTGCACAAATCTGGGAGGTCTGTTGCTCACTGTTATCTCGGTCGTCCGTTGCTTAAGTTCAGCTACTTCGGTTGTCAAGGACTTGAGGAGACGAGTAAGGGTCTCAATTTCACTTGCTTCCTTTTCCTTTACCTTACTCACAGCAGTCTGAGACCTCCTGCCCATGTCTTTGGAGTCCTTAGTTGGTTCATCATCTACAATGACTCCAATCGCGTGCAAGTCTTTCTCCACATCAATTGCTTCTTGGAAATTTTTTGAAAGTGTTGGTTTCACAACTTGCTTGACGAACTACGCAATACTAGTCGGCAGTGCAGACGTGTAGTAGTCAACTGTGATGGAGTCATGAGGTTTAGTGTCTGTAGTGAACTTGTTCAAGATACGGTTAAACCTCTGGTTAAAATCCTTCACTTTTTCTTTCTGCTCCATCTTGAGACTACCCAACTCTTTTAACAACATGGCAGGGGTTTTGTCCTCAGCAAATTTCTCAAGGAAAATTCTCTTGAACATCCCCCAATTCTGAATGGAGTTGACAGGAAGGCTATGGTACCATACAGCTGCTCTACCATCCAAGGTACATGGAAACAATCTACATGCAACATCGTCATAACGTACCTCAAGTGTCTGCAGATGTAGGTAGAACGTGTCTAGATGGTCTTCTGCCTTCACTGTTCTGTCAGGGTCATACTTCGTTAACAGCGTCTCTCTGTGTCTTAGCATCTGGTCCAAGGCACTCGAGAGTGCCAATGGACCCTGTGTCATCCATTCCACATTTTGATCAGCATATTGTCCTCTTCTTCGTCATCCTCTTCTTCTGAATCTGATGGTTCAACCTCCGAATTTGTTGGTTCGTCTCCGCCTCTGCCTCCTCTGCTGCCTTCCCCTCTGCTGCCTTCGCCGGAACTTAAGCCCAAGGGTAAGTTGTTAACTTCTTCTCCTTCTAGGAAAAAAGGAAGTTCCTCTTCGTCCTCAACTATTGAAATTTCCAAGTCTAACACGTCAGAAATTCTTCCTGATTATCTGGTTTATTTCACCTACTTGTTTATTTCTTAACAAGTGATTTAACCATATAATTACTGAAAATAAACACAAATGCAGTCTCAACCATCTATAGATCATCAACTAAAATAACAGACAAACACACAAGGGCCACCGTTATTTTTGGACAATCGTCCCCAGAAAAACCCAACTTGGGAAAACCGGTGCAGCAGTTCCGAGGGTTTTATTATTAAGCAGCTTTCTTAAGTACAACTACGGTGCCAAACTGGTTCACCCAACAGAGATATCTATCTGGCAATAATCACTCTCTTCGGAAGCAGATATTCAGCGAGTCTGCTCCACGAAAATCTCTCCAATGCTTCTCTAAGGCTTTGCGTCAGCCATCCTGGCCTCTGCGTCACTCTGAAACCCCCTGCGTCAGCCTTCTGCTGCTCTGCACTGGCTCTCTAGCCTTCTGCATCACCCACGCAGGCCCTGCTAGCCTCGGCGCAGTCACTCTAGCCCTCTACGTAGCTCTTGCTGGGTCTACGTAGCCTCCTCAATCTCCGCGTTGGTCTGTCGGCACTATCTTTGCCTCTTTGCTATGCACTCACTACCCCTCGCTGCAACTCTAATCACTTGTTCGAATTTTCTCAGCAAACCCCATTCCAGAAAATCAAATTGACTGATCAATCTTGGTGTATCTCCAACTGACCCTCAAGCCTCCTCTTATACTTTTTTTGTTGAGTCTTCAACGACCGAGATTAAATCTCTAATCAACGGCTAAGATTAGATTTGGCTAGATCCAAGTCTTTTAGAACATTCTCACCCAGTTTTATATTAATACCCATTAATCTTTTTTTTTCTACACTTAGACTTAGGAACCCATTAAAAATATTAATTATTTTAATATCTCTCTAACCGGGTGGAATTTCCCCAAACCATTTCTGGGTCTTGGAGATCTCATGTGCTTTAGCATCTCCACCAATTTTCATGGCTAGAGCACATTTGATGCTACCACAAATCAACACTCCCTCTTAGCGAGGAATGTGCTCTATTAATGCCCCACCACTGAACATCACACTGATCATCCAGCACCGATACCTGTGCTAATGCTTGGCCCGCTACCCAACATCCTCTGCATTGTTGCCTCATGTACTGCTGCCCATGGCTCTGCCACTGCCACTGCTACATCTGTACTACAACTCCCTCTGCATCCGTGCTGTTGCTGGTCCTTCCTCCCAACACTGCATCTGCACTGCAGTTCACTCTCATCATGCTACATCGTGTTGCCCATAGCACTACCACTGTGAATTGTTGCACTACAACTCAGTTACTGAGAAGTAAGTAACTAATCTACCCAAGTAGTAACATCCTTGTCAGCCTAGACGCCTCCTGATGCTGAAACTACCTCTAATGCTATCTGGTGCTTTCTTCGATGCCTCTACGCTGCTGCAAACACCTTTGTGCCTCTCGCACTACTGCAACCTCCACTGCGTTGCTACAGACCTCTGCACTCTAGCACTGCCTTGTCGCTCCATCTGCATCTTGCTTCTATCGGCATTCGTCATCCTGCTATTGTCATTCCGGGCTCCCATAGCCGGATATGATCCAAGAGTTTGGGCACCTCAAGGATCCTACCCCTCATCTTCTATAGTCCTCGTAACTACAGCTCAATGTCTCCCCACCTCTTCTCTAGAGGTACATGAGCACTCATGGCATAGTCGTCATCCGTCTCGACTTCTTTCTCCGCCTTAGTCGAAGTTGCCTTGGAGTTAGAAGCCTCTCCCTTATTCTTCTTCTTGGGACACTGGGTTGCATAATGACCCAGCGCCCCAAAATGGAAGCACTTTACCTTGGAGATATCCTTCTTCTTCCTCTTCCCCTGTTGTCTCGCAGATGCCAGAGCTGCATCCTCCTCCTCTTTCTTGATTCGACCTCCTTTGCTGCTACTTCCTGCCTTGATCAACCATCTGATCTCTTCTTGGCGAAGAGCTGCCCACATCTTTTCCCATATTGGAAGATCAGCTTTGCCCAAAATGCTTTGGACAAATGTCTCCCACTACTCGGAGACTACATTCAAGACGGTCCTCACCATGAACTCCTGATCCGTGGTGACCCCTATGGAAGTAAGTTGGTCCCAAATCTCTTGCAACCTGCTGAGGTATAGATCTATCTTCTCCCCCTTCTGCATCTAATACATCCGCAACTAATTCTCCAACAGCATCTTGCTCTGTACGGAAGTGCCCTGATACAATGTCATCAAGGTATCCCACATCTCCTTTGTCGTGTTCTTCTCGGCAATATGCGCTATCACATGATCCTTGACCCCATCAAGGATTATGCACTTTACCTTCGCCATTACATCCTCATATCTTTCATTCTCAGTTGGGTCGACTGGGATAGCCACGGTTCTCAAGGCAAAGCCCTTGATGCGATGTCTATCTAGAACAGACAGGTTCCTGGCCTTCCAGATAACAAAGTTGGAGGCCCCGTCCAACCTATCCTGATCCCTCAATCTGTTCATTGCCATCTTCGCTCTTCCCTTGAGTCTCGACTTCCCTCCCGAAAGTGCTCTACTAGACTCCCTCTGAATCTCGATTTCCCTGCTGGAAATCTTCCCACCAACTGTCGATCCACTCCTCTCTGATCCTCTTTGCACCTGCAACACGAATCTGGATTTCTTGGCTAGAAATCCCTCAAGGCAGCGGTTCCCACTACCTTGGTTCTGTCTCGTTAGGTACTGTTCTACTTCGACAGAAATATCACCCCACTAGTTTCCCAATCCAGAATCTCCCCACAGCTCCCAAGGCCCCAACAGCTGAAGAAACTTAGCCTCTTAGCTCTGCGCAATCCCAACAAGGCTGAATCGCTCCTCTATCCAACTGCGTCAAGCCTACCTGACTGAGTAGGATGGCGTGGCCCTTTATGAGCCTCTTCTGCCTCTCTATGCCTCCGCGCTGACCCTCTATCTGGCTTGAAATGATGACGCAGGCCCTCTACGTCACTCCCTTACTGTCGCCTTCTGCTTAGAAACAGCTCTGTCTCTTGTGATAGTTGCTTCTGTTGCAAATTTTCTGATTTAGCTGGTGCCTTCAGCTCTCTTGTGATCTGCAATGCTATGATACCATGTTGAAATTTCTAAGTCTAACACATCAAAAATTCTTTCTGCATTATCTGGTTTATTTCACCTACTTGTTTATTTCTTAACAAGTTATTTAACCATATAAATACTGAAAATAAACACAGATACAGTCTCAACCATCTACCGATCATCAACTAAAATAACAGACAAACACACAAGGGACACCATTATTTTTGGACAAATCGTCCCCGGAAAAACCCAACTTGGGAAAACCAACGTAGCAGTTCTGAGGGCTTTATTATTAAGCAGCTTTCTTGAGTACAACTAGGGTGCCAAACTGGTTCACCCAACAGAGATATCTATCTGGCAGTAATACCTCTCTTCAGAAGCAGATATTCAGCAAGTTTGTTCCACAAAAATCTCTCCAATGCTTCTCTGAGGCTTTGCGTCGGCCCTTCTGGCCTCAGCATCACTCTGAAACCCCCTGCCTCAGCCTTCTGCTGCTTTGCATTGGCTCCCTGGCCTTCTGCGTCACCCACGCAAGCCCTGCTAGCCTCTGCGCAATCACTCTGGCCCTCTCTATGGCTCCTGTTGGCTCTACGTAACCTCCTCAATCTCTACATTGGTCCTTTGGCACTATCTCTACCTCTCTGCTATGCACTCACTTCCCCTCGCTGCAACTCTGATCACTTGTTTGAATTTTCTTAGCCAACCTCGCTCCAGAAAATCGAACTGACTGATCAATCTTGGTGTATCTCCAACTGACCCTCAAGCCTCCTCTTATACTTTTTCTGTTGAGTCTTCAACGGCCGAGATTAAATCTCTAATCAACGGCTAAGATTAGATTTGGATTAGATTTGGCTTGATCCATGTCTTTTAGAACATTCTCACCTAGTTTTATATTAATACCCATTAATATTTTTATTTTCCTAAGTTTAGACTTAGGAACCCATTAAAAATATTAATTATTTTAATATCTCTCTAACCGGGTGGAATTTCCCCAAACCATTTTTGGGTCTTGGAGATCTCATGTGCTTTAGCCTCTCCACCAATTTTCATGGCTAGAGCACATCCGATGCTACCACAAATCAACATCAACAGTTTTTGCCATCTCTTCAAGAGTGGCGAGGATCACTTCTTCAACAGACGGGACTACCACTCCTGTGGATGTAGTCTTTTGCTTCCTCTGTGAAGAGGGAAGAGGGTAGATTGTGTACTCCTGGAATCAGTCCAACAGCTTTGGCAAACTAACGGATGATGGGACGAACAGCACGGATGTGATGACATGAAATTTCCTCTTCGGGTCTGGGAGGTGAGGAGTAACCAACTTCAGAGTTGCACATGGGAGAGGGAGTTCGTGTCACTGCCTTGACTAGATGATGGATAAATGGGGTTGAGAGGACATTCAGCCATAAACTATTGGCGGCCTTCCTTCTAGCGCCAAAAATGTTGACGGTGTTGGACTCACCAAAATTCAGGGGATCTCCCCAGTATGAAGTCCCAACTAGACCTCACACTGTTTGGTGTAGGAATCCCATCTGGTATGATGGCCCAGTTGCCATTATCTTAGAGATTTTCCTTAGCTCTTGTTGTTCAGCACATGAGTGTTATGCTTGTAACTTCAAGAAAGCGAGGTGAGTCTGCCTAGTGAGTGCGTAATATTACTGTGTGTTTGCAACCATCAGGGGAAAAACCAAATAAGGCTCTGAAATTTGGATGCAAGCCAAAATTTTGGAGGGTGTTACAGCCGCTACAACAGATACTTATCTTTTGGTAAAATGGTGGAGGCTCCTTTTAAGGGATACCTATAACCTTATCAAAATAATTTAAAATGTTCTAACAAGACATGTTAGACCTACAAACTCTAGAAATCAAAACATAAAGGAAAACATTGCAAAACTTTAAGTAGAAGGATATGCAAGGGATAGTGTCCCTAGGAGTCCCTAGCAAATGTCTTTGACTTCGGATTCTTCCATCTTGTTCTTCTTTGGTGGAGCGTCATCGGCAATATTTGCATGTTCTCTTTCTCTCTTCCTATTCCTTGGATTCTTTGGACATTGATTTTTGCAGTGGCCCACCTTGTGACAATTGTATCATTCGATCTTGGATAGGTCAACTTTCTTCTTTGGTCTTTAGAACTTCTTGAAGGTTCCCTTCTTTTGTGATGAGCAGAATAGGCATTCGAGGTGTTTTCTTCTTCATCCTCCTTATTGTTTACTAATGAAACTCGAGCTTCTTCTTGACTGCATGCATTCCACATTTGTTCAAATGATGGAGTATCCTTCCAACTGTTAAGTCCTGAAGCAAAAGCACTCCAAGATTTTGGTAGTCCTAGAAGAGCAATAATTATGAGCTCTTTTTCTAGGACAATTTCATCTATTGCTTGGAGTTCATCTTTGATTCTAGATATCCTTATAAAGTAGGATGATACAGTATCGTCTTTTGTCATCTTAATAATTCTCAACTCATTCTTGAGGCTTGCTATTTGACCAATGTTCTTGATGGTGAATAGTTTGGAGAGAGCCTTGTACATTTCTTGAGCGGAATCTATGTTGGATGTGTATGGAATTAGGTTGTCTTTAACTCCATCCACTATTAGGTTCATAGCCAAGATTTTGGTTTCTCTAAGTTTTGCTTTCTCTATTTCACTTCCTTCATCTATAGGCTTCTTGATTTTTCCTTGAACAAGATCCAAAACTTTGTTCTTTTCAAGGATGAGATCTATCTTCTTTTCCCAGGCCTTGTAGTTGGAGGCTCCTTCTAGTTTGTTTTCTCCTTTCATTGAGTTTGACATAGTTTCTGTAGATGGTCGTTTATATGATCCTTTTTCCTTAATAACCTTCCTTTGATCTCCTTTTCATATATTTCTCTTTTCAATAGATCTTCAGCCTGCCTTTTTTCTACTTCTTCACCTTAACTCTAATACCATGTTAGAAATCGAAAAGGCAAAAAGATTTTCTTTATGTTGATAATTACTTGTGATGTCTTTATATTCTTATTAACTTTCTTATGTTCTCCTTTATCTTTGTTCATCAAGAAATTACCAAAACCAAAACACAAAGATCAAGGATACCAGATGCAAGTACTCAACCAGGGCTAAAACCCCTATATAGGGGAAGACCCAATCAAAGAACTATTCCTTCGGTAATTCAAAATGAGATGGACCAAGACCTTAGACCAATAGACCTTCCTCCTCCACCAAGTCAGCCTTCCAAAATGATTCAGTAAACTTCAATAGTCTCTTCTGGTCCATCAGCTTCAACCCAGCAACAATCCAAAAATTTGACTTCCCAGCTTCAGAACTTCGACCCCCAGCAGCAGAATTTTGGCCCAGCAACATAACAGAAATTTCTGTAGATGGTCGCTTATATGATCCTTTTTCCTTAATAACCTTCCTTTGATCTCCTTTTCTTATATTTCTCTTTTCAATAGATCTTTAGCCTGCCTTTTTTCTACTTCTTCACCTTAACTCTAATACCATGTTAGAAATCGGAAAGGCAAAAAGATTTTCTTTATGTTGACAATTACTTGTGATGTCTTTATATTCTTATTAACTTTCTTATGTTCTCCTTTATCTTTGTTCATCAAGCAATTACCAAAACCAAAACACAAAGATCAAGGATACCAGATGCAAGTACTCAACCAGGGCTAAAACCCCTATATAGCGGAAGACCCAATCAAAGAACTATTCCTTCAGTAATTCAAAATGAGATGGACCAAGACCTTAGACCAATAGACCTTCCTCCTCCACCAAGTCAGCCTTCCAAAATGATTCAGTAAACTTCAATAGTCTCTTTTGGTCCATCAGCTTCAACCCAGCAACAATCCAAAAATTTGACTTCCCAGCTTCAGAACTTCGACCCCCAGCAGCAGAATTTTGGCCCAGCAACATAACAGAAGTTTCGACCCTTCCAGCAATGTCACACGTGAGAGAGAGAAAGAGAGAGAATTTTGACTTCTTATGCTTGAGATAAACCTCCTTCTCCTTCACTAGCCCTTTTCACCTTCTTCCTTGAATTTCGCACTTATTACTACCCCAACAATTGTAGATCAAACTTGGTGGGTGTGTCCTCCAAATGAGATCGAGTTGTTGCATTTATATAGTAGTTTATGCCTCTCAGTTTAGGCCAATTTGTCCAGCTTGAGGCCCACTTGTTGGAGGAGGCCTAGACGACCTAATTTACATAAAAATAAATTTCTTTCTTGACAAATAAATCCCAAGAAGGGTTCTTTACATTATGACATGGACAAGGAAACTTAACATAAACCCTAGAGGCCTGCAATGGAGGCTTTGACCCATAAACAATTGACCCAAACATGAAACCCATGTTTTAATAAGTCAATTTCTTTAATAATAAAATTTCTTTTTCTTTCTTTTGATAGATACATTACATCATGACTCAAGTACAATTTTGAAGACCGACACTAGTTACATTCTTCAACACCGCACACCTGTGATTAGAGATCGGCTTTTTTCAGAGTTTATGCTCTTATAGCATGCAACTTTTCTTACTCTAGCAAACCAACAATTAGTTCCAAGTAGATTTACTTCTACTGAATAAAAGCACTAGCTAAGGTATTAACAAAATAAATTCAGCAGAAAGCAGATTTACGAATCTCAATCACAAAAAATGACACACAAATTCTACCCAATCGGAGTTCTTCATTAAGTTTTGAACTTACTTGGGCTCCCTTCCCAAGAAAATGACCCAACTGAGGAATTACATACAACACTAGATCTGATCCAGCTGATCAACCCTCCTTGGCTGATCTGGATCTCCTTGTTGCCCCTTCCTCGGACCCAACACACTCACTGAGAAGCTTTTGTCAATCTTGTGTTGCTATATGGTGTTTCTTCTCCTTCTCCCTAAACTTGTTTTAATAAACATTGAGCTAAATCCCTAACCCTAATCTCCAAAGTGATTGACGGCCGAGATTAGATCTCGCCTCACTTGAGATCAAGAACATATTCACTAAAATAATTTACTTTACCTTTCCTAAGTTTACTTTAGCTCAATAAGCCAACATAAGACATATGTGATTTTCCTAAGTCTAACTAAGGCTAAGTTACAGAAACAACTTGCTCAAGTATCTAAGAAGACTATGGGTGACTTAGAAACTGTGGGAGACTTCTGCACACCTAGACACTTAGGCTTGTGCAGAAGTGCCTGCCTGAGCTACAAACATCAACACTCATTAGTTCAACAGTTGGCCCATTCAACACTCTCCCAAGCCCTCAAAACAATGTCAAGAATAAATCTTTCTTGGATAAATCAATTTTCAGTTTGCATGGCTGTATGGCTGCTTCTTGTGCTTGGCTAGATGCATTTATCAGACCATTCACCAAAAGACAATGCTGGATTTCAGACAATCCCATTGTCAAGACAAACCAGTTGCTCTGATCAGCTTGTTCTTTTAATGTCAATTCCTTTATCAATTTTAAAAAGATTTCTCGTGGTGAAAAACTAGCCTTTTTAATTTTGAAGTCCCCACAAAGGGCTCTTCAAAAAGGGGGTCTACTATGGAATATGGACCTAATTCTCATACAGGTATTCTGGAAAAGTCCCTTTCAGTGAGTGGTCATTCTAGATTCAGCACATGAATTATTCGTGAAGACAAGGATCGTTAAAAATGTGTATCGCTTACTGCATCAGTTGTAAGGATTCATTGATAATGAAACTGCAGTACTTGAATTCTGCAGAAACTTAAGATGATGTAAAGCCAATAACTCATCTTCTGGCTGTTGATCTTACTCCAAGAAAAGGGTCGAAATTTCTTCACCAGCAGATTGGCTATCTGGCAGAAGACTACTTAGGGACAATCATTAGAATTTGGAATAGTATATAACATCGAGGTTTCAGTTCCATTTTCTTATCAATCTCCTTGATTACTTGTTTTCAAAGGTTACAGATTTTAATTTTTATCACATCCGCTTCTAATGACAGTCAAAGACTACACAAATTTCCAACCAGTAAATTGTTTGTATGAAGCTCAGTGTTCATCACCTTCACCGCAAAGTGATGGCAATGTTGAGATCTTTAAACAAAATGTTGCTAAGGTGTCTGGAGCAAAGAATTTCATCTCTGAAAGCCTTAGGATTTCTGTTCTGTCAGAAGCTTCTTGTGAACCTGCCAAGGATCAGTTGAAGAAAAATTTCGGCTTCTTCCATTGGAATTTGGACCTGAGTTGGGAGATAAAATTGGCATTTCAAATGGAAAGGCAGTCTTCATAAAACAGGAAGTTTCATCAAAGAAGATCTCGAGCATCCAAAAAAATCAGCATATGAACATAGAATTAAACACATTGCAAGCATAAAAGAGAAGGTTCTCCTTTTGCTTTTGGCAACTTTGATGATTGGCTTGGTAATTAGTAATTCGACAGCATTTGTGGCTGGTTTATAACTTTATATAAAGGTTGGAAGCAGCACTACTCCACTAGTGACATTGACCTGAGATTTTTGTTGCTTGAAGTATGAAGGAAATATTGCTACATGTGTGGCAGCTGTCTTTTGTTGAGAAATGTGGGGGAAGCAAGTGTAGATGATTTATCTTGCTTGGTAACTGCTTGTGATGTATTTTTACTTTACTTGATTAACTTCTTCTTTTGCTTTGTTATTATTAGTGTTCTCTATCATCAAACAGCTACCAAATCATAAAGAACAATAAGAAAAAGGACAAAGGATATAGGCAACCAGCCAGGGCCAAAACCTCTCCAATCTGAGAGGAAAACCCACACAAATTCTTCTTCTTATAGAATCTTCAATTGACAGATTCCAAGACTTAGACCTTTGACCAAGAACACCTCCAAGACCAAGTCAACTTTGCCTCTTTTACCAAGTCAAATATGGCTACTTCTTTCTTGTCTTCAATTTCAGCCCTAAAATACCTTGACTGCAACTTCAACCTTCCAAACTGCAATTTCAGCTTCTTCTCAAATCTTCGACCTCTATTACAAGTCTGTAATTTTCAGCCTACAAGAAATATTATGCAATTCTGCAAGTGTAGACAGATGATGACAGATCAGAAAGTCTTCTCTTCCTCGCTTTGAATTGCTCTTCTTCCTTGTCAATTTGGCATACCAAAACTAACCCTTGACATCTTGTTTCAGCCTTCTCAGGATGACTGTAACTTTGATCTTCGTTGCAGCAGAGAGTAGCCCTGAAAATCTCGCACGTGTTGAATGTATAGCCCAGAAACGGTCCTTCTAACCTTTGATTTCCTTGTCCTTAGATGCTTCTTCTTGAGATGACTTTCGCATTAATCACATAGAATTATTTTCTGGTGAATTAATCCGAAAGTCGTCTCAAAAAATCATTATGGATCACAAAAGTCTGAGATCAAAACTTGCTTCTTCTACTGAATATACCCGAGCTTTTTTCTTCTAGATCAAGCTTGATTGATGTCTCCACAAATGAGATCGAGCTCTTCTATATATAGGCTTCCAGACATAGCTTATGGGCCAACTTGTCACTGTCCCTAGGCCGACTTGTCATTTGATGAGGCCGACTTGAAGTTTGCACACTTGACATGGTCTTGGAGGGTCTTTGACTCTATTTGACTCAAATAAAAAATTTCTTTACAATATGTAACATGCCCAAGAGGGGTCTTTCATACATGACAATGACTCATAATCCCTAGAAGCTCTCCATGGGAGCATTACCTAAAAAATTAATTCCTCTTGAGCATGAAACACATGCCTCAAGAACAACAATAATAAGGTTATTTTTTTTCTCATTACATCAAATACATAAAATCATGATTACATGTGTCAATATGAAGACTGAACCTAGTTACATATTTCAACACTCTCTCTTAACTAGGGAGCTATTCATAATCCATACAAGGTACTTGGACATTCTCAATCTAAAGAATTCTCATAAGAAGAGTCGGATTGGTAACCCGTCTGTTTAGCATCATATCATCCAACATTGTCACATAGCAAGGCCTTGACTAACAGCTCTATCTCTCCACAAAATCAAAGCACAATGCTAGCGAGACCAATGATTTATAGACACCATCATCATTGTCTCTCAAAGAACATACCCCACACAGGTGTTCACAGGGTATGTCCTTCTAGGATTATTCTTATCTTGGATTCCCAGTCCTCAAAGAATATCGGTCCTTTACGATTACTCTTATCTTGGATGCCCTACCACATCCTCAAAGAGTATCAGATGCTTACCTAATCCTCCATTATTTCTTCCAAGGTGAAAACAAGAATGATGTGTCCATCTCTCCTCATGGCCTTCACTAAGACTTACGCATGGTAGTCCTGGTCTAGTGCATGACACATGAAGTAGAGAATCATATTTGTCACTCCCTCTTAACGAGGGATGACCAACCCAATCCGTAAAAGGAATGTACCCAAGTTCCCTCTTAACCAGGGACTTGTCCAAGCTCCCTCTTAACTAGGGACTTGTTTTCAGCAGCTCACTTGTTCTTCGGTGGAGATCATGGTACCTTCAACTGCTTGAAGAGCTCCTCCTTTCAATGTCATGAATTTCATTTTTATCATTATGGAGTCTTCATCTTTTGGGACTTCTTGTAGGGCATCGGTCATCCATCACTTCCCTCAAGTCAGTCATGTCATCCTTCCCTTTGTTTGAAAGTGATCTTCTAGTCCACATCTAGCTTTCCTTCATACATCAACCTCTTCCATGTCATGTTTCCTATAGGATCTGACATCCTACCACATGAGTGCTAGTTGTAGATGACATCTACAACTCATTTTTGGTAGCCCTGCATTTAGCCCATCCAGATGTTGTTCAAAATTCAAAAAAAAACATCAAATCAAAGTTACCGTTTGTGGTGGCCTTTCATCATGACATTTTGCTTGTTACAACATCAACATCCTGCATACACATTCACACATCTCCAAGATATTTAATGTCAAGGGCCTTCTTTCTTTACCAAGGTCTTCATACCTTTCCCATGGAGATATCATGGCCAATTATTTTATTTATCGAATGTTGATTTCCTTTTTTTATGTGACCATAGTTGCATCTTTCATGATCTCTTATTTTTTTCTTCACATTTTGCTCCTCGGGAACTTCTATCCATGTTTTCTTCATTTTTTGTCAACCACCTCATATTCCATATGAGGGCATATTATGTTGATTTCATCTTGTCAATATGTGAGACATACCTTCATGCATCTTTTCAACGAAAGAGATCCCTTTTGATCATACTCATGAGATAGAATATTCACCCACACTATCTGCAACTATATGAAAAGACTTTATCAAACATATGCATATATACCTCTTTTCTTCTTTTGGTCATCTAGGCTTCCTTCAGTAGCTTCCCTTTCTTGCTTGAAAGACCTTCAGCCATGCTGCATTCTTTTTTCATCATACCATTATCCTTCATGATGTTGAAATATGTAACTAGGTTCAGTCTTCATAATGACATATGTAATCATGATTTTATGTATTTAATGAAAAGAGAAAAATAAATTTATTATTGTTGTTCATGAGACATGGGTTTCGTGCTCAAGAGAAATTTATTTTTAGGTCAAGCACCCATTGAGTGCTTCTAGGGCTTGTTATTTAGTCTAAAAGTCAATTGAGTCATTGTCATGTATTGAAGACCCATTTGGGCATGTTACATATTGTAAAAAGAATTTATTTGAGTCAAAATAGAGTCAAAAGACCCTCCAAGACCTTGTCATGATGCAAAGATCAAGTCGACCTACATGAAGGGACAAGTCGGCCTAAAGATAGCAATTTGTACCCCTCACAAGCCTATAAATAAGAAGGAACTCGACCTCATTTGGAGACTCATTCAAGCAAGTTCGATCTTCTCAAGATAGAAACTGGAAAAGGACGAAAAAGAAGGAGAAGAACTAGATCGAAGTATTTGGGCCTCTCTCTCTCTCTCGTGTTAGGGTTTCTACATTTGTTGGGCAAAAGATTTGTTGGGTAGAAGAATTTGTTGGGCAGAAAAATTTGCTAGACAAAAGAATTTGTTGGGCAGGTCGAACTTCCAAAAGAATTTGTTGGGTAAGTTGAAATTGCAGAAGTTGCTAGAAGCGAAGATTGACTTGGTCTTGGAGGGTCTTGGTCAAGGGTCACAGGTCTTGGAATTCGTCAATTGAAGTTCTATAAGAAGAGAATAATTCTTGTGGATTTTCTTCTTTTGGCCCTGGTTGATCGCCTACATCTTGTGTCCTATAGTCTCATTGATTTTATTGTTTGGTAGTTGTTCGATGATAAAGAACACTAATAATAATCAAGTGTAAGAAGAAGTTGATCAAGTTAAGTAAAAATACATCACAAGCAGTTATCCAAGTAAGAGAAATCACCTAATCTAACTGCCCCTAGATTTCTCAACATGGTTTCAAAGCTAAGGTGACAAGATAAGGAAAAGCAGCTTAAAGAAGGACACTTAAGGGTCAAAGCACTAGAGAAGCATCTGAGAAGCATCAAGAAGTTCGATCAAGAAAGAAAAAGAAGCCTAATACCTAACGAAGAAAGAAGGAGAAGCGAAGCATCTTAGATCTATTTTTGAACTATATTCCTCCACACGTGCAAAGATTGGGGCATCATCTTGCAGCAGAAAATTCTAAAGTATAAGCTACTCCAAGAGAGCCAAAGTTTTGGGGCAAAAGAAGTCTCCCTTGCAAGCCGAATTAATAAGAAGAATATTCCATCTCAAGCGAAGGAGAAAGGAGACAAATCCATCCATCTTTTCGTCACGCGTATGAACTAGGGTTTCTCCAGAAGAAGCTGAAATTGCAATCCTGCAACAAGAAGACGAAAATCTGAAGAAGGGCCGAAATCTGAAGTTGTAAGTTTGACAAGCGTGACTAGAAGGAACTAAGAAGACCTCAAAACCCTAGCTCATCCATAGAACTACACATTGAAGCATCTAAAAGTCTCTACATTCTAGAGAAACGAGAAGAAGCATAATCATCATGATTAAGGAATCAAGGTGATCTCCCTCTCGTTGAAAGATCACTTTTGAAGGAAGACATCTCCTATCATCATCAAAATCAAGAAGGCATCAAGTTGAAGATATTAACATCAAGGAGCATCTTCACTTGACAAGTAAGTATCTTTATATCTATATTTGAATATATCAAAATGACTTTGTTTTGCAAGGAGAGAAACAAATTGGTTAAATAGTCAAACTTTCTTGCATGGAAGAAGAGGATAGATTTGATCCTCATAGAAAATGAAGTCGTTGAGCAGGTTAAGGGTTTTGTCATTAAACCTCCAAAGGAAGAAGCTCAAACTCTAGCTGAATACATGAAAAGGGAAATAAGGGCTCAAAGAATCCTTATGTAGCAAAATTGGAAAAGTCAAAAGACATCTATGACAAACTGGTAGAATTGTTCTTCGTAAGCACAAGAACTCTACGAGGTGAAGATATCAAATGAAGAAGGACTAACCTCATACTTTATGAGGGTATCTAAAATAAAGGACCAACTACAAGAGTTGGGAGAGATAATGTCTGACAAGGAAATGACTACTATAGTGCTCAATGGACTACCGGAGGAATGGGGTAACTTTACATCAAGCATCTATGGGAAGAAGAAAGCTACTCCATTGAATGAACTGTGGCCACTATGCAAAATTGAAGAAACCAGGTTGAAGCCAAAAAGTGATGTAGGATCAAACGAGCAAACTCAAGTATATGCTACCATGGCAAAAGAGAAAAGGAAAGTTTGGGAAATTTTGTCCTCAGAAAAGGAAGAAGAATATGGAAAAGGTTCAATGTGATGGATGTCAAGAATATGGGCACTACAAGAGAGATTGTCCCAAACTCAAGAAGGACAACAACAAAAGAGGAAGAGAAGAAGCCCATGTCACTGAAGAAGTGGAAGAGCTAAAAAGAAGAAATCCAAGAAGGAAGAAGTAAAAGATCTTTACTATGATTGAGATATGTATTCTCCACCCAGTTCTTTTCAGTTCTTGTAAAATATAGCTATCATGGTAGGAAGCATGAGAAGCATGATAGGATGCATCATTTTTAGTAGATGGCATCATAACATATGATGGAAGCAAGAGCTTATGGCATCAAAAGAAGCTTGAAAGATAGTTGAAATAGAAGACTATGGCAGTCATCATTAGAAGAAAGTAGCTCTTGGTAACCTCATTAGAAGCATAAGTAGTACTTATGGAAGTCATCTAGTGTAGAGCTCATCATACATCATTGGAAAGAAGCATTTGCAGGATGAGGATAATCAAGATCCTCCATTGGAATCTTCATTAGAAGGTTCATCTCTTGGAAGAAGCAAGTGTCTCGCTAAGAATACCACCTTGGATGGGATTCACTATTTGGAAGAATGATGATATGATGACAAAGGAATGCAGCATGTCAAGATGATTGAAGTACTTTTGATCAAGGGAAAGAAGCTATTGAAGTTTGTCTAGATGATCAAAAGAAGAAAAGAGGTATGTATGCATATGTTTAATGAATTAGATCATTTCAACATAGAGTTGCAGATAGCATGGATGAATGTTCTACGTCATGAGCATGATCGAAGAAAAGGGATCTCTTTTGTTGGAAAGATGCATGAAGGCATGGTTCACATATTGACAAGATGAAATCAACATAATATGTCCTCATATGGAATATGAGGTGGTTGACAAAGACGAAGGAACTACAAATGGATGTTCCTAAGGAGCAATATGTGAAGAAAGAAAGAAGAGATCGTGAAAGTTGCAACTAAGGTCACAAGGAATCAACATCCAATGAATCTGATGTGACATCTCCATGGGAAAGGTATGAAGACCTTGATAAAGTCTAAAAAGGAAGAAGACCCTTGACATTGAAAGTCTTGGAGATGTGTTTATGAATATGCAGGATGTTGATGTCTCTAGCAGCAAATGTCATGATGAAAGGCCATCACAAAAGGTAATTTTGATTTGATGTTCATTTTTTGGTTTTTGAATAACATCTAGATGGGTTAATGCAGGGCTACTGGAAAAAGAGTTGTGGATGTCACCTACAACTAGCACTCATGTGGTGGGATGGAAGATCCTAAAGGAAACATGATGTGGAAGAGGTAGTTGTATGAAGGAAAGCCAGATGTGGACTAGAAAATCACTTTCCGATAAGGGGAAGGATGACATGACTGACTTGAGGAAAGTGATGGATGGTCAATGCCCTACAAGATGAAGGCTCCATAATAATGAAGATAAAATTCATGACATCGAAAGGAGGAGCTCAACATGTTGATTTGGGTAGCATCGGATGTGCTCTAGCCACGAAATTTGGTGGAGTGGCTAAGGCACATGAGATCTCCGATACCCAGAAGGGTTTGGGCAGATTCTAAACAATTTGGGAGATATTAAAATAATTAATATTTTTAATGGAGTCCCTAAGTCTAAACTTAGGGAAATTAAAATATTAATGTGAATTAATATAAAACTGTGTTAGAATGGTCCAAAAGACATGGATCAAGCCAGATCTACTCTTAGTCGTCGATTAGGGACTTAATCTCGACCGTTGATTTGTCAATAAGAAAAGTATAAGAGGAGGCTTGAGGGTCACTTGGAGAACACACCAGAGTGATCAATCATTCTATTCTCTAGAGCGGGGTTTGCTAAGAGAAATAGAATTAGTGATCAGTGGTAGTGAGGAGCAGTGAGTACGAGGTAGAGAGGCAGGGGCAGTGCCGAGAGACCAACGCAAAAGAAGAGAGAGGCAGACGCAGAGGCAGCAGAGACTGTGCAGAGCCATAAAGGCTTGCGTCATCCACGCAGAGGCTGCAGGAGTGACGCAGAGAGCCAGAGAGGCTGCGCAAAGCCTCAATAGGCTGACGCAGAGGCCAGCAAGGTTGACGCTGGTATGAAAGCAGCTCACAAAAAGATAGAAAAGAAAGATCAACGCCTTAAAAACAAGCCTCTTCGAGGGGGCAACCTCCTTTACATTACACAAATGAACAATTCTTAGATGATACAAATGACAAGACCTCCTTTCTATATATAGGGGTCTAAGGGGTCATAATATAATCAAAGCCGACATAACAATAATAATGTAAGGGCACAATAATAACAATAGTGGGCTTCTATGGGGCACAATAAAAACAATATGGGGACTATATGGGCACAACAATATAATAAGGGGATTGTACTAATAACAATAAGGGCTTACACTAGTAGTATAGGGACCTAACATGCCCCTCTCCTTCAAAAAGTGTTGTCCTCAACGCTTGAGTAGTTCTTGATGCTTCTATATAAAATTCTTGTCCTCCCATGTGGAATCTTCAGCAAGTAAGTTCTTCCACTTGATGAGATACTTTGAAATTGATCGATTTCGTAGCTGTCGACTTCTCGGTTCTATGAATGCTTCATGTTCCAATATGATTTTTCCTTCCTTGTCAAGTTCTGGCAATATTGTTGGAACTGGGATCTTCGGCAACTTTTGAATGAGTTCTCACCCTGCTTTGCCATTCTTCCATTCATCCCTTGCTTTGTTTATCAAATTTGGTTGGATAATAGAAATGGCGCACAACAATGTTTCCACATCTTCATCATTTCTTGAGAATGCATCTGCCACAACATTTTGCTTCCCTTTTCTGTAGATGATTTCAGAGTCATAACCCAACATCTTTGTGACCCATTTTTGTTGCTCTTCAGGGGATATTCTTTGTTCTAAAACGTATTTAAGACTATCATGATCCGTTTTTACCTTGAAGTGTCTTCCCATTAGGTAGGGTCGCCATTTCTATGTGCGTGTAGTATTGCCAACATTTCCTTCTCATAAATAGCTTTGTGTAAATACTTTCCTTTGATTGGACGACTTTCGAAAGCAATGGGTCTTTCATCTTGCATTAAAACAGCACCTATTCCATTTTCTGAAGCATCAAATTCCACAATAAAGGTTTTTGTGAAGTCTGACTTAGCTAAGACCGATGCTTGGCACATTGCCTCTTTAAGATGTTCGAAGGCCTTTGTTGCTTCTGGAGTCCATGAAAATGCATATTTCTTCAATAATGTTGTTAAGGTGCTGCTATTCTCCCATAATTCTTAACAAACTTGTGATAATACCCTGTCAGTTCAGATTGCTTCTGCTATCTATTCGTAATTCATAGTTGTTACAGTATTACAAATGCTATGTCTGGCTGTTACAAGAGTCATCTCTACTGTAACCTGTATTGTTAGTTCAGCTCAGCCCATAACCTGTTCCTAGGGCATCTTTTGCTCAGGTTGTCAAAAATTAAAAATCTTCATAAACAGACGATTTCTATAAACTAGAAGAGGCTATTATAGAAATATAAACAAAAATAACTGATTGAATACATGTTCGCATTTTAAATTTTCTATTTATCTTGTTAAAAGAATCCCTCTTACATAAGAGGGTCTACATTGATGCAAAAGCTAAAAAAGATATAGCTCATAGCAATTTACAATATAAAAATAGAGAGTTTGTTGAGTCTGAAGGAGAAGCAAGGAAACATAAAGTTGGTTGTATGTCACCTTCTGTAATGATAGAACTCCCAAACACGAGAAGGCTTAGCAGAAAAAGCCTTCGGTGTCGCCAATTCCTTTATGAAAATAATAGGCAAAGAGCAATTAATAGAATTCTTGGTCAGCATTTCAACAAAGTAAACAGAAGATTGAACAGATACCATAGCACTCCATGTTCGCCACAATCCACCAGCGCCTCGAAAGGTAGGAATGCCAGATTCCGCTGATACGCCTGCTCCTGTTAGAACAGTAATTTTCTGCAACATTTCTCCCATAAAATAGATTGTCATTACTTGCACCTCTTTATGAAATTTATTAATAACTGAATCCACATAGTTATTTTTCAACAAAATATGAAAATAGTATTTTTGGCAGGAATTGATTTTTTGAAAGAACGATTCAGGTTGCATGGATATAAGTATACAGAGGTATTCCAGGTCCAGGCACAGAGTACAGTAGCTGTTACGGGGTATGGCTAGTACTATCAATCAAAAAAATAATAATAATCTATCATATGTGAATTATAGAAAATGTTAGTTGAAAGAAAAAAAGAGACATTGAAATAAAATATTAGCAAATAGAACAGTAAGTTGCTAAATAAGACCGTGCCTAATTCAGTAAAAAATTTACAAGTATTCCTATTCAACATGTAAATATTGATACCAATACGTCCTACCTACCTATAAAATTCCCCATGAATAAAAATCAATCTTTGGCATGAATTCAAGTAAGAATGATCAGTAATTAACTGTAACCTTGATCTCATGCCAAAGCAGGAACATGTTTCAGTAAAACTTCAAATACAGTAACCTACTAATGTAACAGACTGAGAGACCTAAAATAAATACTATGCTCCAAACATTTATATTTCCAACCATTTCATGAAGAACATTAATCTTATCAACATCCATATTTGACCATTCCCAAGTCTTGGGCTTGCAGCGCCCTTTTTTGCTTTTCTTTTTTCCTGGGTGTTCTGTTAATGTTTGTCTGGGTTTACAGCTGGCTGTTCCCCATGGGAGCATCCCTGAAACTACTAAGTATGGCAGGGTATGTTCCAGCAGTCCCTAGGGATGTCCTATTCCCATCTAGGTTACTGTAAATGGGGGTGATGTTATTTCAAGTTAACCCCCTCAGATGTGCATACACAGCTAATATGGTGATTTCTTACAAAACACTTTCAATAGTTAACAGAATACCTAGTAGACTGAATCGAAGGGCATCATTACTTCTACGAATTAGTCGGACCATTTTGAGAACATCTGTGTGTGTTAAAATGAGTGCATGGAGTTGTGCTTGTCAACTCCAATAGAATTGCAATCGTGCTCTTGCAAGGGGCAAAAGTAAAAGTATGGCATTGTCTTCTCCAGTAGTTTCTCTATTCACAGCAGGCAGAGATTCTAAGGCATTGATGGTTTCTCTGGCTTACAAGGATTTGCAGCAGCACTCGCAACGCTCTCATCCAATCGAGTCATGTTGGATCTCCACCAAGCATTTTTGGATGAGAGATAAATCGAGCATGGACAATAGTCTGCTTCCCACCAACTATCGTGGTGTCTTCAAAGATGTCATGGAAGAGTTTTAAAAGATCTCTTCGAAGAGGTTTACTTGCAGGTTGAATCGCTTTTGGCTGAACAGAACATATCTTAAGTGGTGGTTCAAGTCAGTGTGGTGGGTAATTCTCTCACCTCATATATCATCAACACGGGGGTGTTGTTATCAAGACTGACTCTGATATTTATAAAAAAAATTGTTCTAGAGGGAGGGCCATGGTTCTGGGGAAGTGCAACTCTGTTCCTGGCACCTAGGCTTCATTCTTCTCAATCTAGTTCTCATGACTCAGCAAGCCAAAGAAAAAAGTGAACTCACCATTGGACAAAGCTCGGCAAGCTAAAGAATATATAAAATATTGAAATTTTGATACAAACAATCAGTGTTGTGAATGTTTCCAATTTCACCTGAGTTTTCCAAATTTTTTCAGTTCCTTCTTGAATTCAGCACAAATCCATTTACGTGCCCCAACCTCAATAGTCTTTTCCACAATTTCCACATGCTGTCCTAGAGGGAAATTTGAGTCATTCTTGACCAGGAAATCTGGTGTTGGGCTTGCTCATCCATTCCCTTCCAATGATTCCATGGTGTAAAAATTCAAATGCTGGTAACAGAAAAAGCTAAAAAATGAAGACCCTCAACTTATTCACTAATACAAGCACAAGCAGTTCACACACGAGAAACAAAAAAACAAAGAAAAGACTAAACATAATAAAATAGCCATAAAAATCAACAAAACAAACCAATAGAAAATTTCTAAATTTTATTATCTACTGCTACAACAGAAAATAAGCAAGCACACCAGTAAATGAAGTTTTTTGCAATTGATTTTGTCCTCCAACAAAAGTCTTGCAGCTCCCTAAACACTTTACAGATGATCCCCACAGCAAACGCATGCACATGTCTTTGCCAAATTGCTCTAAGAAGTTCTCACAAACTCAGAAAAGAAAACAGATATGGTAAAATTAGTTTGGTGAGTTTTAGAATAAGGGAGGGGTCAATTTATACATAAATATTAGGGTTTTAGGACCCCAAAATTGTTTTTTTTATTTTTTACATCATATTTTTTTATTTCTTTTCTTTTTTAAGGAGTTTTTGGAAGATTTGTTGATTTTTCCAACCCAGCTCTGGGACAAAAACATGCACCTTGGGTCAGGATTTCATATATAAAGTAACTTAGTTTTCAATGATTTTGTAAGATGCACAACCTCAAGATGCAACAAATTGGAGCCTAATCTTCGGAAAAGAAGGCAGATAGGAAGTACCACACTATTGTCGAAGTGGCTGAGGGCATGTTGAAGGAAAGAGAATCACCCAACAGTTATTGGGTGGAAGCATTGAACACAGGAGTACATGTGTTGAACAGATCATTGACCATCACAGTCAAATGGAAGACTCCTAAAAAGGTATCGTCAAGTAATAAGCTTGATATTTGGTCTTTTAGAACCTTTGGATGCAAGGCCATTGTGCATGTTCCTAAGAAAAAAAGAAGCAAGATGGAGGACAAAGGTAAGAAATGAATCTTTATTAGCTACAGCAACGTATCAAAAGCATACAAGTTGTTTGGTCTTGTTGATAAGAAGGTGCTTTGAAGTGGGGATGTTCTTTTTGATGAACTTTCACGTGTCAAATCTCTAATACAAGATCTGATTTATTTATACCTCAACAATTCTTCTTATATACCCACAAATTTATTTACTCAATAAAATCTGAAAATTGTTGGCAAATAAAATCATTCGTATTTTAACTTTCAGAAATACAAATGCAGAGAAAATAAAATAGGGAAATCAATCACGCTATAGCAGAAAATTCTGCCCAACACAATCTTCCTTCACTTTAAATTACTCTAGAAAAATAGGGCCTACACCTATAGACAATACACAGACAAATTAAAACTGCCAGGACCTACAAATCGGCCCATCTGGAAATTATACCTCAAGGAATTCGACCCTCGTGGAACTCGGCCCTCCTGAAAATTTCAGCCTCCTTTTTAGGAATTTTGCCTCTCTCTCCTAAACTCGACTTCCCTGAAAGCTTCTCCTGAGATTCCCCAACTGCAATCCTTTTCCCTTCACTTCAATCCTCGAGTCTCTCACTCCCTTGAGAAAATCACCCTCTCAACAACGCATTGTAATGTGTCTTCATCCTCTTCCATAGGTTCTCTTTATAATTTCTCCATAAGCCGAATCCCTAATCTCCAAAGTGATTGAGGGTATTACTGGTGGAGATTAGATCAAAGTCACTTGAATAATCACTTATTTATCCTTAGGAAACATTAGCCCAAAGTCAGCATTGATTTAATAATTAATCAATGTACTTTTTCCTAGGTTAAAACTTAGAAAGAAGATCATATTAGTTGCTCCTCTTGAACAACAACCTAAAAAGAAGATCATATTAGTTGCTCCTACATGCAAGATGAAAACCTATGCAGAAGATCTTTTGAAGCTACAAAATTAAAATCACACACAACAGCAGAGGGGACAGGCAGCAAGAACAGCGGTGGTAGCAATCTTTCTTTTGGATCTTCAGAAGTTATTGTGCCAAGAGGCGCTCCACAGCCCAGTATTGGGGAGATATTGTAGTAAAGTGTTAGATAGGGAAGCATTAGATCAAAAAATAATAAAGTCCACTCAATTATAAAAGTAATAAAAAGTGAAAAGTGATCAAAAGTAATAATAAATATAATAAGTTGGCTCAATTCAATTTGTTATATTGCAATTTTGTTTTTATTAATAAAATTGCAAACAATTTGTTCGAAATAAAATTTGTAATATGTCTATCATATTAAAAGAAATTGAAATAATGATGATTCATATCCATATCTATAATATTTCGAAAGCCCCAAGGGTTATCGAGTCCCCTTCGTTAAAGCACCTTTGCTATTGACAGGTCACGGGTTCAATTCCCTAGACACCCTCTAGGTCATGCTCAATGGTTGAGCCGGCAAGAAGTGATCCCTTCAGGTGGATCTGCCTAGTACAAATATTTTGTGGATGTAGCGGCCACCGATCTCTAGGGTCGATGAACCAAATAAAATATTAAATTAAAGAAAAATAATTAAAAGAAGAAACTGATATTTCAAAACTTCATGCTTAAATTAGCCTCGAAGGTTATAGCTTAGTTGGTCGAGTTCCCATCATTAGAGCACCTCGCTAATGGGAGGACACAGGGTCACTTCTCCTCAATGCCCTCGGGGTTAGGCTCTGCTAATAAGTCGGTGGTATGTGATCCCCTTGGGTGGATCTTCCCAGATATTTCCTCTAAACAATTAAAAAAAAAAAGAAAAAAACTTCATGTTCAAATTTAGTTAATAACCATATAAAGTCTTAATACTTACAACAAACACTCTTTTTCTCAGCTTTATATATAATCTATGTTATGCATATCACATTGAAAAATAAAAATAAAAATGTCATGCGCATATATGTGTAGCTATATGTATCATGAAAGTTTTACTAGAGTTAGAAAAAAGAATACCTCTATATATAAAGATGTGAAATATATATAAAATATAGACAGTAATTATAAATCCATCTTACCCTATAAATTAAAATAATGATTATTCGATACACATAGGAACAAGAAAACCACTGGCGGAGAAGCTTGGTGGATCGGAGGCTGCTTTACAATCTGAACTAGGGTTTTGCGTTAGGGTTTTGTCACTGGTCACCATGGCAGGGCACAGAGGAGGGAGTTCAGCTCCCTCCTACAGTCAAGTGGTTGCGAACAAAAGCAAGGGAGTTGGATCGCATCGCTTCAAGAAACCAACGGAGGTGGTAATAGAGGCTATGAATACAGAAAAATCGGAAACTATCAGACCTCAAGGACAGGAAGAGAATCATGAGGAAGCTAGTAAGGAGAAGAGGACAGAGGTTAGCAGTCAGAAAGTTGCTCCTATGAGTACAACAGGGGTCTGTAAACCCAAGTCAACCACTATTCCTCGAGTCGTTTTAAGTGACCCAGCGCTACAGGTGCATAGAGACCACATGGCGGAATATGCTATTATCTGTAAATTTATGGGGATTTGGCCGACAGAGAAGGCTTTGCAAGCATGGATAAGGAACCATTGGAAACCAAAGGGGGAAATTAACCTTCACCTTGGTTCCAAGGGCTTCTTCACAGTGGTGTTCACAAGCTTAGAGGATAAAGACAGAGTGTTCAAGGGAGGACCCTATTTTTACGCTTCTACAGGCCTTTATATGCGACCATGGGTAATGAACTTTGTCCCAAAACGAGAAACTTTCACATCGGTACCAGTATGGATAAGACTCTACTCCCTTCCTTTAGATTATTGGCTGTCGGAGTCTCTAAAGGCTATCAGCAACAAGCTAGGGCATTTTATAAAGATCTTAGATGCTACTCTAAGAGGCAAATACACTTCCTTCGCCCGAATATGTGTGGAAATGGACTTATCTGGGGCACTTCCGGATGCAATCATTTTAGAAGTGTATGACGAGGAATGGGTGCAGGCAGTGGACTATGAACATGTCCCATTTAGGTGTCGTAAGTGCCATGAACACGGGCACCTATACAGGGACTGCCCATTGAACAAGCTGGAGAGAAATACGAAAGCCACTACAGGCAAGGATCCCGAAGGTTTTACTAAGGTTGGGGGTAAAGGGAAAGGAGGCAAGCGGTACCAAAAGAAAATTAATGAAGACGGACAACCGAGCCACAATAGTTTCAAGATCTTAGAAGAAGAAGTCGAAAACAACAGGACAAACCAAGAATCGAAGAATATTCCCACTGAGAAGGAAAGGGATGCTAATATGGAGGATATACCAGAAAACAGCAAACAAAAGGATGATATGCCGAGCATTATGGAGCTCAGTAGGGACCACGAGATGACCCCAAGTGAGGCTGGAATGGAAGACCATGAACTGCAGGAGATTCTAGAGAGGGAGAATTTAGATCTAGAAAAGTTTCTGGAGCAGGGAATCACCAAAGGGGTAGACTCTCTGCCAAAAGAGGAGTTTGACAGGGTTCAACGGCTCTTCCTCTGGAGATCACAAACGAAGTGTTCTGGAGTCAAAAGAAACCATGATAGCCAAGAGAATAGGGGAGTGAAAACAATGGAGGATACACCGATGCATTCTTCCAAGAACCCGAGTAGGAAAAGAGGAAGAAAAAAACAAAATGAGTTGCTGACCGAATGTGGGAAACTTATGATTAACTCAAGTAAGATGAGGGATCTTACCAGTTACTCCTTTACAAACATTTCTTACTGAAGCTTACAACCTGGAAAATTAGGGGTCTAAGAAGTAAAAGGAAACAAAGAAATCTTAGCGGTAGAATAAAAGAAGAAAAACCAGATATGGTTTTTATTCAGGAAACAAAATGTTCGATGGACAAGATCAGAGAGATACATAGCATCAAGTATGAGAGGTTAAAGCGGATAACTCGGTGGGTGGGATTCTTACTCTATGGGATCCTCAAAAACTTGGAATCCTGGATGTTGAAGCTTCTAGGAACTATCTATCACTGGTGATTCAACCTTTGGGTGATAAGGAGATCTACATGATCACTAACGTCTACGATCCTCAAAAACTAGAAGACAAACTTAAGCTTCTCACCTCCCTTGAGGAGCTGAGAGAGAGATATCCTAATATGCCCTGGATTCTGGCAGGGGATTTCAATATGATCAGATCTCTTACAGAGAAAAAAGGTGGTACCAGAAAACTAGGCAGAGACTCCATTGCCTTCCAGAACTTCATGAATAACATGGGGCTAGTGGACACCGAAACAGTAAATGGCACTTTTACTTGGAATAATAAGAGGTCTCAAGTCGCCTCTAAACTAGATAGATTCATAATCTCAGAGGACCTCCTTCTCACAGGCCTTGATATGTCAGCTTTAATCCTTCCCTTCGGAGGCTCGGACCACTGGCCTGTCCAGCTTGAAGCTACTTTTATGGGTACACCGAGGAACAAACCTTTTAGGTTTGAAAATGTCTGGCTCTCTCACCCTGACTTCACTAGCAATATTGACAAATGGTGGACGGAAGATATGCCCGTTCAAGGCACTAAAATGTTCATGTTGCAGCAGAGACTTAAACACATCAAATCTAGGCTTAAAGATTGGAACAAAAAAGAGTTTGGTAATATTTTTAAAGCCAAAAGAGAAGTTGAGCAGAAACTCCAAGGGATTAATCAGATCATCATCTCAGAAGGTTTTATCGAGGAACGGAAAATTCAGGTTGACTCTCTTCAAAACGAATGGGAAGATCGGTGCATACAAGAGGAGATTTTCTGGAGACAGAAATCGAGGGTGCAGTGGATTAGAGAAGGAGAAAGAAACACGAAGTTTTTTCATAGATCAACCTTGGATCACAGATCTCATAACAAAATTTCAAAACTTAAAGATTCTCAAGGGAAAGAGCTCGTCTCTCACAAAGAAATGGAATCTGTCCTAGTTCAACACTTCCTTAGCATAGCAGAGGAGCCTCTCGTCGACAGATCTGGTTCATTAACAAATTCACAAAGTTCATTCCTAAGCTTGTAACCAGGGAAGACAACCACAATCTTAACAGGCCAGTGTCTGAAGAGGAGGTTAGTGAAGTTATCAATGAGATGCAAAATGGGAAAGCTCCTGGCCCTGATGGTTTCAATGTGGACTTCTTCAAAGCTTGCTGGAAAACAGTCAAACAAGATATCCTTGATGTTGTGGAAGACTCTAGAAGATCCAAAATTGTTTTGAAGGCTCTTAATGCCTCTTTCATAGCTTTGATTCCAAAGCAGGAAAAAGCTATGACACCGGACAGATTCAGACCCATAGCCTTATGTAATGTGGTGTACAAAATTATTTCCAAAGTGATCACTAACAGACTCAAGCCTCTTCTTCCTGCTCTCGTCTCAGAGGAGCAAACTGGATTTGTGGAAGGAAGACAGATTCTCAACAACATCATACAAGCTCACGAGGTGGTACACTCTCTTAAGAGCAATAAGCAAGCTGGTATGATCATGTAGCTTGACCTAGCGAAAGCTTATGATAAGCTAAGTTGGTCTTACATCAGGGCAGTGCTAAGAGCTTATGGCTTCGACCACAACTGGATAAGATGGGTTATGGCCCTTGTATCCACGGCTAGCTTCTCCATTCTGCTTAACGGCTCTCCCTCTAGAACCTTTATGCCTTCTAGGGGTCTCAGACAAGGGGATCCGCTCTCCCCCTTCCTCTTTGTTCTCATGATGGAAGGGTTAGGCAGAGCAATCAAAATGGCAAATGCTGAAGGAAGAATCCAAGGTCTGAAACTTACCCCGGATGGTGTTGCTTCTACTCATCAACAATTTGTTGATGACACAATGCTGCAAGGCATTCCTACAGTCAAGGAAGCCAGAGCTTTCAAACAAATCCTGAACGACTTTGCTTTGGCCGCTAGTACAGAGGTAAGCCTTGACAAATCAAAGGTGTTCTTTTTTAACACTGACATTGCTATTCAGAGGAACCTCACCAGAATTCTCGGGTTTCAAAGGGATCAGTTACCTTCCAAGTACCTTGGAATGCCTCTTACTAACAAACCTCTAAGCAAGGGAGTGTGGGAGTCGGTAACTAATAAACTTCAGGACAAAGTCAGGAAATGGACCTGCAAGTCTTTGAATTTGGCGGGGCGTCTTGTGCTTACAAAGGCTGTCCTGCAAGCTATACCCATTTTCATGTTTTCAGCTCTTCCTGCTCCTAAAGGAGTTATGCAACAAATCAGGAGTATTCAACGAGATTTTCTTTGGGGCAAAGGGGAAGAGAAAAATAAGTGGCCTTTGGTAGCTTGGGACAAGCTCTGCAAACCTAAGGCCCATGGTGGTTTGGGGCTTCATGACCCTGAAACCCTCAGCAGAGTTTCGAGAGCCAAACTTTGGTGGAGGTGGCTCAAGGAATCGGCAACCCTTTGGGCCAAGCTTTGGAAGCAAAAATATGCAAATAATTGGCATGAGAGGGATCATATCCGCATGTTAGGTCCCTATAATACTAGTGATTCCCCCATTACTATTGTCGTTGTATCCCTCATTATTATTGTTGTGCCCCTATTGTCCCCATAATGTTATTATTGTGCCCCATAGAATCCCTCTATTGTTATTTTTGTGCCTTTATATTATTACTGTTAGGTCAGCTTGGTTATATTGTGACCCCTTAGACACCTATATATAGAAAGGAGGTTTTGGCATTTGAATCATCTAAGAATTGTTCATTTGTGTAATGTAAAGAAGGTTGCCCCTGGAAGAGGCTTATTCCTAAAGCGTTGATCTATCTTTTCTATCTTTTTGTGAGCTGCTTTCATAACATTTGGTATCAAAGCTTTGGATTCTAGGGTTTCGCTACTCCAAACAGGTCATCGTAGCATTTTCGCTATAACTTTTTTTTGCGACGTATCAGAAGCTAAAATAAAAACCCATTTGAGTTGAAATCGTTCTGAACTTCGGGTCCGAATTTCAAAGCTTTTCTCGCTATATTTGCAGAGATATGATCTGAGGAAGTTAGGGTTTTTGCAGACTCCTGAATTACATTCCAAACAGGTGACCTGGGGAAAATCGTCATAACTTTTGTTTTGAGCATCAGATTGAAATTTCGTAAGAAGTTTTAGAAAGAGGACGGCCTGTAGTTTTCTGTGTATCAATTTCAGGTACTAAGGTCGAAACAGTGACATGTGGCACATCGTACAAGTTCGCTCTACTGAACTAGTTTATAATCAGGTCACCGTGGGAGATTTGGCATAACTCTTCCTTGGAGAATCCAATCTTGATCAGACTTGTGGGGTTAGAAAGAGGACTCAAAGGGCTACCGCAGGACGAGATTTCAAATATTCGAGATCCACAGTTACAGAGATACAACAGATTCAATATCGAGCTCTTACAAAGTGAACAATAAAAATATTTACAATATAAAAAAAAAAAAAAAAAAAAAAAAAAAAAAAAAAGAAGAAGAAGAAGAAAGTGTGTAGTTTTTTTTTAATTTTGCATAAGATTTGTTTGAAAAATTAGTTGAAGGAATTCAAAGAGAATAGTGAAGAATTATTAGCATTAATTAATGCCCCGAAGAAAAAAATTGGAAATTCCTAGTAAACAACCTGAAAGCTCTAGCATGACTCGTGAAGAAGAAGAAGAAATGCAACATGATATATCAAAATTACAAGACAAAATACAACAAATTTCATTCTCACTAAAGGTAAATGAAGCCAAGATGAAGGGCGTGGAAGCTAATATGAATGGCATGCAAGTTAAGATGGATGGCATGGAAGCTAAGACGAATGGAATGGATGCTAAGATGGACGATAAGATGGAAAAATTGACGATAAATTTGAATAAGTTGCTACAAGAAATGGTCACTAATGGTGAAAGGGTAGTAAAGGAAACTCATGATGAGAACAAAAGAAATGTTAATCATGATTTCATAGACTCTAATGTTGGATTGAAGACCCACCATGTTCCAAAAATCGATATGAGGAAGTTTGATGGCAAGGATCCCGGAACATGGATACTACAGATGGAGCAATTTTTCGATCTCCATAATGTGCAAAACACACAAAAGGTACGTATTGCAACTTTATATTTGGAACCAAATCAGTTTGTATGGTATCGATGGTTTTGCTTTCATAAACAAATTGTCACTTGGGCAATTTTTATGGAAGAAATGGTAGCACATTATGAGGATACAAAAAGCAACACCTTTTTTAGCCAATTGATAAATCTCAAACAAAAGGGTTCAATGATGGAGCACATTAAGGACTTCCAAAAATTGAACATAAAGGTAAAATATATTCCAGAGGAGCATAGGATTGATGTGTTCATAGGGACTTTAAAGGATAATATCCAACATGAGGCTCGCCTTTGGGACCCTGATTCATTGGAGAAGGCATTCAGGTTAGCAAGAAAAATGGAAAGCAAAATTATGGCAACCAGGAAGCCTACCACTCACAACTATAAAGATGGAAGTGTTGTTGCCCCTAGCCTTCCACGACCTACAAGGTTGACACCACAACAATTGGAAAAAAAAAAGAACAAAAGGGCTTTGTTACAGTTGTGATAGCAAATACACTAAAAGTCATAAATGTGCTAAGAAGAAATTATTCTACATAGAATGTGAAGAGGAGGAAGAAAAGGAACAAGAAATGTCAAAAGAAGAGGATATACTCCAGGAACAAACCCTAGATAAAGAAGAAATGAATCTGACCATATCTTGTAATGCATTGGCTAGAATTACCACTCCTCAAACAATCAAGATCAGTGTTGCGGGGGAGCGCCCCCCCCCTCGCTCCCGCTCCCGATCCGCGCTCCGGGCAGGAGCGACTCGGGAGCGGGTCGGGAGCGCGCTCCCTAAAAAAAATTTTGCTCCCTGCCTTTTCAGGAGCGTTTTGCCTTTTTTGCATTTTTTTTTTTGTAGTAATGTTCGAAATGCAATTTTTTTTGAAAGAAACAAATAGTTTTTGAGTGGGGCAACTTAATGATCAAGTCTAGGCCCTAGTATTGATATGCTATTCATGGTAATGTTAAATTCTTAAAGTAAAAGTGACATTTTCTTTAATTTTCATTTTCATCCTTTTACTTAAATTTTTAACATTACCATGAAATGACTCAGGATGTTTGAGAGTGGTTTCATCCTCATTGGATTTCATATGGAGAAAGTAGAATTTTAGATTTCATTCAAAATCCAGCAGACTTATCAGTTTTTCAGGATTTCAGGATTGGGGGATTGCAATGTTTCCATTGAATTTTGTCATGTATTAGGGTATGGAACTCATATTTAATCAAGAGTACCAATCCCTCTATGTACCTTGATGTTAGTGACATTGGTTGTCGAACTCCTCTATCATGACCCTTCTAAAAATGTATGCATCACTCAAACAAAATCTTGACTTGACATGCTATGCTTTTTCTATCTTATGTTAATGCTTAGAGGGTGATATTAATGACAAAGATCCCTATACAGATACAAAGGTAATGACAAAGATACCTCTGGATATTAATGCTTGGAGGGTGATATTAATGACAAAGATCCTGATTTTGCAACAAGACTAAAAAATTAGACATTTCTCGTGGTGGCAAGAGGCCCAAGCATAAGAAATAGATAATAGATTTACTTCTCTTTTCTAGTTTCTAGTAGCTTTTATAACTATTGACTCTTTCATATTTATTATGATATTTTTTTAAACAATATATGACAATTTAAGTTTGAAGTTGGCAATTATAACTCATTAGTAATGAATTATGAATATGATGCTTCATGAAAGTTGAAAGTTGTTTCATTTCATTTCATTTTATAACATTTCATTTCATGTTAGATATTATTTGTTGTAATGGTTACACTTAGCTTACAAGTACAACTTTGGTGATCAATGATGATAAATGTTATATATTGAATTTTGAAAGCTTGAAACTTTAAGATTGATGAATCATGAGACTCAATAGGTTGTATGTTACTATGTTACTAACTTGCGGACGTGGTTGATGAAGATTATAACTTCTAGATGATTGTTGTTATATGGTTCAATCTATGCTTTTTTATGTTTTTTATATCTAATTCATCATTCTACATGTTTTTGTTGACATATATGTATCAAAAATTAAAAAATATAAAAAATATATATATTTTTAAAAAATCGCTCCGGGATTCGCTCCCAAACCGGGAGCTTCTGAAAATGGTCGCTCCCGCTCCCGCTCCCCGCTTCCGCTCCCGCTCCCAAGTAACATTGATCAAGATAGAAGGACATATCAAGAAGAAAAAGGTAATAGTGTTGATTGATTCGGGAAGTACCCATAATTTTATTCATTGTAAAATAGCAAAGGAATTGAATTGTTTCCTATATCCAGCACCAGAGTGTCAAGTGATGGTTGTAAGTGGACGAACCATAAATTGCTCTGGAAAGTGCCATAATATCAAGCTATCCATGGGAGAATATGTATTGAATAGTCCAATGCTTTCCATTCCAATGGGTGGTGCTGATGTTGTACTAGGAGTCCAATGGCTACAATCCTTGGGTACAATAGCTTTTAATTTTCAAGAACTTTTCATGAAATTTTGTGCGGAAGGAAAGGAAGTTGAATTAAGGGGTATTGCAAGGAAACCGGGAAAGATAATCAACTCTAACAATATGACAAAGCTTCTAAAGAAGGAACAACGAGGTGTAATTGCACAATTATGTTCGCTAGAGGTTCCCACATCGAAATCATCTATTTCTCCAAATCTCCAAAAAGTCTTGGACAATCATTCCAAGGTATTTGAGACTCCCAAATGTCTCCCACCTATTCGTGATCATGATCATGCTATTCATTTGATTCCAGGAAGTGTTCCTCCAAACATCAGGCCGTACAGATATCCCTATGCCCAAAAGAGTGAAATTGAACGTATGGTTGCAGAAATGCTAGACGTTGTTATAATTCAACCTAGTCAAAGTTCTTTCTCTACTCCAGTAGTATTGGTGCACAAGAAGGATGGATCATGGCACATGTGTCCGGATTATAGGGAGCTCAACAAGCTCACTATTAAAGATAAATTTCCCATTCAAGTCATTGATGAATTATTGGATGAATTGCATGGATCAATTTACTTCACAAAGTTGGATTTTCGTTCAGGATATCATCAAATCAGAATGAAGACTGAAGACATTCCGAAAACAGCATTTGGAACTCATGAGGGTCATTATGAATTTTTGCTCATGCCTTTTGGCCTTACCAATGCACCTTCTACATTTTAAGGTTTGATGAATTCCATTTTCAAACCCACCCTTAGCAAAATTTGTGTTAGTATTTTTTGATGATATACTAATCTACAGCAAGTCTTGGAAGGATCATGTTGAACATGTTGACAGGGTGCTCAAACTATTGGAGGAAAAACAATTATATGCAAAAAGCTCCAAATGTTTCTTTGGAGTACAAGAGGTGGAATATCTGGGTCATATTGTATCCCATGAAGGTGTTAAGGTAGACCCTAGCAAAATTAAAGCCATTAAGGAATGGAAAATCCCCACATCCATAAAGCATCTGCGAGGATTTCTCGGGTTGACAGGGTATTATCGCAAGTTTGTTAAGAATTATGGGAGAATAGCAGCACCTCTAACAACATTATTGAAGAAAGATGCATTTTCATGGACTCTAGAAGCAACAAAGGCCTTCGAACATCTTAAAGAGGCAATGTGCCAAGCACCGGTCTTAGCTACGCCAGACTTCACGAAAACCTTTATTGTGGAATGTGATGCTTTAGGAAATGGAATTGGTGTTGTTTTAATGCAAGATGAAAAACCCATTGCTTTCGAAAGTCATCCAATCAAGGGAAAGTATTTACACAGCTATTTATGAGAAGGAAATGTTGGCAATACTACATGCACTTAAGAAATGGCGACCCTACTTAATGGGAAGACACATCAAGGTAAAAACGGATCATGACAGTCTTAAATACTTTTTAGAACAAAGATTATCCTCTGAAGAGCAACAAAAATGGGTCACAAAGATGTTGCGTTATGACTTTGAAATCATCTACAAAAAAGGGAAGCAAAATGTTGTGGCAGATGCACTCTCAAGAAAGGATGAGGATGTGGAAGCATTGTTGTGCGCCATTTCTATTATCCAACCAGATTGGATAAACGAAGCAAGGGAGGAATGGAAGAATGATGAAGAAGTGTGGGCACTCATTCAAAAGTTACAACAAGATTCTAGTACATCTGATACATTTAGCTGGAAAAATGATTCATTATGGTACAAAGATCGCTTATACCTATGTAAGAATTCCCAACTCAAACAAAATATTCTTATGGAAATACACACTTCTCCCTTAGGAGGGCACTCAGGATTTTTAAAAACTTACCACAGGGTTAAGAAGGAATTTTTTTGGGATGGCCTTAAAACGGATATTCAAAAGTTTGTGGCGGAATGTTTGGTTTGCCAACAAAATAAAGTTGAAACAATTAAGACCCCAGGTCTATTACAACCTTTATCCATTCCAAGCCAACGTTGGGAGGAGGTTTCAATGGATTTTATCACGGGTTTACCCAAGTCCAAAGGAAAGAGTGTCATCATAGTGGTAGTTGACAGACTTACCAAGTATGCACACTTTTGCGCATTATCACATCCATTTAAAGCAAGTACAGTTTCTATTGCATTTATGGAAACAATTCAAAAGCTACATGGAAACCCAAAGATTATTGTAAGCGACAGAGATCCCATTTTCACTGGAAATTTTTGGACAGAATTATTTTCTTGTCTCAGTACTCAGTTAGCTCATAGCTCATCTTATCATCCTCGATCTGATGGGCAAACTAAGATAGTAAACAAATGTTTGGAAGGATATCTTCGTTGATTTGTATCTGATAAACAGACACAACGGGTCAAATGGTTGCCTCTAGTTGAATGGTGGTATAACACTTCCTTCCATACTGCAGCAAAAATGACCCCATTTATGGCACTTTATGGATATCATCCACCATTCATCACACATCATATTTAAGAGAAAATTCTAAGGTTCAAACAGTGGAACATCACATAGAGCATCAACAACAAGTTCTCCAACTCTTAAAGGATAACCTCGCGTTAGCGCAGAATAGAATGAAACAACAGGCAGATCAACATCGCAGCGAAAGAAGTTTTGATGTAGGTGACTGGGTATTCCTACGGCTACAGCCATATAAACAAATGTCCCTCAAGCAAGCTAAGAAGGATAATAAATTATCACCAAAGTATTATGGTCCGTACAAGGTGTTGCAAAAGATTGGTACTATGGCATACAAATTGGAGCTTCCTGCAACTTCTCGAGTGCACCCAGCTTTCCATCTTTCATGTTTAAAGAAGGTTATAGGCGACAAGCTCCAAGTTCAAACAATATTGCCAGAACTTGACGAGGAAGGAAAAATTATATTGGAACCAAAAGCAGTCACAAAAACAAGAACTCAACAACTACGAAATCGATCAATTTCGGAGTATCTCATCAAGTGGAAGAACTTATCCGCTGAAGATTCCACATGGGAGGATGAGAATTTTATACAGAAGCATCCAAAACTACTCAAGCGTTGAGGAAAACACTTTTTTGAAGGAGAGGGGCTTGTTAGGTCCCTATAATACTAGTGATTCCCTCATTACTATTGTCATTGTATCCCTCATTATTATTGTTGTGCCCCTATTGTCCCCATAATGTTATTATTGTGCCCCATAGAATCCCTCTATTGTTATTTTTGTGCCTTTATATTATTATTGTTAGGTCGGCTTGGTTATATTGTGACCCCTTAGACTCCTATATATAGAAAGGAGGTTTTGTCATTTGAATCATCTAAGATTGTTCATTTGTGTAATGTAAAGGAGGTTGCCCCCTCGAAGAGGCTTATTTCTAAGGCGTTGATCTATCTTTTCTATCTTTTTGTGAGTTGGTTTCATAACAGTCAGGGCTCATCAAGGGCTCCCACATTTGGAACCTTGCTTGGGAGAATAGAGCCATTGTCCAGCAGCATAGTTTCTGGGAGATCCGAGCTGGGAACCTTGCACAGTTTTGGGAGGATAACTGGCAGCAGGAACCAAATTTGTTTAGAGAAGAACTAACCACTCTCAAAAATGACACTAACAACAAAGGTTTACTTATGGTAA
This sequence comes from Pinus tabuliformis, assembly GCA_031772625.1. Classification (NCBI taxonomy): domain Eukaryota; kingdom Viridiplantae; phylum Streptophyta; class Pinopsida; order Pinales; family Pinaceae; genus Pinus; species Pinus tabuliformis. The sequence continues at coordinate 1,578,789,308 of CM062816.1, forward strand.
GTGACTTATGGGATCAGGTAAGGGACAATGGTAAATGGAGAATGTGGAAGGATCTTAGTTATAGTGAAGAGAGTCCTTTGAAGGCCCAGGCGGATTCTCTTGCTCTTGACTTGGAGCAGAGGAAGATTTTGGTGTCATCCTCATCTGACCAACTGAGATGGGGTTGAAACACCGAAGGCACCTTTAACCTCAAAGAAGCTAAACGAATGGCCCTAGGTTTTGATTATCCAAACCCTAATCAGGTTTGGAATGACCTTTGGCAGAACTCGCAATGGATGAAAATCAAGTTGTTTATGTGGTTGGTTCACCAAAAGAAAATTCTCACATGGGAGAATCTTCTGAAAAGGGGATTTGTTGGCCCATCCAAATGCCATCTATGTGGCTTACAGGAGGAGACGATGGAACATTTACTAAACCTCTACCCCTTCACCTCTACCTTGTGGGATTGGGCGACCTCAGTCTTCAGGCAAACTGACAGGGACAGACTCAGCATCACCAACACTTTGAAGAATTGGAGGAAAGACTTCTCAAGTAATGAAATCATTAACAAGGCTTGGACTTTGGTTCCAGGCTTTATTATCTAGGATGTCTGAAAAGAATGCAATGGCAAGATTTTCAAGAACAAAACAGGCTTGACCCAGAACATCATTGTCCAAATTTTACGACAACTCAAAGATACAATAGGAGCCCTTATGTGGAAAATTCCTGAGGACCCTCCTTCGCCCCAAGATGCTCGCATACTGCTGCAGTTGGGTCTCCATTCTCTGGTTCCCTAAGGCACTGACAAGGGTGTGAGCAAAACAACTACTGGTAAAGATATATGGCAGCCTCCTCCTCATGGTTTTTTGAAAATCAATATAGACGAGGCCTCTAAGGGCAACCCAGGGATGGCTGGATTTGGCGGTGTCATAAGAGATGAGCAGGGGCGCATAAAGGATATCTTTCACAGTCATTTGGGGACTGCCACTAATAACATGGTGGAGCTCATGGCCTTAGAGCAGTGCCTGGAAATCTTGATGGAGTCAAATTTACACAACGCCATCATTGAAGCTGACTCTGAATTGGTCATTAATGTGGCCAAGAAAATGTGTAATGGAACGGCACCTGGAAAAGTGTCAAAACATTGGAGGCTATCGCAGGTCTTTCAGCGTATTCATTCCCACTTGCGAACCCTGAGAACCGTCAGCTTCGTTCATGTGCGAAGAAAAGCCAATATGTTAGTTGATCGTCTAGCGAATGAAGGAGTGCTATGTAAGGAAAGCTATATTCGGTACAATTGGGATTCTATACCCTCTGGTAAACTGCGTGATGATTGTCAACAATAGGCAGCCAAAGATATGGCATACTTCCAGACCATGAATAATGAGCAGGAGGAAGACTAGTGGAAGTAGGAGAGAGCGGAAGTCCTTGAGCCTGGTTGAAATGTTGCAGTAAATCCTAACCATCGATCCCACAGTCAATGCTTAAGTCATAGCTAACTACGGGGGATGAGTATTTGGTAAACAACGTGCTAGTTGAAGGGTCGCAGGCCATAGGTTTTGATGGCCTTCGTTAGCGAATGGCTATCAAGTTTGAAAATGGTTGGAGGTTAAGTCTACGAGCAGACCTGAAGATTTATAGATCAATGGTTTATAATCTTTATCGGCTCCGTAAAGCGGGTAAGTGTCACGCAAGTTTCCGATCCGATATCATTGAGGACTGTCGAATCAAAAGGGGCTTGATCGAATGGATATCGGGTTTTAAAATGATCGGAGGTTAAGTCTAAGAGCGGACCCGAAGTTTTATAGACCAATGGCTTATAATCTTTATCGGCTCCGTGAAGCAGGTAAGTGTCGCGCAAGTTTCCGATGTGATATCATTGAGGACCGTCGGATCATTTGAGTTCTTGATCGAAAGGATATCGGGTTTTAAAATGGTCGGAGGTTAAGTCCAAGAGCGGACCCGAAGTTTTATACACCAATGGTTTATTTTCTCTATAGGCTCCGTGAAGCGAGTAAGGGTCGCGCAAGTTTCCGATGCGATTTCTTTGAGGACCGTCGGATCAATGGGGTTCTTATCGAATGGCTATCGGGTTTTAAAATGGTCGGAGGTTTTGTGTGTAAGGTTTTGGGTTTTGTTGACCCTGTTGTCTGTTAATCATCAACGGGTCTGTCTTTTGTTGGTCTTTACACTTGTAAAGACGTGTACCATATGTAATCTTTTTATCGGTTAATTGAAGGCTCCACTCTTACTTGACCAAAAAAAATAATGATTATTCATATCCATAACCGTGATATTTCAAAACTTCATGTTTAAGTTTAGTTAATAAGCATATATATATATACACACGCATATGGCATTTTTTTTTACATGTTTTATAATTTTTTATTTAATTTTTTAATGTATATATATGCACATGGCATTTTTGACATGATTTATAATCTTTTATTTAATTTTTTAATGTTGTATAGCAAAGATTATATATGTGTGTGTGCGCGCACACTATATCACATTAAAAAATTAAATTAAAAACATATATTATATAATATAATATATATTATTATATTATTTTATTATTATATATATCACATTAAAAAATTAGATAAAAGATTATAAACATGTCAAAAAACGCCACGTCCAAGTGGGTGCATAGATCCATCATAACTCCAAATCTAGCAAGCATCGAGAGTGATCAAATCTCTTGAGGTGCAAACATTGCCTCAAGTTTTGCACTCGAAAAGAGGTTTGCATCTTGAGAGATTTGACCCCTTTGGACGCTTGGTAGATCCGAAGTTAAGATGGATCTATGTTGGTCGTAGGAAAGCCAGTGATCACCTACAAGAGGAGGCAAAAAGGAGTAGTGGATGAAAAGCACACAGATAGTAATGTTAAGAATAAGACATTAAGATAAAACACAAGCACATGGTGATCAAAAATAAAGTTAATATACAAAAAGATATGCATGGTTACAAATGTCCTCTAATAATATCCAATGTAATCCATAACCTAAGGTAGTACACTAATTTGTAAAATGACTCCATAACTCAAGAACAAGATGATCAAAAGTAAACTTAATATACACATAGATATGCATCATTACAAATGTGCTCTAATAATATTCAATGTAATCTATCGCCCAAAAAAATACACTAATTTGTAAAATGACTCCATAACTCACTTGATGCTTGATCTATTAATCAAGTTGAGGCACCTAATTTATATAGGTGTTGAGGGTGGGTGATTAACCATAGGTAATCTCATCATAAATGCTAGCCATATTATCAAGAAGCCCAACTACAATCCCACAAGGGCATTAATGCAACCCAATGTGACCACATAACAACCACTAGATGGTTAGGATTGTCACCAAGACAAGATTACCATAACACTAAAATCCCCTTTTAACCCTGAATTTGGAAAACAAAGAAGGAAATGTCGCATAATAAGACAACATGTGTGACCATAACACTCAATATTTGACCAAGTATTACAAGCCAACATTCCCCCTAATATTCACATAGAAAAATGTAGTCAAACATGGCCAAATAAACATTACAATAGCATCCCCCTTAATGTTTATTTGACATGGAGAAAAACATGACCAATGATAAAAATAAAACTTTTAGTTGTTGATTTGTGGTAGTATCGGATGTGCTCTAGCCATGAAAGTTGGTGGAGAGGCTAAAGCACATGAGATCTCCAAGACCCAGAAATGCTTTGCGGAAATTCCACCTGGTTAGAGAGATATTAAAATAATCAATATTTTTAATGGAGTTCCTAAGTCTAAATTTAGGAAAATGAAAATATTAATGGGTATTAATATAAAACTGGGTGCGAATGTTCTAAATGACATGGATCAATCCAAATCTAATCTTAGTTGTTGATTAGAGACTTAATCTCGATCGTTGAAGACTCAACAGGAAAAGTATAAGAGGAGGCTTGAGGGTCAATTGGAGATACACCAAGATTGATCAGTTAGTTCGATTTTCTGGAGCGGGGTTTGCTGAGAAAATTCGAACAAGTGATCTGAGTTGCAGCGAGGGGCAGTGAGTGCATAGCAGAGAGGCAGAGATAGTGCCAAAGGGCCAGCGCAATGATTGAGGAGGCTACGCAGAGCCAGCAGGAGCCACGTTGAAGGCCAGAGAGACTAGCAAGGCCTGCGTGGGTGACGCAAAGGGCCAGAGAGACTGCGCAGAGAGGCAAAGGGCTGACGCAGAGGATTCCAGAGCTATGCAGAGGCTAGCAAGGTTAACGCAAAGCCTTGGAGAAGTGCTGGAAGGATTTTCGTGGGGCAGACTTGCTAAATATCTGCTCCCGAAGAGAGGTACTACTGCCAGATAGAAATTTTTGTTGGGTGAACCAATTTAGCACCCTAGTTGTACTCAAGAAAGCTGCTTAATAATAAAACCCTCAGAACTATTGCACCAGTTTTCCCAAGTTGGGTTTTTCCGGGGACAATTGTCCAAAAATAACAGTGTCCCTTGTGTGTTTGTCTATTATTTCAGTGGATGATCTGTATATGAGTTGAGACTGCATTTGTGTTTATTTTCAGTATTTATATGGTTAAATAACTTGTTAAGTAATAAACAAGTAGGTGAAATAAACCAGATAATGCAAGAATAATTTCTAACGTGTTAGACTTAGAAATTTCAACATGGTATCAGAGCGTTGCAGATCACAGGAAGACTGAAGGCACCAGCGCAATCAAAAGTATTTGCAGCAGTAGCAGTTGTCCCGAGAGACAGATCTGATCTTAAGCAGAAAGCAACAGAAAAGGAGTGACACAGAGGGCCTGCGTCATCATTTCGAGCCAAAGAGACGGCCAGCACAGAGGCAGAGAGAGGCAGAAGAGGCTCACGAAGAGCCACGTCATCCTACTCAATCAGGTAGACTTGGCGCAGTTGGCCAGAGTAACAATTCAGTCTTGTCGGGATTGCGCAGAGCTAAGAGGCTCAGTTTCTTCAGCTGTTGGGGCCTAGGGAGCTGTGGGTAGATTGTGGATTGGGAAGTTGGTGGGGTGTTGTTGTTGTCGAAGCAGAATAGTACCTAACGGGACAGAACCAAGGTAGAGGGAACCGCTGCCTTGAGGGATTTCTAGCCAAGAAATCCAGATCCGAGTTGCAGTTTAAAGAGTATCGGAGAAGAGCGGATCGACAGTTGGCGGGAAGATTTCCAGCAGGGAAATCGAGACTCGGAGGGAGTCTAGGAGAGAACTTCCAGGAGGGAAGTCAAGACTCAAAGGGAGTCCAGTAAAAGAGCGGAGATGGCAATGAACGAACTAAGGGATCAGGACAGGTTGGACGAGGCCTCCAGCTTTGTCATCTGGAAGGCCAAGATCCTGTCTATTCTGGATAGACATCATATCAAGGGCTTCGCCTTGAGAACCGTGGCTATCCCAGTTGACCCAGCTGATAATGAAAGGTATGAGGATGCAATGGCGAAGGCAAAGTGCATAATCCTTGATGGGGTCAAGGATCATGTGATACCGCATATTGCCGAGAAGAACATGGCAAAGGATGTGGGATACCTTGACGACATTGTATCAGGGCACTTCCGTGCAGAGGAAGATGTTGTTGGAAAATCAGTTGCGGTCGTATCAGATGCAGAAGGGGGAGAAGATAGATCTATACCTCAGCAGGTTGTAAGAGATTAGGGACCAACTTACTTCCATAGGGGGGCCACACCGGATTAGGAGTTCATGGTGAGGACTGCCCTGAATGTAGTTTCCGAGGATTGGGAGACATTTGTCCAAAGCATTTTGGGCAGAGCTAATCTTCCAGGATGGGAATAGATGTGGGCATCTCTTCGCCAAGAAGAGATCAGACGATTGACCAAGGCAGGAAGTAAGCAACAACGGAGGTCGAATCAAGAAAGAGGAGAAGGAGGATACGGCTCTGGCATCTGCGGGACAGCAGGGGAAGAGGAAGAAGAAGGACATCTCCAAGGTAAAGTGCTTCCATTGTGGGGAGTTGGGTCATTATGCAACCCAGTGTCCCAGGAAGAAAAATAAGGGAGAGGCTTCTGACTCTAAGGCAGTGTCGCCTAAGGCATAGAAAGAAGTCAAGACGGATGACAACTGTGCCATGAGTGCTCATGCACCTCTAGACAAGAGGTGGGGAGACATCGAGTTGTATTCAAGAGAACTACAAAAGATGAGGGGCAGGATCCTTGAGGTACCCAAACTCTTGGATCATATCCGGCTACGGGAGCCCCGAATGACAGTAGCAAGATGACGAATGTCGATAGAAGCAAGATGCGGATGGAGCGACAAGGCAGTGCTAGAGTGCAGAGGTCTATAGCAGCGCAATGGAGGTTGCAGTAGTGCGAGAGGCACAAAGGTGTTTGCAGCAGCGCAGAGGCAGCAGAGAAAGCACCAGATAGCAACAGAGGTAGCTTCAACATCAGGAGGCTTCTAGGCTGACAAGGATGTCAGTACTTGGGTAGATCAGTTACTTACTTCTCAGTAACTGAGTTGCAGTGCAGCAATGGCAGTGGTAGTGCTATGGGCAGCATGATGCAGCATGTTGAGAGAGAGTTGCAGTGCAGATGCAGTGTTGGGAGGAAGGACCAGCAACAGCACGAATGCAGAGGGAGCTGCAGTACAGATGTAGCAGTGGCAATGGCAGAGCCATGGGCAGCAGTACAAGAGGCAGCAGTGCAATGGATGTAGGGCAGCAGGCCAGCATCAACACAAGTACCGGTGCTGGAGAATCAGTGTGATGTTCAGTGTTGGAGCATTACTAGAGCACATTCCTCGCTAAGGAGCGTTGATTTTTTGTAGCATCGGATGTGCTCTAGCCATGAAAATTGGTGGAGGCTAAATCACATGAGATCTCCAAGACCTAGAAATGGTTTAGGGAAATTCCACCCGGTTAGAGAGATATTAAAATAATTAATATTTTTAATGGAGCTCCTAAGTCTAAACTTATGAAAATTAAAATATTAATGGATATTAATATAAAACTGGGTGAGAATGTTCTAAATGACATGGATCAAGCCAAATCTAATCTTAGTCGTTGATTAGAGACTTAATCTCGGTCGTTGAAAACTCAATAGGAAAAGTATAAGAGGAGGCTTGAGGGTCAGTTGAAGATACACCAAGATTGATCAGTCAGTTCGATTTTCTAGAGCGGGGTTTGCTGAGAAAATTCGAACAAGTGATCTGAGTTGCAGCGAGCAGCAGTGAGTGCATAGCAAAGAGGCATAGATAGTGCCAGAGGGCCAGTGCAATGATTGAGGAGGCTACGCAGAGCCAGCAAAAGGCTAGAGAGACTGCGCGAAGGCTAACAGGGTCTGCGTGGGTGACGTAGAGGGCTAGAGAGCTGACGCAGAGAGGCAGAGGGTTGACGCAGGGGGTTCCAGAGCTATGCAGAGGCTAGCAGTGCTGACGCAAAACCTTGAAGAAGTGTTGGAAGGATTTTCGTGGAACAGACTTGCTGAATATCTGCTTCCGAAGAGAGGTATTACTGCCAGATAGAAATTTATGTTGGGTGAACTAGTTTGGCACCCTAGTTGTACTCAAGAATGTTTCTTAATAATAAAACCCTCAGAACTGTTGCACCAGTTTTCCCAAGTTGGGTTTTTCCGGGGACGATAGTCCAAAAATAAAGGTGTCCCTTGTGTGTTTGTCTATTATTTCAGTTGATGATCTGTATATGAGTTAAGACCACATTTGTGTTTATTTTCAGTATTTATATGGTTAAATAACTTGTTAAGTAATAAACGAGTAGGTGAAATAAACTAGATAATGCAAGAAGAATTTCTAACGTGTTAGACTTAGAAATTTCAACATTAGTTATGTGCAAACAAGCTCTCAATAAATAAGATTGTATTGTTTTATTGATGTCAAGCAAATGACCACAAAAGTAGGTCAATGGGTACTAAAAGAGGACATCCAGTATATGTACAAAAGTGGGAGTGTAGAAGCAATTCCTAAATTAATCATGAAAGTGGAGGAACATAAAGATCTAAAAATTTAGCTAAAAGAAATATAAGATAAGGTGCAACTACATAAAGATACAAGAAGTTGAAAAAACTTGATGTTCAAAAAACGAGAGGATGTCAAGGCATGTTGGATCCCACTACAAAGGACAAGTGAGGGGACTCCTCACACAAGCCTTTAGATCACTAAAAGGGGCCTGATGGATTGTTTCATAAGGTTGTAGGAAGAGATTCAAGGTTGAGGGGCTCTTAATGCACAACCCTATGAGGGATCGCAAGGTGAAGCTCCGACACAAGTAACCCCACAACTTTTAATGCTAAATGCCAAGAATAAAAAACTCTAAATTGAGGACTAGTTGCTCAACAAAGCAAGAAGGTTAGTGCTCAGACCAAAGGAAGTTTGTCTCTCGCTCCAAGATCACCTAGAACTACATTTTTTGTCAATCTTGTAACTTCTAGTCTAGGGTCCACGATAGGAAACCCATAAGAGTCTCTTGGAAGAAGAAGGACAACCCATCAAAAGAGGGTTGGGAAGAGATTCATGCCCTCACCACTCTGAAAGCTAAACAATTTTGAATTCTTGGTCATTTCCAGCCCTGAGTAGGCTGGACAATAGGAAAGAAAGAAGTAGTCCTCCTAAAAGAATTTAGATGGGCAAGAGTACCACAGGACCACATAGGGCCTATGATCTAAAACCAAGAATTCATAAAAAGAGCCAAGCACCTCTGATCTAGGTATCGAATGAATGTAGAGAGTGATCAATCCAAATCTTGGTAACGGCAATAGAACCTCCCCCAAATCTTATTGTAAATGGAACATCTAAAGATGAGGTGGTCCTTCAACTCTGTCTCGTTAAAGTGGCAAAGCCCACAAATCCTCTAGACAAGGAAGACAGTGATCAATGTTACCCTTGCTACCCATTCTTCCAGCAGGGATACCTATATCAAATTTTCTCATAATTGGGATTTCATTGCAAAGCATATATCCTGTAGTAAAATTGGTATAAATCAAGAGTTGTCCCTCACCAAATTTTGAATGGAGCAATTGAAGGCATCAAAAAGATGTTTACAATCTCACTGGTTAAAATCATGATTATTAAAGTGATTGCTAAGACAAGGATGTTATTCAGAGACTTGAAGCACTTCATCCCACAGATAATTTCACAATGTTGGAAATTGATATGCACATTCTCATGCATCGCAATAAACATGTACTTGGGCGCACAATGAAAGAGACAAGCTTCCAATTTGAGTAACCAAGCGTTGATAGGAGGCACTATAAAGTATATAGGAAAAAAAATGTTGCTTGAAAACACAAAGCAGTCAACTGGCACTTATTATTTTGAAAGATTATAGCTCAAATGGAACATATCTTAACTAGGAAAAGTTGAAAAAGGATTCCCCTGAAACACAAGTTCGACATGGTGATATCATATATTTGGTTAACCCACCAGAGCATGAAAATGCTTTTGCATTTGTGTACCGAGAAATCATGCAAGAGTTATCATCTTCTCATCAACAAAATTCATTGTCAAATACAACTGAAAAAGGAAAGAGCCATTGCAAATACATGTGGAGAGGACTTTGTTGGCGATGGTAAGCATATCAAGGGTTTGGAGGGCCTGAGGGTCCTATATCACTTGATGATGTAAGAAGATTGCAGTGGTCAAATGAGGATTTACGACAAAAATTGGAAGCTCATGTTTTAACAATTGAAAAGCTACACACTGAAGCCCATGCTTCTGCTACTCATCATGATAATGAATTGAAAGAGATTCAGGAGTCAATCCTCATACCAATTATGGAGGAAATTAAGGAAATTCTTTATGAACTAGCAACGAAAGAGGAGATGCTTGCTCAAGCTTCCACAAAGACTAAAAATTAACATACTATACATTGTAAAGGTCTGCGAACTCTACTGTCTAGAGATTCAGCGATTATTGGAGACAGGGCTAGCAATTTTTCCAAGAGTTGATGTAATGAAACTGTGTGATCATTTAAGGAAAAATCGGGGAACATTGTCGATATAGTGATAAACAAAGTTATGGCTCTATCTTGTCAATGGCGGTCAAGCACTTAACAGGTTAGAATGGCAGCACAACTAGAAATCTCTAGCAGTGGGTATTCTGGCGATTTGAAGAAGTGTTTGGATGGAGCGAGGGTGATAGCTAAACCCGTCTGCAGCGATTTACACACAACATAAGTTTCACTTCACTAAGTCAATGTTGCTAAGGGGCACGAGGGTAGCCAGATGTTTATTAATTGCTCAGTCTCAAAATTTCCTTGTCCCCCGTGTGCTTGTCGGGTAAGCTCAATTCCAAAACTTTTGATTTGGATGGGAGGATATTGTGTTCAATTTCTATAGTTACATATTTAAAATCGTTGCACACATAGTTTGGCGAATGTTGGGCAGGTAGTCTTAGAGCCTACTCCAATTGCCTGCAAGTGCTTTTTGACCACAGGAAATTATTTCATGACTATGTAAGGAGTGGACGCAGAATTCCAAGGGGGGTCAACTTATTTGAAGGCACGTGTGAACAAATTGACCGACCCAACTGACCATTGCATTATTTTATCCTTATGTGGAGTGGGACCTGGTCAAGGAGGGGACAAGTAAATGTTAAAGGAGGGGGTATCAGCCCACTTTGTGGGAGGTATCTCATTTTATAATCATTGTACATGTGGCTTTGCCCACTTTTCTTTTTTATTATTATTATTTTTAAGTTAGAAATGGACTTAGCCATTTAAACTAAGTCCTCCATAAAAAAATAATAATAATTTATTGTAAAGGAGTTAAAGCCTCCTCCTATAAAGAGAAGTGTTTTCCTCATTTTGTAATCATAAGCTATTTCCTCCTCCATAAAACTTCTTGGTTTATGGGGTGTTATTTAGGGTAGATTTTTCTATGTTGCTTCTTCTTATTTCTCGCCTATAATCTGTGCTTTAATTATACTAACCTGCAGGTATAAAATGATGATCACGAAATTGCTTTATCAATCTAGTGAGTGACACAGTCACCGGGAAGGGGAGGTCTAGGCTTCTAGGGCCTTCATCTCACCGTTAGTTCTCACCAAAAATACATATTCTCAAGTGTTGGACAATCTCTTTTAGGGAGGATCTTCAACCGAACTTGTGGGATATTGGTCAATGGTGACAGTTGTTAGTATAGTGGTCACGGCATCTCAAATGAGTAGGTCTTCCTATGTTAGTTTTCTAATACCCAACAGCTAATTTGAACAATATTCTGAGATGCAAGAACTAGAAACTAAACTGTGAAATTCACTGATCAAATATACTAAGTATTCTAACGAAATTGCAGTGGAAAATAAATTCATCAAAACACAAGCACACAATTAAAAAAACACCAAAAATACCCAAGAAACCCCAACTGGGGAAAACCTGCTAATTTGTGTGTTTTTATTGATCTGCTCAGAAAAATCTCAGTAATTAATTACAAAGCACTGGGAAAATTCCCTTCCAACTCTTTGTTCCTCAACACAATATCTTGCACACCCTAGACCAATTCGACCTCTCTCTTGCACAGTTGTACCAACTGTACAGGTTGAATTGCCTCCTTGCACAAGCTATCTCAGCCTCCTCAAGTGATGTGCTCTGGCTCTCCCTAACCTCACGCGCTAATCTAGAACTATTTTCCTGAGCTCAAAACACACAAATTCTCGCTAGTGCATAATCATATGTCTCACCAAGTTTGTGCCCTTCTCTATATAGAATCCAACTGCTCTTCAACTCAAGTGAACTAGCTCCTTAAACCCAAGTCGAACTGCCTCACTGAACTCAAGTCTAACTGACATCTTGAACTCAAGCGAACTGGCCTCTTGAACTCGAGTCAAACTGCCTAACTGAACTGAAGTCGAACTGAGATAAAATCTCCATGCATGCTGAGTTCGATTTACTGTTTTTAACTAAGGAAAATTAGAGAATTTTCCTAAGTCAACACTAAGAGAAAGTAAGATTGTGCCTTAGCTTCACATGCAGGTTCTTCTGCCAAATTTAGTGCACTTCTAAATTTAGTAGAACCCTTCCTTCTCTAACTTCAATTAACACTCCCTCTTAGAGAGGAAGGTGTTTTGTACTACACCCAGTTTGTCTCTGAAGTAGACGAATCTGCCTCTTGCCAATGCCTTGGTCAAGATATTTGTTGTCTGCTCCTCTGTAGGTACGTACAAAAGTCTACTTTTACCCCTTTGAACACAATCTTTGATATGGTGGTACCTTATGTCAATATGCTTGGAGCAGTCATGAAACACTATATTTTCAAAGAGGTTGATGCAACTCTAATTAAAACAATTTATGACCGTGGGCTTCAGCGTCTCACTGAACAACCCGACAAGTAGCTTCCTCAACCAAATAGCCTCACAAGTTGCCAAGATGGTGGCCACGTACTCGGCCTCAGCTGAGCTCAATGCCACTGATCTTTACTTCCTGCTAAACCAGGAAACATCTATTGATGCAACACTGAAAGCGCAACCTGAAGTGCCATACCTGTCTGTTGAACCCCTTGCCCAATCTGCATTTGTGAATACCTGAAGACTCACTCAATCAACCTACCTATACAACAACCCATAATATGTTGTGCCACTGAGATACCTCAACACATGCTTGGCAGCAACCCAATGCACTATGGTCGGCTCAACTAGTTAACTGCAAAGCAAATGTCTGGCCGTGTGTTCACAAGATAAATCAACAACCCTATGAGTTGTCTGTGTTGAAAAATGTGTAAGTAGGTTCGGTCTTCATAAGTATGAAATGTATTCTTGTAAATATAAAGTGAAAAAAGAAATTATTATAATTATTATTATTGGAGCATGGGTTTCATGCTCAAGTTCTTTTATTTTATAGTTCAAGCACCCATTGAGTGCTTCTAGGGTTTGTCCTAGGTATAAGAGTCATTGTCATATATTGAAGACCCTATGGGCACATTGTAAATTGTAAAGAAAAAATTATTTTGTCTTTAAAGTGTCAAAATACCTCCAAGATCAAGTCGGACTAATGAGTTGTCAAGTCGGCCTACATGAAGAGCCACATCCACCCTTGAAGAAGCCTATATATAAGAGGAACTCGTCCTCCATTTGGATCACTCACTCACTCATCTCTTATGCGAAGAAGCAAAAGAAAAAGAAGTCAAGAAGGAAGTGCGAAGAAGAGGAAGTCGAAGTTTTTGGGCCTTAACTATTCTTCTCGGTAGATCGAAGTTAGGGCTTTCTGCGCTGCATCTTATAGGGTTCGATTTTGAAGGAGAAGAGAAGGGAAGGCAAGCGAAGGTCTCTCAGGGCATCCTACTAGTCCTAGGACTCAATTCAAGGCAATCAAAGTCAAGAGGAAGGCTATTAGAGGGAGATCGAAGTCTCCTAGAGGAGCAGCAGCAATTGTTGGGGAGCAGAATTTCGGATCTACTAGGAGGTTGAAGATATTGCAGTTAGAGGTTGTGGTAGATTTGATCTTGGAGGGTATTTGTCTAAGTCTAGGTCATTGTATCCGTCCACTGAAAGATCTGAAAGACAAAGAAGAGATTTACAGGTTTTCCCTGTGAAAATTCGGGAAACCCAAAACAGCACTGCAGCAACTAATTAAGTTCCTTCTATTTGTTAATTACTAAACAAATTATTTAATGTTTCCTACAGTAAACACCGAAACTAATACACTGCAGTCTTCACCAATGTCACATGGTTCGGGTTCGAATTCAGATTCGACAATGATTAGGTTCGGTTCGAGTTCAAAACTTTTGATGGGGTTCGGATAAGGTTCGCCATTAGGTTCGTTTATATACATTTTCTATATGTATAGATATATTAACTTGAAAATGAACTATAGCATAAAATTGTAAGAAATCAACGTCAATAAAAAAAAATGCTATCAAGAACATGGAAACTACAAGGATAGATTACAAGACCGAGTTGTGACATGAGGTTATGAATTTTGATCTATAGAATTGGTTAATGCCAAATGGCCATGAGTTTTGATCTATAGACTTGGTTAATGGCCATGAGGTTTGATGAGGTTCACCGAACCTCAAAATCTTTTTAAGGTTCACCAAAATTGGAACCTCAAGGTTGAAGTTCGATGAACCTTGTGACATAGGTCTTCACCAATTAAATTATAAGCAGAAACAAGAAACTGAGCAAGAAAGAAATACACAACACATTACACCATTGTTTTTGGACAAAAGTCCCCGAAAAAACCCAATGCGGGAAAAACGATGCAGCGGCTGAGGGATTTAATATTATGCAGTAGTAATTCTGAGTACAATTTGTTGGAGACTCAATTGGCTATCCGATACAAAGAGAAACTAGACAAAACGAAATAGTGAGATGATCTCACCCTGTCACTGGAAGATTCGGCTCTGATCTGCTAGAAGTGAGCCTCTGCATCAGCCTCTACGCAGAACTGCATCAACCCCACGCAGTCTCTACATCACCTCTGCTGGGGACTGCGTTGCTCTTCCTTCTGACCCTCTACAAGCTGGAAACTTCAGCTTTCAGCCCCCCGGTCTCACACCCCGGCTCCCAACTTTTGAAACTCAATTTCCTCAGCAGGAATTCGATCTCCCTTCAAGCTCTGCGCTGCCATTGCGTCAGCTCTGCGTGGCCCAGCGTTAGCCTCTCTAGACGTCATTCTGCCCTCTCTGCCTTGTACTCTCCAGCCTAGGAAAAACTTCCCTCCGAATACTATCTCTACCTCCCACTGCAAAATATCACTTCGAATTCCTCTTTCGGCAATTGTTGTGCTTCAAAAATTCGATCTTTTGATCTCTACTCGCTGTGTTCTCTAAGTGCCCATCAATGTCCTTATAATCCTCCAGTTGAGAACCAACAACCCAAATTAGATTCTAATCAATGGCTAAAATCATTTGGACTCAATCTCTGTCTTCTTCTAGAAGTTTCACCCACGGTTAGATTAATACCCTTTAATTATTTTAATTTCCTAAGTTTAGACTTAGGCACCCATTAAAAATAATTAATTATTTTAATAAAACTGTCTCCAGGTGGAATTTCCCCAAACGATTTCTAGGTATTGTGGAATACATGTGTCCAAGCCTCCCTGCAAATTTTGAGGTTTAGAGCACATCCAATGCTACCAGAAATCAACACTCCCTCTTAGCGAGAAATGTACTCTAGTAATGTAACCAGTTAAAGCATCACGCTTCTCTGTAACATCTCCCTCCGCGTTGCTAATGTCTGACATTGTTGCCTACCAACTACTACGCAAATGTCACGTCTGTACTATTGTTGACCCTGCCACTGCCAACACTGCATTTGCACTACAACCTTCATAAGTTCTGCATTTGTGCTACTGTCGACACTGCCACTGTCAACACTGCAACCTTCTCCAACTGTTGTTGCTACTGCATTAGCAATGGAAAAGCATCCAAAGTTACTGAACAGGTGTTCAGCATTATGCATCTGTTGTTGGAATTCTGACTGCTGCTAGTCTCTATGCTGACCCTCTGAAGCCTCAGCGTTGTTGTTGACTCTGCTCTGTGCCAATTGCACCGCTGCCAACTCTAGCTCTACGCTACTTAGTCTCTGACGCTCCTAGCCACTGCAACTGTCACTTCGACACTCCTCTGCATCAACTGACACTGGTTCATCTTGCTACTTTTGATCTGGGCTCCCATAGCAAGGTATCGATCCAAGAGGTGGACTCCTCAAGGATCTTGCCCATCTGCAGTTCTATATCACCCCACTTCTGGGCAATCATGGCAAACTCCACCTCTTCGATCTGTGCGGATGCAGCCTTCAGATCATGCTTCTCGTCTTTGTCCTTCTTCTTGAGAGGACACTGTGTAGCATAGTGACCAAGTTCACCACACCGTAAGCACTTGATCTTCGAGACATCTTTCTTCTTCTTTCACTGCTCCTACTGACCCTTAGATGTGAGGGTTGTATTCTCATCCTCCTCCTTTGGCTTCGTCCCACTGCTGTTGTTGCCGCTACTATCAAGTTTTTACACTTGACTAATTCTCTCCTCACCTCTTCTTGCTGAAAAACAGCCTACATTCCTTCCCAAACTGGAATCTCTCTCTGCCCAGGATACTCTAGACAAACACTTGCCATTCTTCTGAGACTGAGTTCAGAGCCAACCCCACCATCTTGGTCGGCTGAGGTGTTGACCCCACAACTGCCAACTCATCTCGGGTTTCCTAAAGCTTTGCAAGGAACGGATCAATCCGTTCCCCCTTCTGCATCTGCATGGATCTCATCTTCTGCTCCAAGTACATCTTCCATTGCTCGGAAGATCCCTGGTATAGTTTGTACAAGGCATCCCACATCTCCTTGGCAATCCCTTATCCTAAGATGTGACATACTACATGATCCTTCACTCCGTCGAGGATCATCCGCTTCACCTTCGCCATCTCTCCCTTTTACCTTTTGAGCGAATCTGGATCCTCAAGCTCAACTACCACACTTTCGACATAGATCTTAAGAAAATGTTCATCCAGGAGGCATGATATCCTTGCCTTCCAAATCACTTAGTTGGATGCACCATCCAATCGATCCTGATCTCTCAACCCACTGGTTGTCATCTCTGCCAATCGGAAAAGTCGAATGACCTCCTCTCTCCTCTTCGCTGCTGCTGGGCTAGCTTACACATTCCCTACTCGAGTCAGTAGATCTGTTGTCCCTTGTTGCTGCTCAACAAATGAGAATTCGAATTCCCCAGCTAGGAATTCTCTGAGGAAGAAATTCCCTCGAGTGTCTCTCTTCCTGAAAACCAAGGACGAGGTTTTCTGTCGATTCAAAGAGTTCAAGGCTCTAGTGGAGAATCTGACAGGAAAGAAAATAAAAGTATTACGCTCAGACAATGGTGGAGAATATGTCGACAAGGACTTCACCGACTTTTGCGCTAGGGAGGGCATCAGAAGAGAGTGGACAGCTCCTTACAATCCGGAGCAAAATGGAGTAGCAGAAAGGAAGAACAAGACTATCGTGGAAGCAGCTAGGGCTATGATGTATGATCAGGATATGCCAAAATTCTTGTGGGCAGAAGCATGCAGCATAGCAGTCTATGTCTAGAATAGAACTCCTCATAGGGCATTGGGCAAGATTACTCCAGAGAAAGTCTTCACCGGGAAGACACCTGAAGTTAGTCATTTCAAGATATTTGGGAGTTTAGCATATTGTCGTATACCCAAGGAGAAGAGGAAGAAGTTAGATCAAACTGCAAAGAAAGGATATCTAGTGGGATATAGTGAGAATGCTAAGGCATATAGAATCTATCTTCCAGGGAGCAGGAAGGCAGTAGTTCGACGAGATGTAAAGTTCATGGAAGATAGGGCCTTCAGAAAATCTTGAGAAATGCTTTCCGGAAAGCAATCAAAAGATGAGATGTTGGTCAAACCACTTCAACCAGTGGAAGCCAGTACCAAGAATTCTCCTTCAGAACAGGAGGAATCACAGGAAGAGGAAGAGCTAACAGATGCACCTACTACCAGGGGAAGAACGAGTCGGGAACTCCGACAGATTCTGCGAGATGCAGAAGATTTCATTGGTGCACCCAGGAACAATAAAAGGGAGCGAAGACAGCCAGATAGATATCAGGCCTTAGTAGCTCAGGATGGGGAACCTTCCAATTTTCAGGAGGTCGCTCAACATCAAGTTTGGATGGATGCGATGGTAGAGGAATACAACTCTATAATGGTGAATGATGTCTGGGAAGTAGTGCCTAGGCCTCAGGATAGATTAGTGGTAGGTTCGAGATGGATCTACAAGATTAAATACGTTGCAGACGGCAATGTGGAAAAATACAAAGCTAGGTTTGTGGCTAAGGGTTATGCTCAGAAGGAAGGAATAGACCATGAAGAGACCTTCGCCCCAGTAGCTAGGTATACATCTATTAGAACCGTGATATCTCTTGCAGCACAGATGGGATGGGAGATTCATCAGATGGATGTCAAAACAGCATTCTTAAACGGGGTGATAGAAGAGGAAGTATACATTGAATAGCCAGAAGGCTTTGAGACACATGAGAAGAAGTCTCATGTATGCAGATTGAAGAAAGCCTTGTATGGGCTCAAACAGGCACCTAGAGCATGGTACGGTTGAATTAATGGCTACTTGCAGAAGATGGGGTTCATCAAGAGCGATGCAGATCCCAATCTCTACTATCTAGTTGTAGAAAATGAGCCTCTAGTCCCAGTATTATATGTGGATGATCTCTTCCTAACAAAATCATCCAGGCTCATCGAGCACTGCAAGAAGAATCTAGCCACAGAGTTTGACATGAAAGATTTGGGACAGATCCATTATTTCCTGGGGTTGGAAGTTTGGCAGCAGAAGGGTAAAATCTTCCTTGGACAAGGGAGATATGCTACAGAGATCTTGAAGAGATTCAGGATGCAGGACTGTAGGCCGATGGCTACTCCAATGATCACCAACTGGAAGAAAATTGATGCATCAAAAGACAAAGATGTTGATCCCACCTTATACAGGCAGCTAATAGGGTCCCTGATGTATCTGGTCAATGCCAGACTAGACATTTGTTATGCTGTCAACACCCTCAGTCAGTTCATGGTGGAACCAAAGAGGGCTCATTAGGCAACAGCCAAACATGTTCTCAGATATATACAGGGAACAGTCGAGTATGGACTCTTGTACACCAGAAGTAATGATATCAGATTGAGTGGGTTTACTAATGCAGATTGTGCTAGAAGTTCTATGGATCGGAAAAGTACCTCTAGGTATTGTTTCAACATTGGATCAGGGATGACCTCCTGGTGCAATAGGAAACAGAATTCCGTAGCTCTAAGCTCAGCCGAAGCAGAATACATGGTCGCTAGCACAGCTTCGTGCAAAGCCATATGGCTTAGAAAATTGCTTGTAAACCTATTCAGAAGAAGGATGGAGGCGACCAGAATCATGTGTGACAATCAGAGTTGCATCAAGCTCTATGAGAATCCAGTATTTCATGATCAGTCAAAGCACATTGATATTCGATGTCACTTTGTCAAAGATTGTGTCCAACGAGGAGCTGTACAGTTGAGCTACACTCTTACATGAGAACAGGTGGTAGACATACTTACCAAGGCCCTCGGAAGAACAAAGTTCAGTTATTTCAGGCAGAAGATGGGGATGGTAAAGAATCCATTTCAGTAGTAGAAATGGATCAGGTGTTGTGATGCAGCAGTTAGCAGTGCTATGGGCAACATGATGCAACATTTGAGAGGGAGTTGCAGTGCATATGCAATGTTGGGAGGAAGGACCAATAGCAGCACAGATGCAGAGGGAGTTGCAGTACAAATGTAGCAGTGGCAGTGACAGAGCCATGGGTAGCAGTACAAGAAGCAGCAGTGCAAAGGATGTTGGGCAGCAGGCCAAGCATCAGCACAGGTATCAGTGCCAGATGATCAGGGTAATGTTCAGTAGTGGAACATTACTAGAGCACATTCCTCGCTAAGAGGGAGTGTTGATTTGGGGTAGCATCGAATGTGCTCTAGCCATGAAAATTGGTGGAGAGGCTAAAGCACATGAGATCTCCAAGACCCATAAATCGTTTTGGAAAATTCCATCCAGATGAGGAGTTATTAAAATAATTAATATTTTTAATGAGTTCCTAAGTCTAAACTTAGGAAAATAAAAATATTAATGGGTATTAATAAAGATAAGGATGAGAAGCTTCTAAGAGATGAGGATCAAGTCTATTTTAATCTTAGCCGTTGATTAGGGACTTAATCTCAACCGTTGATTCATCAACAAGAAAAGTATAAGAGGAGGCTTGAGGGTCAGTTGGAGATACACCAAGAGGGAGACCAGTCAGTTCGATTTCTGGAGCAGGGTTTGCTGAGAAATTCGAACTAGTGGTCTAGATTGCAGTGAGAGGCAGCGAGTACATAGCAGAGAGGCAGGGATAGTGCTTGAGGACCAGCACAGAGATCAGAGAGGCAGACGCAGAGCCAATTAGAAAGACGCAGAGGCAGCTGGATTGCGCAGTGACTGGAGGGCCTGCGTGGGTGACGCAGAGAGGCCAAGTGCTGACGCAGTGAGGCAGAGTGCTGACGCAGAGGGTCTGGTATAGTGCTTGAGGACCAGCACAGAGATTAGAGAGGCAGACGCAAAGCCAATTAAAAAGACGCAGAGGCAGCTAGATTGCGCAGTGACTGGAGGGCCTGCGTGGGTGACGCAGAGAGGCCAAGTGTTGATGCAGTGAGGCAGAGTGCTGACGCAGAGGGTCTGGGAGCTGCGCAGAGGCTAGCTGGGCTAACGCTGAGCCTAGGGGAAGCGCCAGAGGATTTTGTGGTATTACTACCATGTGGTTATCTCTGTTGGGTAAGCCAGTTTGGCACCCTAGTTGTACTCAAGAAAGCTGATTAATAAAACCCTCCTCTGTTGCACCGGTTTTCCCACATTGGGTTTTTCCGGGGACAATTGTCCAAAAATAATTGTGTTGATGTGTTTGATTCTTGTGCATGTATTTGTTTCTGTATAATGGTGTGATATCTGCAGTAGAATTTATTTTAATATTTACTAAAGGGATTTCGTAAATAACTTATTGGAAAATAAGTAGGTAAAATAAATCAGTTGTTACAGTAATAGAATTTCTGTTTAGAAATTTTCACACGTTGGCCTCTTCCGGCTCTGCTCTCTTGCTTCACCTGCAGCTCTAATACCATGTGAAAATTCGAGAAACCCAAATCACCACTGCAGCAACTAATTAAGTTCCTTCTATTTGTTAATTACTGAACAAATTATTCACTGTTTCCTACAATAAACACCAAAACTAATACACTACAGTCTTCACCAATTAAATTATAAGCAGAAACAAGACACTGAGCAAGAAAGAAATACATATTACACAACACATTACACCATTGTTTTTGGACAAAATTCCCCGAAAAAACCCAATGTGGGAAAACCGATGTAGCAGCTGAGGGATTTATTATTATGCAATAGTAATTCTGAGTACAATTGGTTGGATGCTCAACTGGCAATCCGATATGCTCAATTGGCTATCCGATACAGAGAGAAACTGGACAAAACGAAATAGTGAGATGATCTCACCCTGTCACTGGAAGATCCGGCTCTGATCCGCTGGAAGTGAGCCTCTGCGTCCCTTCTGCGTTAGCCTCTACGCAAAACTGCGTCAACCCCATGCAATCTCTGCGTCACCTCTGTTGGGGATTGTTGCTCTTCCTTCTGACCCTCTACTGGCTGGAAACTTCAACTTTCAGCCCCCCGATCTCGCACTTCGACTCCCAACTTCTGAAACTCGATTTCCTCAGCAAGAATTCGATCTCCCTTCAGGCTCTACACTGCCACTATGATAGCTCTGCGTGGCCCAGCGTCTGCCTCTCTGCACGTCGTTCTACCCTCTTTGCCTTGTACTCTTCGACCCAGGAAAAACTTCCCTCCAGACACTATCTTTGCCCCTCACTGCAAAATATCACTTCGAATTCATCTTTCGACCACTGCTATGCTTCAGAAATTCGATCTTCTGATCTACACTCGATGTGCTCTCCAAGTGCCCATCGATGTCCTTCTTATAATCCTCCAGTTGAGAACCAACAACCCAGATTAGATTATAATCAATGGCTCAGATCATTTGGACTCGACCTCCATCTTCTTCTAGATGTTTCACCCATAGTTAGTTTAATACCCTTTAATTATTTTAATTTATCTCCGGGTGGAATTTCCCAAAACAATTTATGGGTATTGTGGAATACATGTGTCCAAGCCTCCCTGCAAATTTTGAGGCTTAGAGCACATCCGATGCTACCAGAAATCAAAATTCCCCTCAAGAGGAGGGGTTTTGGCCCTAGCTTGCAGTGTATATACTGTGTCATTGTTCTTATTGTTTTGGTAGTTGTTTGATGTATTGCACATTGTTATAATAACGAACAAAGCTAATAAATAAAAGGTAACACAAACAGTTATCAAGTTAAGAGTATTAACATATTCAATGCCCTATTGAATTCTCAACATGGAATCAAAGCTTTGGTTCTCTAAGGGCATCATGAAGATCTCCTCTACAATGAAGAAGTTCATCAAGAAGATTGCAAACCACCTCAAAAAAGGTATCAAGGAAGCATGGAGTCTCTTATTCTCTTCAAAGAAGGCATCAATAAATGAAAGGTATGAAGGTCTCTTTTCAGCTCTCTCTGGTACATTCCAAGATGAAGACATATGGGTAATTGATAGTGGTGCATCAAGGCACATGATTGGTCACTCCAACCAATTGAAGACCTTATCAAAAGGAAAATCCACTTACTCTGTGGAACTTGGAGACAACAAAAGCTATCCGATGAAGGGCATTGGATCAACTTCCATAAAACTCAAGGATGGAAGCAACATCCACCTCAACAACATTCTATTTGTTCCAGGTTTGCACAAAAAATTACTTTCTATTTCAAGTTTAGAAGATAAAGGAGATAGAGTAGCCTTCATTGATGGAAAGGTAGTTGTTTGGGGAAAGAACTCAAGCATATATCAAGCTAAATTTATTGGTATCCGAGAAGGAAGGCTTTACATATTAATATATCCTGTAAACCAAGCCCTAGTTCACACTGAGATTAGTCCATGTGAACTTTGGCATCGAAGGTTTGGTCATTTACATTTCAAAATTCTTTCAACTTTAAATTCCATAGTAGATAGAATCTTGAATCTAAAGGAAGATCATGAAAGTGTCTGCAAGGGATGTGCATTGGACAAAAATACCAAGAGAACATTTATAAGCAGTGCTTCGCAGTTGAAAGAAATCTTGGATCTCATTCACTCTGATGTGTGTGGCCCTATGACTCCAAAATCACTTGGAGGCCATCTATACTATGTCACATTCATAGATGATCATTCAAGAAAGACCTGGGTTTACTTAATGAAAACCAAGGATGAAGTATTTACAAGATTTCAAGAATTCAAGGCTGAAGTGGAGAACCTTACAGAAAGAAGAATCAAGATACTGAGATCTGATAATGGAGGAGAATATACATCCAAAGAGATTATAGCATTCTGTAAGGAGTCTGGGATTAAGAGGGAGTTGATAGTTCCATACAATCCCGAACAAAATGGAGTCGCAGAAAGAAAGAACATATCCATTGAAGAAAGTGTAAAAGCAATGTTACATGATCAAGATCTACCTAAGTTTCTGTGGGGAGAGGCAACCAAGACAGCGGTCTACATTCAAAATCGATGTCCTCACAGATCTCTAGATAACAAAACTCTGGAAGAAGTGTTCAGTGGGAAGAAGCCATCTGTAGATCATCTTCAAATATTTGGGTGTCTTGTGTATATTCATATACCAAAGGACAAAAGAAAGAAGTTGGATCCTTCCAGTGTGAAGGAAATATTTGTTGGGTATAGTAACTCATCAAAGGCCTATAGAATCTATATGAAAGATGGACATCACATTGAAGTTAGTCGTGATGTCATATTTGATGAGAGTATAGCATTCAAGAAGTCAAAAGAACTTTCCATAGATTCTGATGATGAAGAACTTCCAATATTTGAGGAGGAAACTGACAGGGAAGGAGAAGGATCACACCATGAAGAAGAAGGGCCAAGTGAACCTGTTCAACCCGTGGTCATTCCCAAAACAAGGAAATGACGTAATTGGTTGAAATCCACACAAATTGATGCAGAAGGTCATGGGGCAGCACAAGGATCATTTAGAGAAAGTAAGACACCCAAGAAATATTATGGGTATGTTGCATACATGACAAAATTAATAGAAGCAAAACCATCCACCTTTGACGAGGCTGTTGAATATCAAGAACGGAAGGATGCCATGAATGAAGAGTATCAATCTATAATGAAGAATGGAGTTTGGGAGATCGTACCTAGGCCCGAAGACAAATCTGTGGTTACTTCCAAGTGGATCTATAAGATCAAGCATGCAGCTGATGGAAGTATAGATAAGTATAAAGCAAGATTTGTGGCTAGAGGGTTCTCTCAACTTGAAGGCATCAACTATGAAGAAACATTTGCTCCAACAGCAAGATATACAACGATTCGATCATTAGTCTCTCTGGCAGCATCGATGGGATGGAACATCCACCAAATGGATGTCAAGACTGCGTTTCTGAATGGCACTATAGATGAAGAAGTCTATATAGAACAACCCTTGGGATTTGAAGTCAAAGATAGGAAGGCATATGTTTGCAGATTGAAGAAAGAATTATACGAACTCAAGCAAGCACCAAGGGCATGGTATGCTAGAATGGATACGTACCTACATAAAATAGGCTTCACAAAAAGTTCTGCTGACTCGAACCTTTATATTAAGGTTGTAAACAATGAACCTGTAATTATTATTCTGTATGTAGATGATCTTCTCTTGACATGTGTTGAAGGTTGAATTGAAGAATGTAAGAAGCAACTGGCAGCAGAATTTGACATGAAGGATCTTGGGCTAATGCATTACTATTTGGGACTAGAAGTCTGGCAAGGACTGAATGAAATCTATTTGGGTCAAGGAAAGTATGTGATCGAGATTCTAAAGAAGTTCGACATGATGGACTGTAAACCTATGACCACTCCGATGATCACAAACTTGAAGAGACTAAGGAGTTCTGAATCAAGCCCTGTGGATCCTTCCAGGTATAGACAACTTGTTGGCTCATTGATGTACTTGGTGAATACTCAACTAGACATATGTTTTGCAGTAAATGTACTCAGTCAATTCCAAGTGGAACCGAAGCATGATCATTGGATAATAGCAAAGCATATTCTGAGATATCTGCAAGGAACCATCAACTACTGTCTGAAATATGATAGAAGTAATAATATCCAATTGATTGGGTATACAGATTCTGACTAGGGAGGCAACGAACAGGATGGAAGAAGCACTACGGAAGGATGTTTCAGTTTAGGATCCTCCATGGTCTCATGGATGAGCAGAAAGCAAGACATCGTTGGTTTGAGTAGTGTTGAGGCTGAATGTGTTGCAACATGTGAAGTAAGCAGGGAAGCAGTATGGTTAAGGAAGTTGTTATCCAACTTGTTTGAAGGACTAATGAACCCTATAGTGATCCTTTGTGATAGCACCAATTGTATTCGTTTGTCTGAGGATCCAGTGTTTCATGGAAATACAAATCATATCAACAACAAGTATAACTATAGTCGAGATCTAGTACAAAATGCCATGTTGCAGCTACGGTATATCTCCACTGATGAACAGGTAGCTGACATATTGACGAAATCACTTCCGAACAAGAAGCTTGTATACTTAAGGGACAAGCTTGGTTTGGTGGATTTGTCCTCCCTAATTGAGAGGGAGAGATAGACACTACATTCTTGTCTTCACTTGGGAAGAAAGAATGGAGGATTGGGTAACCATCTAGCATTCAATACTCTTTGAGAATGTGGTAGGGCATTCAAGACAAGAGTAGTCGTGGACCGATATTCTTTGAGGATTAGCTACCCAAGATAAGAATAGTCCAATGGGAGGTCATACTCTGTGAACACTCGGGTGGGGTATGTACCTTGGGAGACAATGATGATGGTGTCTATACATCATTGGTCTCGCCAGCATTGTGCTCTGATCTTGTGGAGAGATAGAGTTGTTAGTCAAGGCCTTGCTATGTGACAATGTTGGTTAATATGATGCTAGACAGATGGGTTACCAATCCGACTCTTCTTATGAGATCTCTTCAGATTGAGAATGACCATGTACCTCTTATGAATACCTCCCTAGTTAAGAGGGAGTGTTGAAAAATGTGTAACTAGGTTCGGTCTTCATAAGTATGAAATGTATTCTTGTAAACACAAAGTGAAAAAGAAATTCTTATTATTATTATTGGAGCATGGGTTTCATGCTCAAGTTCTTTTATTTTATAGGTCAAGCACCCATTGAGTGCTTCTAAGGTTTATCCTAGGTATAAGAGTCATTGTCATATATTGAAGACCCTATGGGCACATTGTAAATTGTAAAGAAAAAAATATTTTGCCTTTAAAGTGTCAAAATACCTCCAAGATCAAGTTGAACTAATGAGCTGTCAAGTCGACCTACATGAAGAGCCATGTCCAACCTTGAAGAAGCCTATCTATAAGAGGAACTCGTCCTCCATTTGGATCACTCACTCACTTATCTCTTATGCAAAGAAGCAAAAGAAGAAGAAGTCAAGAAGGAAGTGTGAAGAAGAGGAAGTCAAAGAAGTCGAAGTTTCTGGGCCTTACCTATTCTTCTAGGAAGATCGAAGTTAGGGTTTTCTGTGTTGGATCTTCTAGGGTTTGATTTTGAAGGAAAAGAGAAGGGAAGGCAAGTGAAGGTCTCCTAGGGCATCCTACTAGCCCTAGGACTCAAGTGAAGGCAAACGAAGTCAAGAGGAAGGCTATTAGAGGGAGATCGAAGTCTCCTAGAGGAGTAGCAGCAATTGTTCAGAAGCAAAATTTCAAATCTACTGGGAGGTCGAAGATATTGCAGTTGGAGGTCGTGGTAGACTTGATCTTGGAGGGTATTTGTCTGAGTTTAGGTCATGGTATTCGTCAATTGAAAGAACTGAAAGATAAAGAAGAGATTACGGGTTTTCCCCTCATGAGGAGGGGCTTTGGCCCTGCCTTGCAGCCTATATATTGTGTCACTATTCTTACTGTTTTGGTAGTTGTTTGATGTATTGCACATTGGAATAATAACAAACAAAGCTAATAAGTAAAAGGTAACACAAACAGTTATCCAGTTAAGAGTTTTAACATATTCATTGCCCTATTGAATTCTCAACATCCTGTATAGAGTGGCATCCACTTACTCACCTCTGGTAACATCTTACCCTCCTCCAGTTTGTGACTAGAGGCATGATCATGGGCCTGCAATCCTGCATGTGGAACCTCTTAAGAATCTCCTACGTGTATCTTCCCTGTCCCAAGAAAATTTGTCCATCACCCGCCATACTTACCAGCCGAAGGAAATAGTGCATAAGCCCTATATCCTTCATCTCAAACACCACTACAAGATATTTCTTGCAGTCATGGATGAGTTCATCGTCCCCTATCAATATCAAATCATCAACATACAACACAAGAATGTGAGGTTGGCCCTCAACCACAATGTAGTACAGGTTGGGGTCAGCTTCACTCTTGGTAAAGCTCAATCTGAGAAGGTAGGTGTCTATTCGGACATGCCATGCCCTCAATGCCTACTTAAGCCCATAAAGAGCTCTCTTCATTCTGCATATATGTGAATCTCTGCTGAAAGTCTCAAATCCCTCAAGTTGTTCAACATAAATCTCTTCCTCAACAACTTTGTTAAGGAAGGCAATTTTCACGTCCATCTAGTGGATGTCCATCCCATCTGTGCTGCAACCGCCAGAATAGTCGTAATGGATGAATACCAGGCCACTAGTGCGAACATCTCATCATAGTCTATCCCTTCGACCTGTGAGAACCCTTTGGCCACAGATCTAGTCGTACACTTCCCCACACTCCTATCAGTTGCATGCTTAATCTTGTACACTGAACATGATTCGAGGACTAATTTTCCGACTGGTCTTGCACTATCTCCCAGACATCGTTCTATATGATGGAATAGTACTCTTCCACCATAACATCACACCAAACCTACTGAGAGGTTGCCCACTTGTAACAAGAAGGCTTTGAGTCTATCGCCCTAGTCATAAGTGCCATGTACCCCGTATATCTTTGTGGTTGTTTACTCTATCTGAATGTGGTTTTGGGAGCTCCAACTCTCTCCTGAGCCTCCCTAATAAAATAGTTTTCCCACTTGACTCGACCTCTCCCTGCGCTGGGAGCCACTGCCTAAGTGGGCTCCACTCACCCTGCTCTCCCCTCTTGATTCCTGCACTTTCTCCTCATCAGCATGTTGCTCGACCTGTCCAACCACTGGTTGTGGTGAAGTTTGAGGAGATAGTTAAGCCTCCTTCTCAGAAGCATGTTGCTCCTCTTCCCGAGTTGCCAAAGATCCGAAGGTCACACACATTAGGCGTCTTCTCTGTGAAAGCCTCCTCTGGTGTAACTCTGCCTAGCACCCTGTGTGGACTCTTGTTCTACAAAAAACAGCGTTGTTGCATGCCTCTGCCCAAAGAAACATAGGTAGCCCCTAGTCATGCAACATAGCTCTAGCCACTCCAACAATGCTCTGGTTCTTGTGCTCAACCACCCCATTCTGCTAAGGATTATGAGGTGCAGTGAGCTCTCTCCCGATGCCCTCCTTGGCACAGAAATCCCTGAAAGCATTGGAGACGTACTCCCCACCATTGTCTGATCTCAACACCTTGAGCCTCCTACCATTTTAGTTCTCCACCAAGACTTTGAAGTCCACGAACTTTGAGAAGATCTGATCTTTCTTCTTCATGAAGAACATCCATGTCTTTCTCGAGTGGTCAACAATAAAGGTGGCATAATATTTGTATCCCTTCAGGGATGGAAAGGAAAATGGTCGCATACATCCGAGTGTACCAACTCCAAGATGCTCTTGGCCCTGTTGTCTCTGTTGGAAAAGGATGTCTTGGCATACTTAACAAGTGTGCATCCCTTGCACATGTCATGTTGATCTACATTGTACCATGGCAATCTCCCTCAAAATCTTTAGCGCTCCACAATGTGACCCATACGCCTATGTCAAAGCTCCCCACGATCACATTCATGCACACTAATCTCTTTGTTACTCAAGGTCGCTTTTGTCTCAAACTGTAGCCTATAGAGGTTCCTCACCCTAATTCCAATCTGCTTAACTACTCCAGAGTTGAGATGCTTGATAAAGGCTTTCCCTCTGTTGAAGATAAGCTCATACACTTTTCTCTCCAAGGCTGAGAATGAAACCGGGTTTTTCTTCAACTCTGGGACATAGATGACATCTCTAAGCTATAGAGGTTTTCTGGACTCCCTCTCAAACTTGATTTTACCCACACCCTGCACTAGGTATCTGCCATCATCTCCCATCTCTATATGAAACTGCATATCCTTCTCTTTTAACTAGCTGAAATAAACCTTGTTCTCGGCCATATGAAAGGATGCTCCACTATCAATATACCATACGTTGTTGGCCACTAAGCTTGCCATGCAAGCTATGAGCGAAAACTCCTTAAACAAAGAAGTGAACTCTTCCAGCTCTGCTGATGTTGCCACCCAATCCTTCTTGGACCACTTCTTCCTTTTTGGACACTTGGTGGAATAGTGCCCATACTAATGACAAGATAAGCACTTCAATTTGCTAAGATCTTTCTTCTTCTTGCCTCCTGAACTAGACTCGACTCCTGCATTTTTCTTGCTCCTGGCCTTGCCCCCTTTGCTAGCTAGGGCAAAGTTTTTTTCTTCCTCAATCTTCACATGAGACCCAGATTTAGCTTGCTTCCGGATCTCCTCTTGCACACAATCACTCCATAGTCGTTCCCAATCTGGCAGCGTTTATGTCACTCGCTGCATCAATGAAGTTTTCCCATGACTTGGGAAATCCCAATAGTGTAAAACTGACAAGGTCTTTGTCCAAGACTGCCTCTCCAACCCCGGCTAACTCGTGCTTCACCTGGGTGACTCTGGTTAGGTAGGAAATCACAGACTCAGACTTAGTCATCTTGATGTTTCTGAGCTTATCTTGGAGTACCAGCTTCCTAGCCTCACTTGTACCTTGGTACAAGTCAACCCTAAGATATTTGTCCACATGACTTGAGTTGTCTTATTTTTGGAAAGGTGAGGTATGATGTGATCCTTGACTCCTTCAAGGATTATTCTTATGCCCTTTGCGCCCTTCTTGTTATGATGGGCCAGCTAGTTAGGATCTGCTGGAACCGCTAGTGGACTCTCCACAAATTCCCAAACTCCCTACTCCTCAAATACTATACCAATCATCTCCTTCCAAGAACATGAATTTGAGGCCCATCAAGGCGGTCCTCAAATCTCGGACCCACATATGCCTTGTTTTAACTCGAACTGCTCAAAAACACCGTTCCGCAAGCCTACTAGAGAAAACACTCGTGCACTTGATTTCACGGGAAAAAATTGTGCTCTTGTGGAAACTATGCACCCTACACTGCAATTGTCACTCACTTCTAAGGAAAGAATATACTGTTATCTTGTCTTCAATCAGTCCGTAGCTCTAATACCATGTTAGTTTTTTAATACCCAGCAGATAATTTGAATAGAATTCTACGATGCATGAACTAGAAATTGAACTGCGAAATTCACTAATCAAATATACCATGTATTCTAACGAAAATGCAGCAAAAAATAAACTCATGAAAACACAAGCACACAATTAACAAAACACTAGAAATACCCAGGAAACCCCAACCGGAGAAAACCTACTAATTTGTGTGTTTTTAATGATCTGCTCAAAAAAATCTCAGTAATTAATTACAAAGCACTAGGAAAATTCCCTTCCAACTCTCTATTCCTCAACACAATATCTTGCACACCCTAGACCAACTCGGCCTCTCTCTCATGTAGCTATACCAACTATATAGGCCAAACTGCCTCCTTGCGCAAGTTATCTCAGCTTCCTCAAGTGATGCGCTCTGGGTCTCCCTGACCTCACGCACAGATTTGGAACTACTTTCCCGAGCTCAAAACAAACAAATTCTCGCTAGTGCATAATCATATGTCTCACTAAGTTTGTGCCCTTTTCTATATAGAATCAAACTACACTTTAACTCAAGCGAACTAGCTCCTTAAACCCAAGTCAAACAGCCTCACTGAATTCAAGTCTAACTGACATCTTGAACTCAAGTGAACATGCCTCTTAAACTCGAGTCAAACTACCACACTGAACTAAAGTCAAAGTGAGATCATTTATCCATGCATGTCGAGTTCAATTTACTAATTTTGACTAAAGAAATTAGACTGCGCCTTAGCTCCACATGAGGGTTCTGCCAAATTTAGTGCACTTCTAAATTTAGCAAAACCCTTCCTTCTCTAACTT
The DNA here is from genome assembly GCA_031772625.1 of Pinus tabuliformis. NCBI lineage: Eukaryota > Viridiplantae > Streptophyta > Pinopsida > Pinales > Pinaceae > Pinus > Pinus tabuliformis. The sequence goes on from CM062816.1 coordinate 1,578,820,045, forward strand.
CAATTGACATCCTAGTGGGGTTGAATTCCCTATAGGTTAGCCTAGAGTCTAGATTGGCTTGACTGGGATAGTTTCGCCCCCAACTTCTCACCCATCCAATCCTAAAGGAAGAATTGACAAAGATGGGGTTGTGATAGCGGTCCACCTATTTTCCTTGAATATTGGCACTGGTCTTTGTATCCTACCATCACCCTCATTCCTTTTCCTATTTCAAAAGAAACATTTCAATCCCTGGGGTTATTTGTGATATCACCTTGCTTCATATTGTCTAAACCCTAGTGTGAGCCCCCTCGAAGCCAAAGGAGAGTCAACCTAAAGAGGCAAGGTAGCTTGTTGAGGTGACATTGGGTGACCTACCCAAGTGCCACTTGGATTGTGCGGCATGGATTGGAGCTTTCACCATTTTAATGCAAACTCGCAAAGATAACACCCACCAGACCTGCACTCAGATATTCAAGTCCTGGGATGAAGTGCAAGCCTAGAGGCACTTAATAAAGTTGTCATTATCACCATAGCAACTCTTCCCCTCAGATTAGACCAATTATTTTCTGGCACAAGGGGGTAAGCCCTAAAAAAGAACGAATTAAGACATTCTTTAGAATTTAAGGGATGAAGGATTGCCAAGCCCATTGCCTATCAAATCAGGTGATGGAATTAGTATCAACAATCAAGAGGGTTCGAAGAGTATAGAAGGAGACATAATTAGGTTGTTATAAGCATGCTCTAACCAACCACATTGAAAAATCACAAAGCAATAACATGCAACCATCAATAATGAAAGGACAATCATATGCGAAACCAATAATGAAGTAGATAAAATAGGAAGCCTTCTTTATAGAACAAAAAACGAACAACACATCATTCTTCATGTGTAATTTCACCACAAGATCTAGAAGACCTATATGTATCACATTTAAACTTCATCAATAGCTTGGGCAAGCCCCAAAAAATAAAGTGAATAACCCTAACTAGAAAATTACAACAACAAAAATCCTAATATCTTCTTATTAGAGCAAACTTGTCCTTCTCCAAAGATTACACCAACAGATGTGTACAAGTAATTTCCAACATTTAGATAAACCCAAGAAATACAAAAGAAAGATGAAAACCTCACATTGAAATGCCCCTTAAATTCTTCCTCCCAAAATATCTTCAACTAAGCTTGGAGGGGATTTCCCTTATGTCCAACTATACCTTTAGCAAATCAGCAATCTCCTCTATTTATATCTTCCAAATCAAACCCTAATTCATAAAATAATATTGCTTTTTTAGAAGGCCCAACGATCCTCCCTAAATGGAGCACTCCCTTTTGCTATTGGAGTGAATAAAATAGGTCCACAATGCCATTTGTTGCCTTTCTATTTCACAAGATCCTTTTAAAGCTTGCATTTATTATTCATTTGAGGGTTTGACCATGTCAACAATGCCACATGGCATCTCCTCATGCAAAGATCTTTGCTCCAAATATACAGAAAAGGCATCAAGCAATGTGTCCTTAACCCCAAAATGCCTCAAAAAGTGTAATGCACCAACAAATATGTGAAACTGAAAATGGATTCACTAACATGTCATAACTCCTAAACCCTGGAAAGTTCTCCTCAAAGGGGAAACATGCCTCCAAATATGTGGAATACACCTCAAATATTGTTATAATGTCGCCAAAAAGGTGAAAGATACCTCCAAGTGTGTGGAAGCTCCTCCATTAGGGTCATTTCTCACCCCCTTTCATTTTCAACTTGTCCTAGCAACCTCCTTGAAGAGGGCATTCAACCCTTTATTTTCATCAACCCTTTGCTTGCCACATGTCATGCTCTAGAGCTCCTATTAGATAGGGTGTTCATCCTTTACGGTTTGCTTCTTGATCATATCCTCCATCCACTTGGACTTGGGCACTATATTCAACCTACAAAAAAAGATACAAAAGTGGAACATTACACTAGACCTTATGCTTAATGATGGATAATGGTGCAACGAAGGATAATGCAATCCATGTAACCCTACCTCAAATGCATGTCAAGAATACCCAATTAAAACCTCATAGTGAGATGTGCTTCTAGAAAACCTCCAAGTGTCTCCCACAACTTGCAACTCCCATGCAATTCCAAGGGTCTTCTATTGTCCTTAGTGAGAGGAGAAAGGCCCATGCAAATGTGAAACAAAACATGCATTAGTTTCAACCTGGCGCTAATGCAACCCCACTTGAATTGACCAAGGAGATCTTGGGGACATGCATCTAGTGCCTACACATATATATGGGTCCAACAATAAGTCCATCTCTTAGCTACAGCATGTGCTCATGGTGGAAAGTCATCTTAGGGCCGAGGCCATCCAAAGGAGGAGTCCAAGTGACATGAATACACTATCTATAAATGTACTCATTACTAATCATATCCAAGTCCCACTTAAAAACAAGAGATGGTCCAACACATCTAGAGAATACCCGAATGGGAAAGCAGTTAGGAGAGTTAGCCACTAACCAAAGTACACTAGAGGCCTCCAAAAATGAGAATCAAACCCATCCAAACAAGGACTAGAGGCAAGGGAGTTAGAGGAATAAAGAGCAAGATAGAAGAAAGAAACGAGCCCTCACCAAAGCCAAATCTGCTAGTCTATACTCTATGAACGAAAGAGGCCAGTATGAAAATGGCCTCCAGGGACAAAGGATGCACCACAAACTCCACCTAGATGATGAACTGGGGGATCATCCGCTTGCACTGAATTCTAAATAATAGCTCATGGGACTGCACTCTCTCCGTCTGAACCCAATGGACCCGAAGCAAGTTGGAGTCACAAACCCCAGAGCCATAGAGGACCGTGTGTCTAATAATTAAGTCCAAAAGGTGTATTCTGGCACTGGTTTCAGCATTCCAAAATCAGCAGACACACAGGTTCATACCAAAATCCTAACTACACAGAGCGGGGCTATTTCGTCCTTCCCACCCAGGACTTTACCGGTAGTGGTCCTGACCCACTAATAACTTCCTCGGTGGTATAGCCCGCTCAGCTATAGCTTGGAGAGATAAAGAACCACTATTGCACTTGTGTAGTCCTTTTCGATTTAAGCCGTGGCATCCTCAGCAGTATGTACCACAAAGAACTAAGTAGAGACTCCAAAAATTAGACTGCAGACCTACATGGTCTTCATAAAACAATGTCACTTTACTGAAAAATGAAGGATAAACTTACCTTTGATTTCGAAAGAATTGAAGAGAACTCTTCCAATTCTGTCGCGGATGAAGAGGATGCCATCCTACACGCAACATTTTAGGATATCTCAGTCTTAACATCTCAGACGGGAAGAAGAACGTGATAATTATTTGAAGCAAACACACACATTGAAGGGGACAAACAATTCATTTCGCTGTGAGAAGCATAAATCCAAAAAAAGATAGAGTTGCACCTTGGTGGAAATGTGTTTGGATAAAATCCTTCTAGGGTTTTCATTGATTGACGAGGTGGGGTTTATGGTGCAATCTAACCAGGTGGTCATTTTTGCTATTTGTTTCAATATTAAAAGAAAATCAAAGCACACGGGAGCACAAACAACGGATTCATTGATTGGCGAGGTGGGGTTTATGGTGCAATCTAACCAGGTGGTCATTTTTGCTATTTGTTTCACTTGTAATATTAAAAGAAAATCAAAGCACACGGGAGCACAAACAACGGATAATAAAAGAAAATTCACAGTAGAAGGCATCATGCGGACACAAAATTCGCAAGGTAATTCATTCTTCGAAAGATAAGCAGTTGTCAAGCATTGGTCGCGAGTTTGGACCCTTAATTTATATTCCTCACCACAGATATATGTCAATTACATCAAAGACGAAAACAGGAAATGGGTAGTACTGAACTGCACCTAAGATTGAAATGGTATGATGATTTGTAGCTGTTGCTGTTGCTGAAAATTTGAGGCTACAATGGGCCCTGAGCGTGGAGAGAATTGATCCCGCTGAAACTCGAAGCGGCATATATATATTCATTTGTCATTGGTCAGAGTCCTCTATAAAATCAAGTCCATGGGTTTGCGTCAAAGCTTGTATCATGGTTCGAGGTGTCCGTCAGTTTTGTCATTCCAGGTTGATATCATCAATTTTAATAGTTTTATTTTGTGTTTTTGGGGTTAAATTCAAGTTAAAATACTTTGTTTAACTAAAATTTATTTTGGCTCAGGTTCCAGAATTTCTAGTATGGATAAATTTAAATTTAAGAATATTTTTCTCCCAATGTATAAATGGATGAAATCAAATGTTTTCACAAGGTATTTTCCTTCCAAAATGTTATGTACTGTATTACAAATTCATCATATTATAATGATTAAATTATTAATAAATAAGTTATGATACATACGGTTGTGATGACTATCAATATTAATATTAATCATTTAATTTAATTTGTATTATTATGAGAAAAAAAATGTTACCTCAATTAAATTTGTATTATTATGAGAAAAAAAATGTTACCTCAATTAAATTTGTATTATTATGAAAAAAAATGTTACCTCGAAGTTAGAATTTTACTTTATAGTGGGTTGGTCTTTTAATATATTTGTTGGGTTTGTATATTATTATTAATTATAAATTTAATTTTTAACTTTAAAATATATATAGGATATTACTTTTAAAATAAAAATATTAGTTAGTTTTTTCTAAAAATAAATTACATTGAAAAATACAAATGAATCTTCATTTTTAAATTTTAACATAAGTTACAGGGCGAAAGTCCTTGCTGAGAGAGGGAATGATGAAATATTCTCTAATGGTTATTCTTGTAGCTATCATGGTTGAAGAAATTAGCGTTGTGTTGGGTTTGTCATTACCTTGCTAATAGAAAACTAGGAAGAGGTCTCAGAGGCCAAATTGAAGGCATCCAACAATGTTACAACCATTGCATCTCCACCACTTTCAATGTCACCTTCCCCATCCCTAACAACTTCAGTGCCACCATCCTTGTCACCTTCTTTTGAAGTTGTTTTACCATCACCAACCTCTTTTTTTAGTGCAAAACTTGAGGAAATATTTGCACCTCGAGATATTTGATCCCTCTCGGTGCTTGATAGATTCGGATTTAAGATGGATCTAGGTTGGTTTCAGTCGTGTGCGGCCAAGAAAAATCTATCGAAGATAGGATTAATTTTATCAATAATATGTAAATACATATAATATTAATATAATCATTTTAAACATGTTAAATATGTCTGAGATTACTCTGGTCATTTTAATTTTAAATTTGCTTAGTTACCTCGGTTTGCTTTGCTAAGATGACAAATATTGTTAATAACTTTAATGATGAAAAATGATGAAATAAAAATTTTGGATGCAAAGTAACAATGTAATAATGTTGAATGATAGAAAATGTGAATAATAAGAATGTAGATGAACCATCTGGTCCTGATGATGAACCACACTTGTTGGTTCGAAACACGTCGGCCATAAAATTCTCTCATGTGATTTCTACCGAAAGACTTTGTTTAATTCATTATGGATCACAGAAGCTTGGATACAGATATAAGAATGTAGTCAATTACAAATAGTCTTCATTGTGATTAATCTCAAACTATTGTCTTCCACTATTATTATTGTCACCCTTGTTACTTTTGTCATCTTTTCATATCGATTATATGAGATGATAAATATTGTTAATAACTTTAATGATGAAAAATGATGAAATAAAAATTTTGAATGCAAAGTGACAATGTAATAGTGTTGAATGATAGAAAATGTGAATAATAAGAATGTAGTCAATTACAAATAGTCTTCATTGTGATTAATCTCAAACTATTTTCTTCTACTATTCTTATTGTCACCCTTGTTACTTTTGTCATCTTTTCATATCGATTATATGAAAAGGACAATTGAAATCGTAAACCATTTAAATCTTTAGCTCGAGTTGTTGTAGTAAACATCATACATTGTCTCTCTTGCTCTCCAATATTAATAGGTTGAATTACTATAACACAAAAATCAATGTACATTGTCAATATTTTTTTTGCTTACATTGAAATCAATGCATAATGTTAATCCAATCACTTTAAAATTAATGTACCATCATATATCCAATTACATCAAATCAGAAATCAACATCTACACTGAAATCAATGCATCTAATGCAAGCAATCAAATAAGATTAGAAAACAACATTTACACTGAAATCAATGCATCTAATGCAAGCAATCAAATAGGATTAGAAATCAACATCTACACTCAAATCAATGCATCTAGTGCAAGTAAGAAAATAGGATTAGAAACCAACATCTACATTGAAATCAATGCATCTAGTGCAAGCAATCAAATAGGATTAGAAATCACCATCTACACTGAAATCAATGCATTTAGTGCAAACAATCAAATAGGATTAGAAATCATCTACATTGAAATCAATGCATCTAGTGCAAGCAATCAAATATTATTAGAAATCAACATCTACACTAAAATCAATGCATCTAGTGCAAGCAATCAAATAGGATTAGAAATCACTATCTACACTGAAATCAATGCATATAGTGCAAGAAATCTTCTTCCCTCTCTCCCCCCTCCATATATATCTATATCTCCCTCCATCTCTCCTTCTTTGTCTCTCTATCTCACAACCCCAAACACACACGCTCTCTCATTCCATATCTATCAATTTCTCTATCCCTCCCTCCTTCTCTCCATCTCTCTCTTCTTCCTTGTCTTCACCTTCCATCTATATCTCTATCTCTCTTTGTCTCTCTACATCACCCCCAAAACATACACTCTCTTTCTCCAATCTATCTATCTATCCGTCCCTCCCTCCTCCTCTCCCTCTCTATCTTCCCCTTCTCTTCCTCTCCCCTGCTTCTATCTCTCTTCCCTCCTGTTGTCCTCTCTCCCTCTTCCTTATCACTCCCTCTCTCTCTCTCTCCACCTTTCTCTCTCTATTTCTTTCTTCTTACCTCCCTCTCTCTCCCCCTCCAACTCCATCTCTCTTTCCCTCCCTCTCTCCACTCTCTCACATCCTCTCTCTCTCTCTCTCTCTCTCTCTCTCTCTCTCTCTCTTCACCCTCCAACTCTGTTACTATATCCCTCCCTCTCTCCTTCTCTCCCCCATTCTCTCCATCTCTCCTTCTTTGTCTCTTTATCTCACACCCAAACATACACACACTCTCTCCATCTCTCCCTTGTCACTCCCTCTCTCTCTCCACTTCTCACTCTCTATGTCTTTCTTCTTCCCTCCCTCTCCCCCCCCTCCAACTCCATCTCATTATCTTTCCCTTCTCCTCCTCTCTCTCCCTTTCTCTCCTACCTCCCTCTCTCTTCCCCCGTCTCTCTCTCTCTCCCTTTCTCTCCTACCTCCCTCTCTCTTCCCCCATCTCTCTCTCTCTCTCTTTGCCCTCCAATCCTCTCTCTCCCCCCATCACTCTCCTCCTCTCTCCTTCCCCCCCTTCTCTCCATCTTTCCTTCTTTGTCTCTTTATCTCACCCCTAAACATACACTCTCTCCCTCCATCTCTCCCTTGTCACTCCCTCTCCCTTGTCACTCCCTCTCTCTCTCTCCACTTCTCACTCTCTATGTTTATGTTCTTCCCTCCCTCTATCCCCCTCCAACTCCATCTCTCTATCCCTCCCTCTCTCCTCCTCTCTCTCAAGTCCTCTCTCTCATTTTCTCTTCTACCTCCCTCTCTCTTCCCCTGCCTCTCTCTCCCTCTTTATGCCCTCCAATCCTCTCACTATCTCCCTCCCTCTCTCCTTTTCTCTCTCCCCCCTCCATCTGTATATCTCCCTCTCCCTCTCTTACCCTTCTCTACCTGTCTACCTCTTCTCCCCCTCTCTCTCTTCATTCCTCCTCTCCCTTCTCCTTCAATTTATCTCCATTTCTCCCTTGTCACTCTCCCTATCTCTCCACCTCTATCACTCTATGTCTTTGTTCTTCCCTCCCATATATATATCTAGAGTTAATATGTATCATGATATATATATATATATATATATATATATATATATATATATATATAACAACTTTAATATTGTATTAATCCAAAGTTATTAAATTTATTAATATTAGTATTATAACATATTAATATGAATATTAGATTTAATAATAATAATAATAATAATAGGGTTAATAATGTTTTTTTTGCATGGTATTAATAACAATTTGGTCCATGGTATTTGACCCATAGACTTCACCTAAATAAAACCTCATTTATGAGTGTTCATAAGTATAAAGAGGTTTATGGAGTAAATATAAAAAGAAGTTTTATTTATTTACCATACCTCTTGTTTATTTATTTATCATATCTCTTTTATTTACCATGGTATTTGGCTCATAGGCTTGGTATATAATTAGATGTTGATTTCTAATCCTATTTGATATATTTTTATTTATTAACCATACCGTTTTTATAAATTAATATCAATTTTGTTATTTTGGTCAAAAAACTCTATTACAATGTTATTAAAGGTTGGTTCCCTGCGTGGGCAGCTCAATCCTCGAATTCTGGACTGGTTTCCCCTTTGAGGGCAGTCATTTTCAATTACTGTTGGTTTAAACATGGTAAAATCTAAGATAGGCTCTACAGAGGACGGTGCCTCCATGTATTATTATTTTTTGTTTCATTAATAGATTTAGTCATATTTAGAAAAAAAAAAATAAAAATAATCAAATTAATAAATGTCAAACATTACATGTTAAATGTTTACGCTTGAGATCTACCCCATACCCAATTGTAGAGCACCTTTGGCACAATTATGCAAAAAAAAATTGTTACTTGGAAGTTTGAATTTTACTTTATAGTGTGTTGGTTTTTTAATATATTTGTTTTATTTGTAAATCATTTTTAATTATGAATTTAATTTTTAACTTTAAAAAATTACTTTATTTTGAATATTATTTTTAAAACAAAAATATTAGTTAGTTTTCTCCAAAAATAAATTACATTAAAAAACACAAATGAATTTTCATTTTTAAATTTTAACAGAGGCTACAGGAGTAGCGAAAGTCCCTCCTGAGAGAGGGAATGATGAAACATTCTCTAATGGTTTCTGGTAGCCATCACGGTTGAAGAAGGTAGCATTGTGTTGGGTTTTCCATTACCCTGCCAGTAGAAAACTGGGAATAGATCTCAAAATCTAAATTGAAGGCGTCCAACAGTGCTACAACCATTGCATCCCCACCACCTTCAATGCCGCCTTCCCCATTCCTAACAACTTCAGCACCACCATCCTTGTCACCTTCTTTTGAAGTTGTTCTGCCATTGACACCAACCTTTGTTGTAGCCCTTGGGGCCTCTTCAATCCATCTTGCATCATAAGGGCGCAAAAGTGTAGTTGCAACATTATATGCAAAGCGACTTGCCAAGTTGTTTAATGTTGATTTGGTTTCCATTGTTGGAATTGGTCCTATGGGGCATATTGTGGCTAAGGATGTAGAAGTAATGAAGGGAAAACAAGAATTAGCTCCTTCAATTGCTCAACTTGTGTCTACCCCGCTTTCTAAACCATTGGTGATTAGCTTCACTGAAATTCCAAGTATTGTGCCTAACACCATTGTGCCATTCACTACAATGCAAAGTGCAATAAGTAGGAATATGGTAGTGAACCTTTAAGTTTCCACTTTCTATGTTGGGTACAGCATCATCACAGACAAACTTAATGCCCTCTCCGGAAAAAGATGTGATGCTTATGTTTCGTGTTTTTCTCAATGTTATCACATGCATGGGTGTAAAAGTTGTGTTGATTATGTTTACATATTTCCCAAAATATTTTATTTGAAATGATTTAGGAAACACATCCCATGGGACTATACCCCAAGGTTTAGATTCAGTGTATCTTGGATGCCTAGTTTTATGGGTATGTATTCCATCAAAGTTTCCTAAGACTTGAGCTTAGCGTTATCTTTAAAACTCACATGATATGGATAGGGCAAATTATAAATAAAATAATCTCCAATTAATCAAATTAATCTTTATACGATGAAATGATTATTTTGAAATAATTTCCCAACATTTTATACCACTTGAAAACCCCTCTCCCACGCACAGACGAAGATAATACTCAACATGGAGTGATTTATGCATAATAGACTGCCCGGATCCTCTCCTCTCTATATAAGATGATTCGCCTTATATTATAAGGAGTCGCCTGAATTATAGAGAGCTTGGAGAGCCTTAAAACGAGATTTGAAGCACTTGATCTCTCACTCACTCAATTATTTCGTTTTTAGGGATTGCTTGCTTACTTATCTATGTAAAGCAGCTTATTAGTTTATATAGTTTGGTTTTTTTAGTTCGTTTCTCCTTATTTCTTTAGGTAGCAACCCCCTACTATGATTATTTAAGGGTGCAAACTGAGATAGGGGAATAACGGAGCGAAAACTAGTAGTGATTTTCCCCTTTTGTGAAGAGAAGCCCAAACCGTACATTGCCTCACTGGAATGCCATAGATTAAGTATTAAGTGGGCCAGCCAGCAGACACCAAGCTTGGAAGTACCAAGGCCTTATTCTTCAACCACCTATAACCCTTCATATACTTTATAGATATGTTAAGTAAGAAGGAGGGAATTTACGAACCAAAGCTTTAGCTTTCTCTAGCGGAACCACCTCGGCCTAATTTCATCATTTGATTAGATTATTGACTTTGATTACTTTATTACCTTTCCACCTCTTTATTCTCTTCATTACTTGATTACCACCTAGCGTTCCACCCACTTACCAAGCCAAGGAGAGCACTCTCCCCCCTTCTCCTAGGGTAGGGGGGACATTAGCACCAAAGGGGATGCCTAGATATAAAGGTTGCCTGCCATTAGCACCTAGTATGGCGATAGTGATTATTTTGAAATAATCTCAATTATTTTGTTTAACACTAGAGGTGTGTTAAGATTGGCCAGTTTTCTTGATTATAGCATCTCCAGAGTATTGTTGATTTAATTTTTTTGGAACCCTCCCTTATTAATTGCCACTTACAATTATTTCATCTATGGGGCAGAGTATAGTGAATGGAATCCAATAAATGACTTAACACTTTGTCAATCTCACTAGTGAACTAAGGCCCAATATTTTCAAACGTTATATGCAACATGAGTGTGAGCTTGGTGTAAGTGCAACTCACTTTTAAAAATTTAAGCATGAGTGTGAGCTCGGTGTAAGTGCAACTCACTTTTAAAAATTTAAGCATGAGTGTGAGCTCGGTGTAAGTACAACTTGCTTCTCAAAATTTAATGAGTGTGAGTTGGGTGTAAGTGCAACTCACTTATCAAAATTTAATGATTGAGAATTTGTAAAGATTAGGGTTCTCATTAGCATGTAGAAATACAAAACATGCATAAATCAAAGTAAATGTTTACTATTAAGAGTCAACTTTGGGTGGTAGGTTGAACTTGATATAAAGGCCTTATAGTGTCTATTAGGGCCACTTTAAGGATTTTATTTGCATTTATACCAGGTTTCAATGTGAGATATGTCTCATTTTTTCATCATGGTCTCGTCCTCCCTCCTGGGCTTTGGTTTGACAATTGTTCCTGACCAAATCCTACAAGGATCCAAGAACCATATTAGGATATGCCACTACATTCAAGAGGATCTAATAACATAAACCTTTTTGCTTATGACATTGTTTACCATTATCTTAACTACATTTTTTAAAATGCTCGAGCACATCAACAATGTTGGTTTTTTAATACCTACTTGTATTAGGATCTCTTATATGGATTGATATCAAATGCTTGCAAAGTAAACCATTTCACTCAATGACACATGTATTCAATGATTAGAGTTATGTCATAAACAACCCTAGAATGCTTCAAAGTTGCTATGCAATAAAGGACAACAAACTAATTTGTTAATTCATTCCAAGATGTAAAGTTGTTTGATGCACAATTAACAGTGATAGAGTTCACATATCTTAAAGTGTATTAAGATGCATTTATCATACATATTTCTATTTGTTTATGAACGAAGCTTAATATGTATTATCACATTATCTAGAATAAAAATAACAATGAAGAGTGTTAAAAAGGAAGAAGCACCAATAGATTGTAACCCAAATGTAGAGCATATTTAAACGACACTATTCATTTCAACATAGATGGAAACCAACATTCTTTACACTACAAGGAAAATACCTTTTAGCAAAGGTTTTTGCGGAAGCCCCTATTAAAATAGCCCAAAAATCCATTTGTAGCGAAGATCACTAGCGTTGGTGGGTGGGCGGATGTTTCAGTAGATGTTTTTTTTACTGTGTGTCTACAATATACAAGTGCATTGGCACTTTACTATCCACACAAGTATCTGTGTCGAATAGAACATGGTGCATCGTGGAATATTTATTTTTATAAAATTAAAAAACACGATGTGCTAGATAACAAAACGTATCGGTGCCTGAACAATTGATAACATCGGAAAAAAGGTTAACTTTTACATATTTTCGGTGCTATATACACCCGCAGCAGCAGTCCCATATATATATATATATATATATATATATATATATATATATATATATATATATATATATATATATATATATATATATATATATATATATATATATATATATAGATAGATAAATAAAAATGTGGTGTTATATTCCAACAAAGAACTCGTGTTGTTAATGCATTAAAACGCCTCGGGGCGTCTTCTAAAGAGAACTAGGTGGTTTTATTTTTTATTTTATTATTATTTTTTTTGAACGTGTGGTACCTGTATTAGAACGCCCTAGGGTGTCTTAACAAAAGAATTTTTATAGGTTTTTAAATAATAATAATACAAGTGGTGCTCTTGGATACCTCACGCAACGGTGCGGTTATATTAATGCACTGGAGGAGGGTTAAATAAATTAAAAAAACCTCCCAAACGTAAATTTCATTTTTACCATCTACAGTGATGGAGAGCTCTGAAGCACCTGTGCCACTCTTGGCTCATGCAATCGCCTTGATGTCGGTGCTTCTCTTGCTCACCATCTTTTTATACCATGCTTAGTGTGTGGATTTCCAATTTTCTCAAATGGTGGTGAAATTTGTTTTTGTCAATTATGTGTCAACAATGCCTCCCCGACGAGCAAATGTCCAGGTAATGTCTATGTTTCTCTCTAATTTAAAATTTTAGTAGATTAGAATTGCAAATTAACTTAAAAAATCCATTGTTAAAAAAAAAATTATTCCTTCGTGGTGCGCTCGATATGTTCAGCTCGTATCGATAACGGTGGTGCACCCTATGAATTTACAAGGTGCATTGCAGTCTAGTGCATGAACATAACACAACGCTATTGTTGCGGTGCATGTTGTATATGAAAACGCACAGGGAAAGCTATAAATTGTATGTCGATGCGTACATTTTTAAGTTATGCTTGGGGCATTTGTATTTACCCAACGAATTGTAAAATAATATTAAAAATATAGCTTGGTGCGTTCAATAACCTGAACTTTCTGTTTCGGTGTGACAAAGTTATATGTGCACACTAGTGCATAAGTGAGACGCACCACGATGAAAATTTAAATATGTGAACCAACAGTGGTGAGTCATACGTATGTGCACACCAATGTCGGTGTGGTTGTGTTTGATAGCGCACCAGAGACGATGCATTATTGTTTTGGGCGCATCGGGTTTTTTTTTAATTGAAAGTTATGTTTCCATATTTATAAATACATTTTTTCATTTAATAAAAAAGCTTGCATTTTATGTATGAGGTTGATGTATTTTATATGTCAATCATGTAGTAGATATGTCAACAAAGGGAGTAGCAGCAGGAGCAAGAGAAAATGGAAGACCAATACAATATGGTTTGACCATGGGAGGCCAAAGAGAGGGAGAGGGATTTATACCCTCTCCCTATTAGTGCAACAATCCAAGCACTCTTAAGGAATGTAGGCCTCTTCAAGTACTATGAGGAGGCTACATCCCTGAACACACTTTATCTTCTTGGCGCATCTGATTCGTCGATGGAGTGTCCAGGAGCAGGGTTTCCATGTCAGTCCTAAAGTGTGGTATAGATCCTCTGACGAGGACATATACTTTATCATTGACCTATCTAGGAGAGGGGAGGATTTTCCCCAGTTCCCTTATGTCCTCCATGGAGTTTCAGCAAAGAGTCAACTTGCCTACTCTCAGAGATTTGATGGGTCTCATGTAGTCCGTCCAACTAATTTTCAGGTGTGTGGTGGACAGTTACATATTTCTTCTTTTGTTTCACAGGAGGTTAGGTGCCTCTCATTATTAGTCACCACCATTTCACACTTTAGTAGTGATGGGAAGTGCATTAGTTGCCCTCTTTTTTATTATGTCGATTCTTTGATTCAGGCACTGCGATGTATCACATGGTCTACCATTTTTTTGAGGTAGTTTTGTATGGCTTTAGATAGATGTCATTCGACGATACATGGGAGGGCGAGCTTCCCTTTCGCTTCAGAGATTTTTTGTTTATTTTTTGAGAGGTTTCTAGAGACTAGACCTACATTTGACTATCACCCTCCTATGCCGATGACTAAGGTCCAAATGCATATGTGGGGAGAGATGATGCCCAAGAGGGGCTTGCCGGAGTATCTGGCCAAGATTTCCACCCAGGCACTAGCGTTACTAGCCATTGAGTTTGACCATGTGTTTTTCTTATTATTGTTTATGTACGTGGGGATTGATTGGAGATAGTGTCCCAACATCCTCTTCACACCGGATGAGCATCCAGATGATAGAGGTAATATTCGTGTTTCCTTTAAATTAATCTAGTTTCATTTTATTGTATTAATTAATTATAATAAAAATTATTCTAGCACGTTCTTTAACTTGTTTTATTAAATTATTTAATGAATTTGTCTAATTATTGTTGTGTATTATATATTTTGTAGACATCGATACATTCCATGGGAACATGCCTCCTCCCCCACTAGATGGAGGAAATGAGGAGATGGGCGAGGCCCAATATGGTGGGGTGTGGGTGTTCGGGCCCGTAGGGCTGGTCTGAGATTTCATATGGACTATTGCGGCAGATTGGCCAAAGTTTTGGTTGAGGAGGGAGCCCAACTTGTGAGGACTCGAGAAATCAACAAAGATCTTAGGTTAGTGGATCTCTACAGGGACTGTCCATTTGAGATGATGTCTCTTATGTGTCATATCATTGGAGCTAGTAGGCTACTAACAACAATGAGGGATGCAAGGCATGCATTGGAAGATATGTCAGATGAGGGTGGTTATCATGATGATGAGGGTGGTGATCATGATCATGATAATGAGGGTGGTGATCATGATGCTTCTGGTAGTACTACCCCATCAGATCATGGTCAGGGTGTCAATGATCCTTCTGGTAGTACATTTCCTCCTTAGTCGCCTGATGATCAGATGCCAGAGCTAGAGGATGTGCCTTATGTTTCTCCTGACAGAGCAGACCAACCACCTCCTCCTCCACCTCAGAGTTCGACAAACATTGAGGCAGTAGTTGATCATCCATCATCTTTTGCTGCAGAACAAACTAGCACTACTACGTCTATTGTATTAGATATTTGACTGCAATTATTTGACTTGATATATATATATATTGCATTTGTTTTGTTCATGTTTATGTACTTAGTTTATATGTTGGTGTTGATGTGTATATTGTTAGGTTATGTTAGATATGTTCATTTAATATGCTTGCAGATAGATGTGTATGTGATAACAATTATTTGACATGAGATGTATATTAATTTGAGGATGTGTGTGGTGATGATGTTAGATTACAATGTTTATGTTTTGTTAGATGTGATGACGATGATGATGCCCTATTAGATTATTAGATTTGTGTTCTAGCTAATGACGTTTATATATGCTAGAGGTGTATATAACTAGCATTTGCACCCAGAGGTGCAAAGATACGCTAATATTTCTTATGGGTTTTTTACCTTTAGAATAAAATTATTGTACTTACCTCACAAGTTTGGGCTTGCAACCAAGTCTAGCTTGGGTATTCTCATCGATAATGAGTTGTTTCCAAGAAGCTTGGGGCTTTGGGCACAGTTGGACTTGCACCCAATGCAGGTTGGGTAACCTCTTACCCATGGAAGGGTTGTGAATATTCTAGCATGGAATTACACTAGAACTTCATTAGTGATTTATCTATCAAAAGTGTTCAGTGTACAAACCCTCCCAACCATGGCGAGAATATGGAAACTTGCCACCCACGTGACAATGAGAATGTGGGAGCCTAGTAAGCAACCTGCAATTGAGCTAAAGTGTTCTGCATTGCTCTGGTATTGTGGGGGTGTGAATATTTCATGCACGTAACAAAATACATTCTGATTTTGCCAAAAAAAAAATTGAAATTTTCCAAAAAACTAGTTTCACAGTTAATTTGATTGATTTTGTCTATTATTGGTAGAAGAAACCTACAATGTCAAATTTTTAACAAATGCAGAAGTTACCATTTAAAGAAACATCCCCTTTATACCCAAAAATGGCATTAAAATTTAGCATCACCTATTTGTGAGAGTAATGCAAAAACATTTTTCATTTATTGGGCATCCTGAATAGATTGCAGGGATTCAAGTACAAAAGAGAGAGAGGGAGAGATATTGAAAAATTCAATTAAACTTGGCCTTCCAATATATTGAAAAAACATATACAGTGACCAATCCTACTTGAGTAGACTTCTATCTGCCCTGTCTTTGTCTCTCTATGCACCATGCCATATAATTGTTCAAGTGCAGGAAATGAACCCATAGCACCCACCAATTTGATAATGTTTTATGTGAGAGAAATCAAACAAAATGAGAATGTATTTGCAAATTGTTTACAACTGATCAACGATTTGAAATGTGTATAAAAATCAGGAATTGCAAATGCACTAGGTTGATATGCTTATTCGTAGAGGATATCTCTGTTGAGTATCTCTTGTATCACCATCAAGGCTAAACAGAAACATGAATAGGGAAAAATTGGCCTCGGAGGCAAAAATATTTGAAGAGAATGGGATGAGGCCACAAAGAATCTTAGAAAAATCTGGGAAATACTCTTCCCATATGAATCAAATCCATATTTTTTGTTTTTGTTTTTTTTGTTTTTTGTTCTTTTTTGCCGTCTATAGGTGTTTCACAAATTAATGTGTGAATGATATGGTAATGGTTGTAGAGAAGACTGCATATTTATGTCTAAAGGTTGTAATAATGCTTCACTGAATTTTCTAGGGCTTGCTGGCTTGGGCAAATAGTTTCCTTTACTTTGGCAAATAGTTTACTTTACTTTGACACGATTCTTGTAAATCTTGAACGTGGGTATGCTAAATGCTTTCAGACGTTGTGATTTTTTTTATTTCTTTTTGCAGTGTGCACCTTCAACAACTAAAGACAAGTCCATGTTAGAGAAAGTTAAACAATCTACAATTTTATCTCAAATGCATCTCTGGTTAACCAACAATTCAATACAACTATGTTTTTTTTCATTGTCCACCTTCATCAATTAAACACAAGTTCATGTTAGAGAAAGTTAAACAATGTTCATTTTTCTCTCAAATGCATCACAAAATAATAATATTAATTCAATTTTAAAATTATATTATACATCAATTTCCAAAAAACAAATATCCATCTTTGTCCTTTAGCATAAATCCCAAGCTCATCTACTGTATGCAATTTGACCCACAATCTGATGTAAAATGTGAATGCTTCTAAAATATGTACAAAAGTTTTGCAGGTCATCATCGTTCAGCTGCACCAACCCTTACTCCCTGCGAGATGATCCGCAATTTGATCTAAAACTTCAATGCTTGTAAAATATCTACAAAAATTCAACATCAGTCATCATCGGTCACTTATATTAGTCCTTACCGGATTCTTCTACCTGTGGATACCTTCAAGAAGTTGACAGAACAATATATTCCACATAGTTGATCGGAAAAGGGATAAATCTTCTTGCATTGGTCATTTGATATTGTGTTGAAATGGACTACTTCTAGGCCTGCATATCCATACACATATAAAGCAAGTTATTCGAGGAGTTTTTCATCTCGTGCTATGAAAAACATGAAACCTTAAAATGGGACAACAAGCAAATATAGCATAAATGTCTCACAGGAATGCATTACCAACTAGGTGAATTAATAGCATCGCTAAATTGATCATCACTGGAAACCACCTCTACTTCCCCTCGAAACTTGATATCGTAAATCTCTTCTCCACTAGATTTTTTGAGTTGTACTTATAACAAAGCATTCTGAATAACTGGGGGAATTTACATGCTCAGATTAGTATACCAAATTTGTGACTATCCATGATTAGCTTGCTTAGCCATGAAAGCAAAGAGAAGGGCCTCCCTAGCTCTTCAAGCTTGTCCCTCATCAAATGGAGCTCGACATTGCTTTCCCATTAGACAAGCACTGCACTTTCTGTGTTGCTTTTGTTCAATCTCTAGAAGACCATCCATCAAAATTTCTTTAGTGAAATGAGAAAGATAGTGCAAATTCAAATGTACATATCTTTGATGCCAAAACATATTACTTTCTTGAACACTTCTGGCTAGCAAAGCATGTTCTTGGGCCTCCTCTATATCCACCAACCTGAACAGTGCATGATATTCAATACCAAGAGTGATTGCCTTGTTATTTACCTTGCCCTATTTGCAGCGTTTATGGTCTCTAAAAACAAAATGTAACTGGGGTCTTTGCTTCATAATTTGACATACTAAAAGAAAATTTTGTTGCATCCCTGGCACATAGTAGACATTAACGAAGACTAGCTACATACCTACCAAGGAAATATGCACATATCCTTTGTGTTCTATTATAAACATCTCCCCACCACCAAAAAACTACAGATGAAAAATAAGCATCGTAGTTAACAAACCATTCGTGTCTATTGGTGAACTGGCAATTTGCACCAGAATCAATATACCAAGTTGATGATTGTCTATGATTTGCATGCTTAGCCATGAAAGTAAAGAGAGAAATCTTTTCTTGGTGCTTCACAATATGGGCCTTCTCCTCTATTGAGATCCTCCATGGTTGTGCTTCTCATCCCACAATTTTTTTTGGAAAAACATCTTATTATGGCCCGTCCTTTCCCAATAATGACATGTGAAGGTCTTTTGATTCATTGCTTCATCTATGATGCTTTGATTGTTTCCTCCATCTTTCATTCTAGAAAACTTGCCCTTGCCCTTAAAGTTTGCTATCAATACTAGTTTTGAACTCACCATACTGATTTCATTGTCAAATTGCTTTTTCCATTTTTCTTATTGCAGAAGTTTTCTTCATAGCTTGTCAATCTGTAGGCCTTTGTTAGCAACAATAATATTAAGTGTTTCAATAAAACACTCAAATTTAAGTTGCATGAAATGTGGAAATGTCTACAAGTTTTTGAAATGGGAACACCTGAAAGCATGAACCCCCTCAAAATGGGTATGTCAGGAAACATGGTGATAAAAAGTAAGCAAGAAATTAAGAATGATACACAAATGAATTTTTGGAAGGAGATCCATGTCTATTTTGACTCTCATAGATTATTACATGATGCGAAATTCATAGCATGGTGGTCTTGACTATGCCAATCCCGTACCCTCACACATGAACAATACTTGAACATAGTTATAAGACTGCAATAATAAAGCTGAAGTCAATAATAAAGCTGAAGAAAATACATATGAGAGGGATAGAGTGAAGGTGAAAACCTTAAGGCTGTAGGAAAAGAACATAAGAGGAAGAAGATTGAGCTCTCCTTGAATTGATGGCACCAACAATTATAAGCTATCATTGGAGCAGTCCCAGATGATAACGTTGAGATTGGAAGGTACTTGTAAAAGGACAAATTGACTACAGTGTCAAGCAAGAAGAATGGAAAAAGGCAACTAGTTAGAAGGATGACCATGGTTGATTTAGTCTTGAATCTTGGTCGATGGTTAAATGCACAATAAAAATATTTCGTATAAATTTTGATGATTTCCATAAAAGTCCTATTTTCTTTAAAATAAAGGGCATGTTCCAAAGATAACTACCTTATAAGTTCAAAGATCACATGCGGGCACTTAGAAAATTGTTCAATGGTGGCATAGCTTAATCAAGGTAATGAAAAACAAAGGTGAGAGGAATATACAAAGAATAAGGCAAGGTTGCTGAAAAGTAAGCAAACAAAGAGACTATAAAGAAGAGCGTGAAACCACCAAATGATGGAACAAAGGAGGGTGCCACAAAAGACAATTGAGACGCAAAGATATCATCAAAATCAATCGTATGAAATTTCTCATAGATAAATCACAAAAGACAATTTTACCTTCAATGCAGAGAAACCTGCCCATGCAGATCATAATGAACTAAAATTTTGATATAAAGATGTGTGGAAAGAAATATCCTGATAAAATGTCCCATTAAAGACTGAGCTCTACATTCTCAGACTAATTAGTATGAGAAACCAAGGCCTTCAATAACGATAAGAACTCAACCACAATTATGGCATAAATTTAGAATTTTGTATAACCACCCTCCACGTTACTGCTGATTAAATTATGTGCTCAGGCACATGGTGCACACAAGTACTGTCTCTAGTGTGCAAGCAATGCCTTTGGCCAAATATATAACAACGTTGAAGCAACAACAAGATGGTGAATATCATAATCGCCTATCCATGAGATAGACATTTGAATTCAGATGGTAGCAAAATGAGAATAACACCTTCCAGTAAAAGAAGTTGTAACAAAGGAGTGCACAAAGGAGAGGAGTTTCTGCTTATATAATATGTTACACATCAAGCAAGACTGCCAGCCTCTAGAAACAACAACAAATGTTACAGTTTAGGAAAACACCACTAATAGAGATTAACAAATAGTTGTACAATAGTTTTCTCTTTCCCTGAGGTCAAATCCCAAACTAGGGAATTATTGTATGCATACAAGACGAGAATGGATGCACCACTGTGTGCACAAAAAAGGCCAACAACTTTCATTGATTTTGACACATATTCAATAGATCTCCACTCTCTCAATCTAACAATATTGCTTAAGGCGAACATCAAAGATTGGTACCCACCTTCTAGAATATAGAGAAGCAAGCATCCTCTAAGGTGACCATAACCAAATACCATTCTGGACAATTTTATGAAATTCATGTTTGAACTCAACCATAATGAATTTTCAAAGAAGATGAGTACCTTGGGAATTTGTAGTCCAATGGGAAAGACAAAAAAAACCTAACAATTTATGTCAAAAAAAATGAGAGAAGATGGATGGGGTTATCACTAGGAATGCAGTCCCTTCATGTCACTCTAGAGGCTCTAAATTATGTCAACTTGATGCAGGAGCATTCAGCTCAACAATTTCATCATAGTCTAGTTAACTTAGGGGTCTTGTGTTTTCAAGGAAGTTGGATTCCTATGTATGTAATTATTAATGTTTTGAGTGATTAGAATAGGAATTAATTAGATATTGTGAGGATAATTGTAAATGCTCTCGAATGTAGGAGAACATGAGTGATTAATGATGATGAGAGAGTTAGAAATCAATTGTAACTCTTATTGGTCTCATGATTCAAGGAGCTAGAGAGGACTCTTAGGGATAAGTAGGAGTTAAAAGTGGACTTAGAGGATATTGAGGAGTTAGTTTAGCAGATTAAGGATCTGAACTAGAATTAGTTCAATAGAACCTTTTTGTATAAATGTAAGCCTAAAAGGCATAAAGAGTGAGTAGTTAGAGGAGTAGTTAGAGAGTAGTTAGAGGAGTCAGTCAGTCAGACTGTAAGCCTATGGGCAAGAGAGGAACAAAGGCCACTGATACAGAAGATCAGGCCAAGGAAAGAGTTCCTGTGTAAATACATGTTTATTAATACAAACAACTCAATTCTGAGTTATGTGTGTGTATGGAGTAAGTTAATTGTAATCTGTATGTGAATTAGAGATTCTGCATCGTATATATATGCAGGTGGAGTTCGAGTAGAATCAGAGGCGAAATATAGAGAAGAGTAACAGAACAACTTCCAACTGTGGTTGGGTAGAAGTTGTTGAGGCAGCTCCACAGTTGCGATTGTGGGTAGAGTTGTCTTAGAGATAACAATTCCAGCAAAAGAAGTGTTGGGTAGAATTGTTAGTCAGCAAGAGGTTCGAGGAGAGAACCATAGAGCTTGTGTTACGACTTGTACACACCGACAGTACAGGAGGAAGCCTTTAGTGCTACAGTGAAGGTGGAGGAGCATAAAGGCACGAATGGAGTTAAATTAAGGAGAGAGTTGTGGCAGAACAACGAGGGACCAGAACCCTGAAGGAAGAGAAACCACAGAAAGTTATTGAATGTTGGGTCCCTATAATACTAGTGATTACCCCATTACTATTGTAGTTGCATCCCTTATTAATATTTTTGTGCCCCTATTATCCCCATATTGTTATTGTTGTGCCCCATAGAATCCCTCTATTGTTATTTTTGTGGCTTTATATTTGTTAGGTCGGTTGGGTTATATTGTGACTCCTTAGACTCCTATATATAGAAAGGAGGTTTTGTCATTTGAATCATCGAAGAATTGTTCATTTATGTAATGTAAAGGAGGTTTCCCCCACAAAGAGGCTGAATTCTAAGGCGTTGATCTATATTTTCTATCTTTTCTTGAGTTGGTTTCATAACATTTGGTATCAGAGCTTTGGATTCTAGGGTTTCGCTGCTCCAAATAGGTCATCGTGGCATTTTCGCTATAACTTTTTTTATGCGATGTTTCAGAAGCTAAAAAAAACCCATTTGAGAAGAAATCACGCTGAACCTCGGGTCCAAATTTCAGAGCTTTTCATGCTATATTTGCGGAGATATGATTTGAGGAAGTTGGTCTTTTTGCAGACTCCTGAATTACATTCCAAACAGGTGACCTGGGGAAAATCGTCATAACTTTCTCTCTGAGCATCGGATTGAAATTTCGTAAGAAGGTACAGAAAGAGGACGGAATGTAGTTTCTTGTATATATTTTTCAAAGCCAAAGGTCGAAACAGTGACTCGTGGCATGTCATACAAGTTAGCTCTACTGAACTAGTCTATAATCAGGTCACTGTGGGAGATTTCGTATAACTCTTCCTTGGAGAATCCAATTTAGATCAGACTGGTGGCATTGGAAAGAGGACACAGAGGGCTACTGCAAGTCGCAATTTCAGAACTGGATGACCTGAAAGTATAGAGATACATCAGAGGCAATATCGAGCTCCTACAAAGTGAAAAAAGGTATGTAGATTCTTTTAATTTTTTGCTTAAGATTGGTTTGAAATTTTATTTTGAAGGAATTCAAAGGGTATAGTAGAGCAATATTATCGATAACTGATGCCCCGAGGAAATAAAATGCAAACACCTAGTAAGCAACCTCAAAGCTCTAGCATGACCCATGAAGAAGAGGAAGAAATGCTACATGATATATCATAATTACAAGAACAAGTGCAACAAATGTCACTCTCACAAAAGCTAACAGAAGCTAAGATAAATGGTGTGGAATCTAAGATAAAGGGCGTGGAAGCTAAGATGGACGATTTGAAGATAGATTTGAAGACAAATTTGAAGAGAGACATGGCAGATTTGAAGACAGATTTGACAAATTTTCTACAAGAAATACTTACTAATGGTGAAAAGGTAGTAAAGGAAACTCATGATGCGAACAAAGGAAATGTTAATCATGATTTCATAAACTCTAATGTGGGATCGAAGACCCACCATATTCCAAAAATCGATATGAGGAAGTTTGATGGCAAAGATCCCGCAACATGGATATTACAGGTGGAGCAATTTTTCGATCTCAATAATGTGCAAAACACACAAAAGGTACGTATTGCAACTTTATATTTGGAACCAAATTAGTTTGTATGGTATCAATGGATTTGCTCTCATAAACAAATTATCACTTGGGCAATTTTTACGGAAGAATTGACAGCACATTATGAGGATACAAAAAGCAACACTTTTTTTAGCCAATTGATAAGTCTCAAACAAAAGGGTTCAATAATGGAGCACATTGAGGAGTTCCAAAAATTGAACATAAGGGTAAAAAATATCCCAGAGGAGCATAGGATTGATGTGTTCATAGGGACTTTAAAGGATAATATCCAACATGATGTTCGCCTTTGGGAACCTGATTCATTAGAGAAGACATTCAGGTTAGCAAGAAAAATGGAAAGCAAAATTATGGCAACCAGGAAGCATACCACTCACAACTATAAAGATGGAAGTGTTGTCCATAACATTGAAGAAACGACATAAAAACCAAAGTAAAGAGATGTGGGGTTAGAAGAGGACAAATTCCCTTCACCGTGGTTGAATTCCCGCAATTAATCTTGACTGTTGATTGTAAAAGTCAATGCTTACATCACATTCAACTGTGGGGTTAAGTGAGTTGATAACCTGCGTGCTAGTTGAAGGGCCGCAGATTGTAGGATTTAAAGGCCTCGTCATCCAATGGATATCGAGCCGTAAAGAGATCAAACGTTAACTGCAAGGACAGACCCGAACTTTTATAAATTGAGGACTTATAATTCTCATCAGGTCCGTAAAGGCGTTAAATGTTGTGCAAGTGATCCACCCGATATCGTTGTGGACCGTCGGATCAAGCGGATCTTGATCAACGGTTATAAAGCATCGGGTTAGTTTGTTGACTGGGTAGAAGTACAACGGTTGGATCGAGGGTGAGATCGACGGTGGATATTGAAACGAAAAGATTTGTGGAGAAGGCGGACCCGAGGAGGTTATAAGCACGGTTTTAATTTATTTGGAGTCCGGTTGTGTGTTCGCATATCACATACGAAAGGCGATGAAGTCGCAGGATGGTTTGATGTGATATTGCGACAACCGTTGATCTGGTGAATGAAATCAACGGTGGGGAAGGCAGTCGCATATCACAAGTCAAGAGTTCCGAAGGCATACTCTATTGAGTCATGAGGTTTCGCAAAAAGGATTAACCAAAGTTGCCATAAAGGATGAAGGGTTGAGTTATAAAGTCCCGATAGAAATATTAATGAAGGATTAAGACTATAGAAATTCTTATGGAATGTTTCCGCATGAGGATTAAATGAGGGCCTTAACCTTAGCTTATGAAAGTTTTACCAATCAGGTCATTGTAAGTCCAGGAATTGAATGATATTATGCATTTTATATGCATACTGTGGGTATAGCGGGTTTTCCCCTGCGTCACAACTCAAGCAACATCTGGAAAGCCAAAAAGATTTATGGCTTGCCCTCTTGAGAATATATAAGGAGAAAATGAAGATGGTATTCTTGTTTTGGACAGAGGTTCAGCTGTGTATTTTCAATTTTGGAAACCAAAGAGGCAATAATTCATGATTTTGCTGCAGATCTAGATAACATAGCATTTCCTTTGTTTATTCAGGGTCCAAATGTGATTATACAAAGTTTTATGGTATTGCTCAGCAATGTTGCATGCCCAAGGGATCTAACCACTTTTGATTGCAATTTGGTGTTAAGACAGAATATAGATAAACATACTAGGTATGTCCAACAATAATGAAGGTCAATTTAAAAGCTACTTACTCTTACTCCTCCAATGGGACTAATTCTAGTGCCACCTACAAACAATTGTCGAGTTGGTGTTAAATTTAGTTTCTAAACCCCACTTACCTGCAATTGTTTTTTTTTATCACAAGAACGGTTATGGATTGTATTAATTGGGTGGTCTAAATACCAGCCTTCTGATTACAATAGGGGTGAGCCCGATCCAAATAGAAACAACCTTCTGAGGAACTAAAGGGCTTGTATTCCCCTTCCAGCTCTTTTTGGATTCAGCAATGTAGTTTATTTCTGCGATTTGCCCAAGCTTGAATATACAAACAAACTGATTTAAAATCAAACAATAAAACATCTCAGCTGTGTTGAGTTATGGAATTGGATCCCATGTTTCGTCCCCGTCTCTTATCATTGCCCCAACAGATAGAAGAGCAGCTTTATTGGCTTCAAGATCTGCTTCTTTGTTGTTATCTCTCAGAACATGAAAGTAATTCAGTTTTTGGAACAGCTTCGCCACTCTTCTGATTCTTTGTATCAGCCTTGCTAATCTTAAGTCCCGAGGTGTAGAATTGGTCACCATGAGTTTTATGATCACTTGGGAGTCCCCAAAAATATTTGCTTCCTTGATTTCCAGCTTCAAGAGTAACTTGAGACCTTGGTAGAGGGCCAATGCTTCAGCTTGGATGCTGGAATTGATCCCCAGACCCCAGGCATAGTTGTGGATCAATATGCCATCAGTGTTTTAATTGCTCCTCCTGCCCCAGCATTGCCAGGATTTCCTTTTGCTGCCCTGTCAAAGAAAAGAGAGTGCACCTTCTGCTTGGAGATCCAGTCTTGAAAATCCTCCCTATTTTTCCCCTTATTTGCCAATCCTCGGGGGAGACCATGCTTCTGACGGCTTGGTAAAATTGCAGGTTCAAGGAGGTCCCCCAATCAATGTCTAGCTGGCTGAGATTCGAGTCGTCTTTTTGATCTCCCAGGCATTCTTTTATCTGGATCTTTACCTTGGCCGCAACCACCTTGGCATCGTGCTGAGTGCCTCTAAAAATTCTGCTATTTCGCTCTAGCCAGATCTGCCAGCAGCAAATTTTGAGAAGAGAAGACCAGGCCGCTTTGATCACTTTATTTTTTTTTGGGGGGGGGACCGGGATAGTTGTTTTTCCAAGTAGCAAATAACTCTGTTATGGAGGTAGGGAGCTCGAATTTGGGGTTCCAGTAGTCCATCAGCTCTCTCCAGATCTGCATAGAGAAGTTGCATTTTAGGACAAGGTGCGTAGCACATTCCGCATTTTCTTTGCACAGGGAACACCTGGACGGGCCATGGATTCCACGCCTTTGAAGATTATCCTCGGTTAGGATTTTTCTGTGGCAAAGGAGCCAACAGAAAATGTCAATTTTTGGCAGCGAGGGGACGTCCCAGACAGCCTTCCACGGTGCCGGATCAGGAGGTACGTTTGGAACTGAGGCGAGATGCGCATAACCCTGGGCAACTGTAAAGCCAGCCGAAAGAGTGCCCCATCCGCGCCTGTCTTTTCTGCATATGTGTGAGGGGGCCATCCCATTTAGCAAGTCGCGGAGGTGGATGGAGTCCTGGAGGAGATCCGAAGGCAGATCGTTCAGGCTCCAGCCAGCCCAATGCGTCCCATTCCACAAAGAAATATCCCACAGTGTGATTTTTCCAGAAGCCGTCAGCCAGTCTCTCAACGCCTTCACGGTTGGACAGTCGCCAATTGGTTCGCGATCCATTATGCGATCATTCCAGATGTTTATGTTTTTCCCATTTCCAGGGATCAAGTAAGCTTTGGATCGGATCTGTTATCACCTAGAACTACAAACACATGTATATAATCTTTTGTCCAAGTTCACTGTCAAAAAATTGGTGTCAAATGATTTTTGTCCTATGTTTCTTACTTAGGGGTCATGTTTCTAAATGGTTTTGATGTGAATCATTCTCTAATCCTATTGGTCATCCTCCATCATGAGTGCAACAGCCATGTCTTGTCTTGTACATGTCACTGGTCCTTTCCGTATTTTCGCAGCGCAGTCTTATTGGTTAATTTTGCAGTGCAATTATTGTTTAGCCATTTCGCAGCGCGTCAGCATCCAGCCTTTTCGCAGCGCATTTTGCCAATTTATAACTAACTGCGCTACGAAATCGCGGATTCGGGCGTTTTGCAGCGCATATTCCTAAAAGGGTCACGTCTGTGGATGAGTCACCACTTCCGTCTATTCATGTCAGTTGGCGTACCTTCCAAACACTCATGAGCCATCACTCCACCAATGGTTTTGTAGGCATGCACATAGAAATCATTCAAACGGTTTTACCATGTATAGATTCTTTATGATGTTTGTAAATGATGCATAAGTGTCCAGCCTGTCCGATGAGGTATTTGAATTTGCAAGCAAGTTCGAGTTTTTTCAAGTGAGCCTGATTACAAGCGAGCCCGCGTTCAAAGGAATTGAATTATCTTTTGAGTTGAAGCTGTTGGTAATTGACTGTGCGGAGATTTCAAAGGCAAAATGGAGCGGAAAGAACATAGGTCTGGAAAATGTCAGAGAACAGAACAATCATTATTTCCCAAGGGGGTAATATTATAGCCATAAAGAACCAGATGGAGGTAGCAAAAAATGAAATTGCTAAGGCAAAGAATGTCACTAGGGAGCTTGCAGTCAGGTATGCAAACTATCGAAGAGCTGTGTTAAAAGGAAGTAAAAACCTAGTAGGTCAGGTGGAATTAGTGGCTGATGTGTATACATGGACAGTTCCAGCTCTCAAACAAGCTAAACTCATCAGAAAAATGAACATGCGTCTAAGAGCTGAAAACAAAGCTTTAAGGAGAGAGGTTGCAGACTTAAAAGCACAGCTAGGTTAATTAGCTGCTCATTGATGGTGAGAAAGGTCATATTCTAAATTTTGTCAAATTTTGTTTAGTTCCATTATTTTGAAGACATATAGGTCTCTGCCACATGTAAAGAAGGTTTAAAGAATCTAAAGTCCAAGCGGAAAATTCCTCAAGGCAAATACACTCTGTTTTAGCAAATTCAGCAGTTTCGTAGCGCGCTACAAAACTGCTGTAGGTGTTGTTTTTGAATGAAGACAAACAGTTTGATGGGAGAATCAAGAATTTGCCAAAGGAAACACCTAAGGAACATTAAGGAGACCACATGAAGCTAACATAAGCCATTCAAATGATGACAGGTGTGCCTCTTTTGTAAAGTGAAGTGTTTTTGTCTCGAGTTAAAGTTTTCATCATAAAGGCACTTTATTTTCGGTTATTAGGGTTTGGAAAGAGGTACATACGAGGAGTATTGTTTTGGCTTGTACACCTGCCCATAAACGAAGCCTCCAACACATCTAAAATATGGTGATGCTCATCAGTTTTGGGGTAATAAAGAGCTGGGGACATGCTGCTACATTTTCGAAGAGTGGTGGAAGACAAGGACCGGAAAAACAGGGGTTTTATCCTAATGATTAATGAACCATCAACGCATTCAGTATCCAAAGCTAGCTTGTTCATTGCATCCTCTTCTCAGCTATCTCGGCCAAACTGAAAGGAGACAGGTGTCAAAAAGAAGGATCATGATACGAGGAAGATAGAATTAGAGATGTAGTTTGATTAGGACTCTTTGTAATTCCAGTTCAGCACTTAATGTATTTAATGAGTTAGTTAAATAGTAGATAGGGGTAATTAGTAGCAGTCATCGAGCTCCCCTCATGCTGGAGGAGGAAGCTCAAAGTGGTTAAGGATATGTTTCTATATATAGATCAAACTTGGATGTAATGAGGGTTGGATGTTTTGGAGAAACAGAGTTTATTTTGGCTTATGTAAGAACTTGTTTTCAGTAATACAAATGACTGCTTTTTCTTCTCAGGATTCATACATTGTTTCAGATGCTCAAGATATTTGTGGTTTTGTTTTATCCTTTATGTTTTACAGCTTTATAGATACACAATCACTCAGAATTCACTCTGCTGCTCTGATTTCCTGTGTGTATTTGTAAGTTGAGGTTTATATGAGAGGTGTTTTGAGTGTTTAAACATTACATGCCCTGACTTCTATGAATGAGTGGTTTTATAGTTTGCTGAAATGATGATTAACTCCATGAGCCCAATGGAAATCTTTGTAAGGTCTGTCCAGCCAATTTATATGTTAAATTTACTTTGCAAGAGTTAGCCATCTCATCAATAGTTAAAATCAATAATCCTTTTGAGAGAGCCCTCTCAGGCTAAGGAGGCTAAGCCTTAGTCAAAAGTCTGGTTTGAAATAGTTACACAGAGTCTTACTGATTAGCAGCCTTCAGTGTTTGATTTTGTGATAACATTTTGGTGCGTCTGCCGGGAGCCTGAAGATTACTCATTCCCGAAATTTTAAGATTGAACTTCTGAAGGTAGCAGGAGCTCAAAAAGGTTTTCGAGGCTGCATTCTACCTTGGTGACTCCATTAATTCTTAAAGTTTAAAAGGTGGCTTCGAGAGGAAGATATACAAGGAGTAATCCTGACCCAAACCCACCTAGTCCTGTGGAGAATCCTAATATCATCTCAAGGAGTAGACAAAGATTTTCTGATATACCAGGTACTTCAAATATTTCAAAGTCTTTGTTTCCTGAGTTTTCTAGAAGTCCTGAAGATAAAATTGTTGATGATAAAATTCAAGAAGTCTTGTTGAGGTCTGAAAACGAAGAAGAACTTATTGGTATCATTTTGGATTTACAAAAGAGAGGCATTGATACTTCATCTTTAGTGTCACAAAAAGATAAAGAAGAGTTTTGGGAAATTGTTACTTCTGAATTGTTATTAGAAGAGGAGGACTTGAAACAGCTCAAGGAGCTTGACCCTTTTGAAGTTTTGCTTAAATCTAAAACTGGTTTACCTCTCCCAAATTGGAGTTCTTTTGTCAGTGGTTTACAAAGTCCCAATAGCCCTTTCCGTACTCATACTTTATCTTCTGCCTCTGCTAGTCCAAATAGTCCTCAGACAACATCTCATACTAGTTCTGGTCCCTCTGGTCATACAATACCTGTTGTCACTGTTCCTCCATTCATTATGGCTGTACCTGCTAGGTATGCTCCTCTAGCTCTCCCTGCTGTTTTGCATGATCTCCCTAGTAAATATGCTGCTAGAATTCCAACATGGGGAGGAGATGAAGATATTACAGCTGAAGAACATGTGGATAGATTCAATGATTTTATTGATAGGGAAGAAGTGGATGATGAAGATGTAAAATTAAGACTGTTTGCTCAAACTTTTATTGGGGAAGTCCGAAAATGGTTTAAAGCCCTTGGAGCTGGTAGCATTCATAGTTGGCTTGAGTTTGAAGATAGTTTTATGAGAAAATGGGGAAATAGGACCAATCCTGTTCAAGCCCTCACTGAATATAATGGTTTAAGAAGAGCTCCAGATGAAACTGTCCAAAATTTTTCTAAGAGGTTTAATAAAGTATACAATTCCATTCCAGCACATTTGAAACCTCCTGGAGCTTTGGCACAGTTAAGATATGCTGAGTCATTTGATTCAGATTTCTCTCTTTTACTCAGAGAGAGAGAGTCTGCTACTCTTGCTGACATGCAGAATGATGCAGTTAAGGTAGAGGTGAATATGCTAGCTGCTAAGAAGTCAAAGATGGAAAAAACTAAGATAAAGGAAGAGGAGAAACCTTCTACCTCTGCTCAAGAAGACAAGTTTGAAACCATGATGAAAACCATGGAGAAATTGATGGATCAATTAGCACTTGGGAATACTGCTGCTCCCCAAGCACAACAAGAACCTCGGTTTAGGAACCCTCAATTTAGAAGGCCTCAAAATCAGCAAAGGCCAAGAGACAATAGAAATCAGCAAGCAGATCCTCCAGTGAGACCTCCTTTCCAACAAAACATGGTGGATGAAGAAGAAGAACCTGAGGTACCTGAAGAATCTATTCACTGTTTTGGTGAAGAAGACTCAGAAATTTTCTTAACTAAGGAGGAACATGATGAGTCTAGTTTGGTAAAGGCAGAAGAGGAGCCTTCAGATTTCTTAAAAGGTTATCAGCATGCCATATTTGAGATTCAGAAGCAGTACAATCTAAGAAACCGAGATGTCCCTATTACAACAAATAAAGCACAGCCCAAGAAGAATGTTTCAAAGGCAGTTGAAGATAAAAAAGGAAAAGTCAAAGCAGATTGATGGTAAAGGTGATTCCTCTGGTGACAGAAAGGATATTCAGAACCCTGCACCTCCTAAGGAACTTGAAAGGTCTACTTCTGTTTTTAATATAGAAAATGAGATTGCAAAAATTAAAATATCAGTCCCATTCAATGAAATTCTGAAAGTAGACAAATATAGAAGCAAGATTGTGGAAATGCTTAATTCTCCACCAGGAGGGGCTGATATTCTAAATGTGCAAGAGGATAATCCTATTATCTGTTTAGGACCAAGACTTGAGGATGAACAAAATGATGAGTTCCTCCTTTTTATATAAGCATTAATATTCATGATATGACTCTACATAATGCTATGCTGGATTCAGGGGCATCACATAATCTCATGCCTAAAGTAATTATGGAAAGACTGGGATTAGAAGTAACTAGACCATACAAGGACTTATTTTCTTTTGATTCAAAGAGAGTTCATTGCATTGGGTTGATAAAAGATGTTGTTGTGGCACTCACACAAATCCCAGCAAAAACAACTGTCATGGACATTGTTGTTGCAGACATTCCACCTAAGTTTGGGATGCTTCTTTCAAGGTCATGGGCAGCAAAAATCAAGGGTACCATGCAAATGGATCTGACATATGCTACCATTCCAGTGTTTGGTGAACAAAGGAGGTTGTATCGTGAAACAAGGATGGCATATATGGTAAGCAGCAAGGACAAGCCTCAGAATTTTCCTATTTATTCTTGTGATACAGGTCTTGGATCAGCTATCCTTTTCAATGAATCAGTTGGAAAAGAATCACAAGATGAACATGCAGAAAATCAGTGTCAGGAGGTACAGCAAAGAAATGAAAGAGACATCACTGGTTGCTGGTCCCTATACTTTGATGGAGCAGCAGGGAAAGAAGGCGCAGGAGCTGGGATTTGGATCACTAGTCCAACTGAAGAAAGTAAGTTCCTGTCATACAAACTGAACTTTGATTGTACCAATAACATGGCTGAGTACGAATCTCTGGTTTTAGGCTTGGAAACCTTGATAGAGTTGAAGGCAAAGAACATTGTTGTTTGTGGAGATTCTGAATTAATTATAAAGCAAGTACAAGGTGCATATCAAACAAAGGATGCAAGGATGAGAGCCTACAGAAATTTAGTGTTGGAATTGTTGGAAAAATTTCAATCCTATACCTTCAGTATAAAAACCAGAGATCAAAATTCTGTTGCAGATTCTCTTGCTGTTGCAGCTAGTCTTTTTATTATTCCTAAACATTCTTCTGATAGCTATGAAGTGAAGGTTCGCCATAGACCAGTCATCCCAGATAATATCATAAACTGGCAAGTCTTTGAAGATGATCAGCAGGTAAGAAATTTTCTTGAATTGAAAGAGGAGTTTGAGCATAATCAAATAGATCAGCAGAACATGTTAGCAGAGACAAGGGAAAAGTCTGAAGTGTTGCAGCTGCAAAACAACCTAATCCCTAAAGGCCTCATTCCACTTGAAAAGTTATTTGATCAAAATGATGTGTTTAAGGCACCAAGATTGCAAGCTAATGAAGAGGAAATAGAAAGCTGTAATTTAGGTGACTCAGTTGTGCCCAAATTAGTTAAGATTTCAAAGTTCTTATCAGCTGATATGAAGGCCAAATATGTTGAGATGATGAAGAAATGTATTGATGTGTTCGCATGGAGCTATGCTGATCTGAAGCAGTATGATTCTTCAATCATACAACATACCATCCCAATTAAGCAAAATGAGAAGCCTTTTAAGCAGAAATTAAGGAGAATTAATCCCCTTCTGATGCCACTAATTGAAAAGGAGGTAAAAAAGCTTTTTGATGCAAAAATTATTGTTCCAATCAGATTCTCAAATTGGCTTGCTAACTTGGTACCAGTCAGGAAAAAGAATGGGGAGATTAGAATTTGCATAGACTTCAGGAACTTAAACAAGGCTTCACTGAAAGATAATTACCCTCTTCCTAAAATGGATCTCATTTTGCAACATATTGTTGGTTCCCAAAGAATGTCTATGCTGGATGGCTTCTCAGGGTATAATCAGATCCTTGTTCATCCAGATGATCAGGAGAAGACAACTTTCACTACACCATGGGGCACATTTATGTATGCAAAGATGCCCTTTGGCCTCATGAATGCAGGAGCGACCTTCCAGAGGGCTATGGACATTGCTTTTGCTGAAGAAAAAGATAAATCAGTGGTGGTATATCTTGATGATATCACAGTCTTTTCAAAAAGAGAAGAAGAGCACTTAAAGCACCTTGAAAGGATCTTACTAAAGTGTAGGAGGTTTGGTATTTCTTTAAACCCAACCAAAAGTATCTTTGCTTTAACTTCTGGCAAATTGCTTGGACATATTATTTCTGAAGAGGGAATTAGGATTGATCCTAATAGAGTCAGTGCTATTCAAAGGCTAGATTTGCCAAGGAGCAAGAAAGAGGTTCAATCCTTTCTTGGAAAGGTTAATTTTGTTAGAAGATTCATTCCTAACTTTGTTGAAGTGGTCAAACATATAACAAAGATGTTAAGGAAAGGAGCAGATTTTAAGTGGACAGCTGAAGCAAAAAAGTCATTTGAAGAGATCAAAAAAGCACTTACTCAAGCACCAGTCCTCATCAACCCGGATTTTACCAAGGAGTTCCTGATCTTCACATTTGCTTCTGAAGATACAATTGCTGGAGTTTTACTGCAGAAAGGAAGTCAAGGTACTGAACAACCCATTTCTTTCTTTAGCAAGACATTGGCTAATGCTGAATTGAAATATAATATCTTAGAGAAGCAAGCATATGCATTGGTAAAAGCAATTAAGGATTTTAGAATTTATGTGTTGCACTCTCATATTGTTGCATACGTGCCAAGTGCTGTTATAAAAGATATTCTTACACAAGCAGACCCGGATGGAAAAAGAGGAAAATGGATAGCCAAGCTGTTGGAATATGACATTGAGATCAGGCCCACCAAGTTGGTAAAGGGTCAGGGCTTAGCAAAGTTGTTAACTCAGTCAAATCTGGACTGTATTGGTATCAATTTAAACACAGAAATATCAGAAATTTCTGAAAATGAAGAAGAATTGATCCAAATCAATGAAAAGTTTCTGACATCAGAATGGTATAAGGCTGTAGCATTTGTCTTGCAGCACAATAGAGCCCCTGATAGCCTTTCAAAATCTAAAGCTCGGTTCACCAAGTTGAAGTCTCTCAGATATTTTGTATATGATCAGAATTTATTTTGGAAGGATGCAGGAGGAATCTTATTAAATTGTCTCATTGAAGAAGAAGCTGATAAGGTAATTGATGAGTTTCACAAGGGGGATTGTGGAGGCCATCACTATTGGAAAGCCACTGCAAACAAAGTTTTAAGAGCTGGATATTTTTGGCCAACTATGTTCAGAGACATTTATAAAAAGATAGCATCATGCCATGAATGTCAAGTATTTGAAGGAAAGAGGAAGCTCATGCCAATGCCATTGGTTCCTATTTATGTTGAAGCACCTTTCCAGTAGTGGGGATTAGATTTTATAGGGGAAATCCATCCTCCTTCATCAGGGCAGCATCGCTGGATTCTCACAGCCACTGATTATTTTACAAAGTGGATAGAGGCAATACCTACCAGGCAAGCAAATGATTCAGTGATAATTTCCTTTGTAGAAAATAATATCTTATCAAGGTTTGGTTGTCCACTCAAGATTATCACAGACAATGCCCAGGCTTTTAAGTCCAAAAGAATGATAAATTTTTGTCATCAGTACCATATTTCCCTTGGTCATTCCACTGCTTACTATCCACAGGGAAATGGCTTAGCTGAAAGTTCAAATAAGAGTCTTGTGAGGATTATCAAGAAGCTGCTGCAGGAAAATAAAAAGGCCTGGCATTTGAAGCTGAAGTATGCCTTGTGGGCTGATCGAATTTGCACAAAGAGGTCCATTGGAACATCACCATATGAACTTGTGTATGGAGCAGAGGCTATATTCCCAACATCTCTCGGGGTACCAGTAATGAAGCTGATTCAAGGATTAGAAGAGGAACCAAATGCCATATAGCGAAGGATAAATCAACTAATAGCTTTGCAGGAGAAAAGGAGTGAGGTGTTTGAAGGTCATCAACAAAACCAGAATCGGGTCAAGAGAGCATTTGACAAGAAGATCAAAGAGGTTACATTTCAGGTTAATGATAAAGTCCTAAAATGGGAAGCCAGAATTGAAGAGAAAGGTAAACATGGTAAATTTGAAAATTTGTGGAAAGGGCCATATCAGATTTCTGCTTTCCATGGAAATAACACCTACATTCTGCAGGAAGTTGATGGAACACCATATGCTGGAGGACCTGTTAATGGCAGGTTCTTAAAGCATTACAATCAATGAAAGTCTGCCAAGTATCTCATGAACATTGTATATAACCGTTTTATGAATCTTTCCTGTTGAAAATAAATGACAAGCTGAACAGAAAAGCTTTAGCCCGAGGAGAAGGCCCACAAAGCTAGAAAGGAATGCTTGTCAGCTGTGTGTATGTTTTTATGAAATGGACAAAGAACTGGTTCTACGAGTTCTTAGTGTACTACAGGAGCACACTATCCCAAGTGGAGCCACTGTTATCACCTAGAACTACAAACACATGTATATAATCTTTTGTCCAAGTTCACTGTCAAAAAATTGGTGTCAAATGATTTTTGTCCTATGTTTCTTACTTAGGGGTCATGTTTCTAAAGGGTTTTGATGTGAATCATTCTCTAATCCTATTGGTCATCCTCCATCATGAGTGCAACAGCCATGTCTTGTCTTGTACATGTCACTGGTCCTTTCCGTATTTTTGCAGCGCAGTCTTATTGGTTAATTTTGCAGCGCAATTATTGTTTAGCCATTTCGCAGCGCGTCAGCATCCAGCCTTTTCGCAGCGCATTTTGCCAATTTATAACTAACTGCGCTACGAAATCGCGGATTCGGGCGTTTTGCAGCGCATATTCCTAAAAGGGTCACGTCTGTGGATGAGTCACCAGAAATCTCCTGATCTTGCATTTTTTTATCTAGAAGGAAGCTGAGCACGGAAGCTTGAATAACAAACAGAAGAGGAGACAGGGGCAGCCCTGTCTTAGTCCTCTTGAAGCTTTAAAGAAACCAGTAGATCTACCGTTGACTAGAGGATCTATTCATGGTTCTGAGATGCAAGCCCAGATCCATTTGATAAAGCTCTCCCCAAAACCAAATTTTTTCAGCACATTCAAAAGAAAGCTATGTCTAACGCGATCAAAAGCATTAGCTAAATCCAGTTTGATAGCCATACCTTTTTCTTTGCGTTGTTGACTTGACAGGATTGCCTCTTGAACTAATATGAAGTTGTCCACCAGTTGTCTTCCATGTATAAAGCCCCCTTGATTCTCTGGGATGATTTTGGGGAGAATATGCTTCAGCCTGTTAGCAATAATTTTGGTGATCAGCTTGTAACCAATATTACAAAGGGATATGGGACGAAATCTATTAAAGGAATTGGCGCCCTTTTCCTTGGGGATGAGAGCAAGGAACGATGAATTAGTACTTCCTCCTATTTTCTGGCAGGCTTGCGATTTTTGAACCATTTTATAGAGATCTTTTCCCACTATTTGCCAGCAGGATTGGAGAAATCTGGCGAAAAACCCATCAGGACCTGGGGCTTTGTCTGGGTCCATAGCAAAGAGGGCGTTTTTGACTTCTTCCATTGTGACTTTGGTTTCTAACTGATGATTCATCTCAGGAGAAATTGATGAGGGAACACCGTCCAACAGACTATAGTTCTGAGATACATTCGCCTCTTCACTGTACAGGCATTTGAAATGAAGGAAGGCTGCCTGTTTGATGCTTGCAAAGTCTTTATGGATGGTAGCATCCTCTTTTATTTCAGCTATGGAGTTGAAGCATTTTCTAGCTTGAGCTTGCTTGTGAAAAAATGAAGAATTTCTGTCTCCTGCTTTGAGCCAAAGACAGCGAGATTTGATCCTCCATGATTCCTCTTCGGCCAGGCAGGCTTTATGGTATTGCTGCTGGAGTTGAATCTCTTTATCTAGAATTTCTCTAGACACATGTGCCTCTTCCGAGAGCAAATGGTGGTCGACAAGCTGACTTTGGAGCTTTTTTCTTTCGGCTGTGGGGTTAGAAAGAGTTTTGGCCCAGCACTTTAGGACAGATTTCAATCTTCTGAGTTTTTCTTCCCATATGTAGAATGGAGATCCGGTGATAGGCTGGGACCAACTTTCTTTGACTATCTGCAAGAAGCTGGGTTCCTTGATCCACAAAGGGCTAAACTTGAAAGGGATGGGGCCAAGATCAAAGTGAGCTCGAAGATCAAGCTTGATAGGCTTATGATCCGAGGTGCTACTAGATAGAATATGCATGCTAGCATCTAAACCAAGCAAAAGAAAGGAGCTTTGCACAAAAAATCTATCCAGCCTTGCTGCAATATGACCAGGGCCTATTCTTTTATTAGACCATGTGAACTTACCTGAGACAGGCTTGATATCTAACAGATCCCAGTCTTGGAGGAGATCCTCTGCCCATTCCCTTGCCGGATCTCGCACAATGCAGCCTCCTCGCTTTTCTGAAGAGTGCAGTGTGATGTTAAGGTCACCTGCTATGATGACATTTTCCAGATTGCCCAGATCTGCTTGCTGTCTTATTGAATCCCAGCAGATCTTTTTTTCTCCAGCATTGACCGGTACATAAACGTTGAAGAGGCAAAAGGTTTCTTTAGTGATTAGGTGTTGCATCTTTAACATCAACCAATGGATATTTGAAGTCTCAGACACTAGCAAAAACCTGTTGTCATTCCAAAGAGTACCCAACCCTCCGGAGGCTCCTCGGGCTGAGACTGCTGTTGCTTTACTCTTATTCCAAAGTTTTTTACTTAAATGAAGGAAGTCTGACTCCTCCATCTTAGTCTCCTGGAGAAGGAGTATATCCGGGGCCTCTATTCTTATTAGATTTCTTATAGCCTCTTCTTTGATTTTGCTCCCCATACCCCTACAGTTCCAGGAGATTATTTTCATTATTTACCTTTGCTTTGCTGGGCTCCCTTGGAGCCTTGATGCTGATTTCTTGCCATCTTCGGCTTTTTTGCTAGCAACTTCTCCAATGTTGGTTGGCTGCCCTGTAATTTGTCCTTGTACGTTTCATGTTCTCTTTTCTCCCGATCTGTTTTGCGCCCTCTTGTAGATCTCCTTACAGAGGTTTGGGAATCTCCTATTTCTCCTTCTTCCTCCGAGTCTTCTGATTCTTGATCCTCCTCCTCGATTTCAACAGGGGTGCCTTTTGAGCTTTCTGCAACACCCGTGTCCTTGGAAAAGATGGGCAGAATACCTTTATCTGGGGACACTGGTTTTTGGACTACGACTTCATGGGTGTCCTCTGGCTGGGAGCTGAGAGGGTCGAACCTGTTCTCTGGGGTGGACTTGGGCTGGATCTGCTGAGCAGGGTCCTGCTGAGGACCTTTGCCACTAGTACCCCCCGGCTTCTGGGTCTTGGAAGAATTTTTGGATCGTTTAACTTGATTCCAGCCGACCTCCTTCCCTTGCTCCGCTTCATTGGCAGATGGACAGTTTCTGGCGAAGTGTCCATAAACCTGGCATTTCTGGCATTTGAAGGGCAGCTGTTCATAGTCTAGTTTCTGCAGATGCGTCCAGCTTCCAACCTTGATTTTGATGGCCTCTGGGAGCCCCACCTCCAGATCCACCTCAACGCAGATCCTAGCACAATCATATTGGTCCTTGTTGTTCGCTCGATCTATGAATTTCCCCAAGGCATTTCCAATGTGCATCAAAGAATCCCAGTTCCAGCAATGAACTGGAAGATTTGGAAGCCTAACCCACACCGGGA
Organism: Pinus tabuliformis; assembly: GCA_031772625.1. Classification (NCBI taxonomy): domain Eukaryota; kingdom Viridiplantae; phylum Streptophyta; class Pinopsida; order Pinales; family Pinaceae; genus Pinus; species Pinus tabuliformis. The sequence continues at coordinate 1,578,859,398 of CM062816.1, forward strand.
CAGCTTTGGGGACATCAACTGCTGGATCGAAGTCAGGAGTCCATTTATTCAGGTACAAACCCTGGGGGCCCATGAAGTAAGGGCCATTTCGAAAAATCAGATCTTTGTCGTCTTTTGAGGTGAATTCAAAGAGGAAGAATCCTCGCCCCAGAAAGTATGAGGTCACACTTTCTTTGATCAGCGGCGACCAGTTTCTTTTGACCCAGCTCTCTGTGGATTTGGGGGATGGCCATAGACCAGTGAACTGGCCGATGAGAGCTTGCTCAGACAAGGACAGAGCAACCTGAATCGGGGTTTCCGGAGGAAGAGAGATCTCTGGAATATCATCGAGTTTCTTGACGAATTTCGACGCTTCAACATTCTTCTTCTTAGGGAGCCCTTCCAGAAGCCGGCTGAAGGCCTCAGTTGAGGAAATCGTCGACGGGGGAGGGGAGAAGGGGCTTGGGGGGTGCCCAGCACCTCCATGAATGCTGGACCAAAAGGGAGCCTGCCAAAAGCGAGCAGGGGCAGATCAAACCCCCATGGCCAGGCCGACCGCAGGGAGGAGAAGGGCCCCGCGCGGACACTCCCGCAGGGATCTGGGCGGCGAAGTGCGGGCTTACGCACAGATTGCAGGGCACGCTAGGAGCGGGCCTCAAGGAGAGGCCGAGCAGGGGCTGAGCAGTGGCTGAGGGGCAGCGCTCAGAGCATTCAACGTTTTCTCTACTAATATAAAGAGAATTTTATTAAAAAGGATCCCACTTACCTGCAATTGTTAAGAATGATAAGTGAAGGCATTAATTTCCCTTTTAGACCATTTGCTCTGTCCATTAACTTGGATCACAACAAAAGTAAAAGGGATGTAAGAAAACCAAAATGAAAGTAATACTACTGTAAATTACAGATGGCCAACCAAAGACAAAACCCTATTACCTTAAAATACCCTGATCTAGCAGGGTACATGGATAAGTCAAACAACACATAATAACAAGACCATTGTCTCTGTTTAACAGGAATTTTGATGGCAGCTTAAGCAACTTGTCTACGATAATCATATGTCTAGCATTAATAACAGGGAAGTGAAAAAACCGTATAATTAATATTGTGCTTCTAAAGCACTGATTTTTACATCTCACCTGCAATACCAATTCAGTGGTTTTATTTGTGAAAGCTTCTCTATGTGCTCTTACAATACATCAATAAAATTGTTCAAAAGAAGTAAGGCTCTAGAAAATAACCTGATAATTTCTATTGAAACCATTCATATTGTCCAAATGACAAATTTTCCAAAAATGTGAACATGATCCATAAAACATTCCAACATTGATACCTCTGTTTTAGAAACAACTAATGAGAAGAGCCCCTCACCCAAAGAGTGATATGTGTCTACGTTACGAAAAGTGGGAAAAGGGAATAGAAGCAGGAATAGAGTGAGAAGAGGAGCTAGAGGGTTTCACGAGATAAGAAACGTAAAGCCCACCTTCCCTGGTGTATTTTACAGATGAAAAATTGATTAGCAATGCACTAATTTAGTGTCAAGACAGGAACAGATACAACAATAGGAATGAAATGAAAAACATGTTCCCTGGTCTGTTTCTAGACCTCTTTGATGTTTCAGAATTGACTTCCATAGATTGGAGTTCTTCGACGAGATGTACAGAGACAAATATATCACCGTGTTTTGTGAACTCCAAAAATAACATATTTTAGTGCCCAACATCAACAAACTAAATCAAGAAAAACAACCTATGACCATTTACTTGACTCCTTGTCAGAATGTAATATGTATCAATCTCCTATCTATATCTCTTTTGATTCCCAAGGAACAAGCACTACATCGAACATATAACATTTATTTTGTGACAAATAAAACTGGAAAGAAAACTGACCTTGATCAAATTTCCAACCAGATTTATAACAATTTGTCGAAATCACCCTGGATCACCAATAAGAGCCTCTGGTACCCAGTCGAAGATATATACTACAAGCTTTTTTTGATTGCCAATCAACATGTATAGGTGGACATGCAAGAAACAGGTAATTAGAAATAGAAGAGACTAAAAATGAGTCTTCGGTGAACTTCACATACAAATTGAGGGGTGAATGCATAAATGGCCTATTTGTTCAATCAAAAGATAATGTTCATTGTTAACAATTATCCAATAGGCATTTAAAATTATATCTACTCAACCTAACATATACCATTAGGAGTCAATCACAACACTCCCTAACCCTAGTTCAATTTAAACACGAGAGACTGCTTTCTGTAATGCTCGTTAAAAGCATCAAACTACATAATCTATGGTTAAAGTACAACTGTTAGAAAACTTCAGTATGCCATTTTTCTTCATTCTTTTGCATACTGGGATTTAAGAGAGAACATTCCAGTGTCTCCTTTGTCTCTTTAACTTTTCTTGTCTATGCTTTTTAAGTCTTAATGATATATCTATATACAAAATCAAGTCCATAGTCATATTTAGGACTTGATTATGGTCATTAGCTCTTCATCATTGTAAAATGGAAAGCTGGAACCTACTATAGTATCCCATTACTTGAGAGAGTGGGTGATCTGAAAATGGGGCATTAAAGGCTTCTTGTCAAGCTTACAAGAACCTCTCCCACTCCAAAGCTTATATATTTCCAAGACCTTATGAATAACCAATTGGGGAATTAAAAAGTGCTTGAAAATAGGTGTATGCTTGTGTTTGTTTTTAAACTATTTATGTGCTTTAAGTTGATTTGCTTAAACTGATATAAAAACATATAATAGTGAAACAATGCAGCAAATAAGCATCACACATAACAGTAATATAATATGGAGTTCACCCAAACCTCTTGGCCTACGTCTCCTTGAGCTCTAGTCAACTCAACAGGCTCTCTGGGATTATGGCATAAATTCTTTTACAAGCTCCACGCTCAGCTCCATTGGTTTACAACTGAACCTATGGGTTTAGAATACCATCTTGTCTCGCTAGCTGTCCATACTCTGCAGATAGATCTAGGCTTCTCTGGACTTGACTCCTTTAATCAGCCCTTTGAGCTGTCTTGAGCTCTAGCTTGCACCAACTCCCTCAGAATTCTCTCATTGTCTCTTGAATGCTTTCTTCTATCTTCAACACACTCTAAACACCAGCAACAACTGGATCATTTGATCTCTTTTCTATTCTGAAGCTTCATTACTTCTCCATGGCTCTTAGAAGTCTTCAGTATTTTTTGAACTCCATCTCAATGGATTCAACGGTCCCCTGTAGTCACCTCAACTATTGGAACCTTGAGAATGAACGTTGGCTCTATTCTCTGCAACTTCCTTCAACCTTTGTCGGCCTCTGCTTCTGCTCTCGGCTCTGGCTCTGGCTCTAGCTCTAGCTTCTCTGAGCCCTCTAGTTTTTGCTCGACCTCCAAGCGACTCCAAAACTCTCTGCACTGCTTCTCAATCGTGCTCTCTGGCTTTTGTGAGGCCTCCTTCTAGCTCTGCGGCTTCTTGTCCGTTTCTCTGTGCGTGATCATTCCTCTGTCTCTTCAGTTGGCCCTTTGGCTTCTGGCTCTGCACGTTACAAATGCATCATTGTTACAAAAAGCCCGCTTGTAACGTGGCACAATGATCAGGTGCAGTTACAAAGGAATTGACAGCCTTTCTCTGCCTTAATTTCGAAAATAATCACATTTCCAATACACAAAGATAATACACAGAAATACACTATCGGGGGCAAACTCTTGGACTTCAAAATCTATGAAATCGCACTCATAATCCCTATCGGGTCCTCCTTCGGTCACAATATCGCAATCGCATCGCATAGGCGTGAGGTCAAAAAAACCTCAACACACGGGAATACATTGAAAATCCCAAATTCATGGATTTCAAAACTTATAAAATTGGGTCTATAATTCCATCGGGTCCGCTCCTTATCAGCATATCGCAATCATAAGTCGCAATCGCATGTAACAACCCTTTGTATCGGGGATCCGCCGATCACTCGATCGCCGATCAACTCGATCAGATCCTGACCGTTGATCCTGCTCATTGATCCGAAGATTGGCGTATGAGCGCATATCGGCTCATCGCTTTATCGCATATCGCAATATCATTGTCGAAACAGCCTCGAGGGTCTTCCCTTTGGTTATGCCGACCATCGATCCACCGATCCCCGATATCGCACCTCACGTATCGCATCGGCGGGGTCTATGCCTTTGCTCCTCCGATCGTTCCAATCGCCGACTCCATCGCAACCGTCCATTCCTGCCCGGATCCAATGGCTGTAAGCTCTCATCGCAATCACATAATCGCATGTCGCTATGCCTGGGGTCCCGATATCGGGCGAAGGCCTACCTCCGATGCGATAAGTCAGAGGTCGCAATCGGGGGTCCTTCCGCCTTCGCTTTAAGTCCTCCCCTTGGCTTTTTCCGATGCGATTTCTTCAATGAGCCTTTTAGGCCATTTTTATAAGAATTTGCCTCCTTTTCAAAGGACCATGGCAAACTTCTTTCTGCGATAACTTCTTCACCCGAAGTCCATTTTAGCCCATTCAAATTGCAGTAGATTTAGAATGAAAAGATCTATGCAATGGGACTATTCCCAAGAGCAGCCCTTGACTTTCATTTTCCTCTGTGAGGAACACTTTAGACTTAGGAGTCTATTCTAGATCCATTTTGGATCACACCTTCCCACTAAAAGAACTTTTGGTCTCCAAAAGACTGACATACTGATTTGAATAGTAAATGAGACTAACAACACCCTCTTCTTTCAGCCTCCATACACTTGCCTTGCATAGTGCCTCTGAATCAAAGCCTTTGACCACTTTCCTTCCTGGATTTGCTGGTCCTCATGGGAAGAACTGTTTTCCTCCTTGACTTCACGCAGAACTCCTGCTGAGATGGTCATAGAAGGTAGTTTGAACTTCTCTTCCTTGACCATTGATCTAAGGTGGCCCAAACCAATGTGAAGTTACATCTGCTTCACAAAAACTTTCATTTGGACCTGTTTGACATGCCGTCAACAACAACTGTTAACAACAACAAAAATACAGACAACAACTGGATGGCCTAAACTCCTGCTTCAACAAAAGAAACAGATTTTCACATCTTGTGAACACCTCCATGTCTTTACATCTGCATTCAAATGATTGACTAGATAACAAGCCAATAAAACATGCCTTTAAAACAATTGACCCTTCAAGTCAAGCATGTAGAAAAGATCCCAAGGATTCTTTTCAAAAGATGAAACACTTCATCATTATCTCCATCTTGGAGACCAAATCAACTTTTCTCAAGTCAATATGACATGCATGTTTAAAACAAAGCAATCAACCCTTCAAGTTAATCACACATACATGTTTAAATACAAGGAAATCATTAACATCCCTATGTTCATGCATATCATGCTTATGCATGCATTTCATCCTTCAACTTTCGCTTAAGCACACTATACTTTTGAAGCTGAAATGAACATAATGTTGTAGGAGCAAAGTGAGTCTCCTACTCAACTTTTTCCATTCACTTTCTTGGTAAAACCCTGCAACTTGCACCTCATTAACAAAGAAATGCAAATAGATGCATCAATAGACATGCAATCTTAATTGGATAAGAACTCTAATCATTTCTTACCAATCCATTTCAAAGGTGCTACCTTTGTCTGCACATCAGCATCAACATGTGAATCATCCTGAAACACATCAATCATGGAATCTTCCTTTCCATTCCTGCCATTCTCTCTTTCCACCTTCTTCAACTTTTGTGGAAGCATTGTTGGATTCAGAGTCCAACATTTTGCAGCAACATGTCCTTGCTTATGGCAGTAAGTGCAACACATGTGCATCCTCTTGACAACATGATTTGCCTTATCCAATGGACCTTTGGCTTCTTGCTTCTTTTCCTTCAAAAGTTTCCTATATGTGGCCATTCTCTTCCAACATCTAGAAACATGATGGTTATCCAAACCACAAAAGGAACATGCAATTCTTTTCCCATACTTATATGGAAATTTACCATGCTGAACAGAATCAAAAGGAATATGGTTAGAACCAGATTTATACCTTTCTCTTTCACCTTTATTGCCTTCATGAGGAGGTGAATTGAATGAAGAAGTGGCTCCCTTTGGAACATCATCAATCTCTTCAAGGCTTTCAGAGTTTCCACAACTCTCTGGTTCAAGTGCATGCTTATGAACATCTGCATCCTACAAATGATGTTTCAAGCTATTGCATTCCTCCTGAATGCAATCTTTACACTCTTGAGGTAGAAGACCTGAAATGAAACTCCTTCTTGGAACTGTTTCAATTGTCTTCATGGCAACTTTGGAACTTTCTCCATAAGACTATCCATAGCCAAGACCCAAATACTTAGGCCTTTCCTCAACTATTATTGGCTCAACAATACCCTGTGCATGTTTGCCCAAGCCTTTTCCTTCATAGCCCATCTTGGACATTAACTTGGAACCTATGCCTCTGGTATGTTTTTCAAAAGAACCAATATAAGCATTCTTAGAAGAATTTGAAGACAAACAGGAATTGTTTACCTCTTCTTCAAGCTGATACTTGACTAAGGCTTATTTGGCAACAAAGAGCTGTGTCTCCAACTCATGCATCCTTTTCAGGTTCATATTTGCAATATGAAGTTGCCTCTCCATTTCCTGCAATTTGTCAGAAAGCAACTTCTTCTCTTCCTCCACGGAATTCAACTGCTCTCTAAGTATGTTGCTCTTCCTTCCATCCTCATACATTTCTCTCACCTTGTCCATCATGATGAACAAGTCTTGCTTCATGTCTTCATCAAAGAATCTTGTGAAGAAAGAAGATTTTGAGGACTCACTTGTAGAAGTTGTCATTATGCCAATGAACAAAAGAACTTCAAACAAGATTAACAAAGAGCTTATTCAAGCAACCTTTTGCAACAAACCTCTTGTGCTTCAAGGATTGCTTTGAGGTCCTTTGGGATAAGAAGAATGCCTTCAACCCTTCTTCCTTTTTGTCCTCTCCTATATTGAGCTATCAATAGCTTTCCCTTCACCTCTGCAAACTCAAACAATAGTCAGTTTGCAAACAAGCATACAATCAACCTCTAACTGTTTAAACACCTTTCAGACAAGCAATCTTTGCTCTGTCAATCAAGCATTCTGATCTAATACCACTTGCTCTGGTATAACTAGCTTTGATATCACCTTCTTTGAAGGTGGGGTTAATCAAACTTAAGCTCCGATACCACCTAATCTGAAAATGGGGCACTAACGCCTTCTTGTCAAGCTTATAAGAACCTCTCCCACTCCAAAGATTATATATTTCCAAGACCTTATGATTAACCAATTGCAGAATTAAAAAGTGCTTGAAAATAGGTGTATGCTTGTGTTTGTTTTTAAACTGTTTATGTGCTTTAAGTTGATTTGCTTAAACTGATATAAAAACATATAACAGTGAAACAGTGCAGCAAATAAGCATCACACATAACAACAATATAATATGGAGTTCACCCAAACCTCTTGGGCTACGTCTCCTTGAGCTCTAGTCAACTCAACTAGGCTCTCTGGGATTATGGCATAAATTCTTTTACAAGCTCCACGCTCAACTCCATTGGTTTACAACTGAACCTATGGGTTTAGAATACCATCTTGTCTCACTAACTGCCCATACTCTGCAGACAGATCTAGGCTTCTCTGGACTAGACTCCTTCAATCAGCACTTTGAGCTGTCTTGAGCTCTAGCTTGCACCAACTCCCTCAGAATTCTCTCACTATCTCTGGAATGCCTTCTTCTATCTTCAGCACACTCTGAACACCAGCAACAGCTGGATCATTTGATCTCTTTGCTGTTCTGAAGCTTCATTACTGCTCCATGGCTCTTAGAAGTCTTCAGGATTTTCTGAACTCCATCTCAATGGATTCAACGGTCCCCTATAGTCACCTCGACTATTGGAACCTTGAGAATGAACGCTGGCTCTATTCTCTGCAACTGCCTCCAACCTCTGTCAGCCTCTGCTTCTACTCTCGGCTTTGGCTCTAGCTCTCCAGCTCTGGCTTCTCTGAGCTCTCTAGTTTTCGCTTGACCTCCAAGCGACTCCAAAACTCTCTGCGCTACCTCTCAATCGTGCTCTCTGGCTTTTGTGAGGCCTCCTTCCGACTTTGCGGCTTCCTGTCTGTTTCTCTGTGTGTGATCATTCCTATGTCTCTTCGGCTGGCCCTCTGGCTTCTGTCTCTGTGGCTTTGCACGTTACAAATGCATCATTGTTACAAAATGCCCACTTGCAGTGTGGCACAATGATCAGGGGCAGTTACAAAGGAATCGGTGGCCTTTCTCTGCCTTAATTCCAAAAATAATCACATTTCCAATACATAGAGATAATACACGGAAATACACTATCGGGCGCAAAATCTCGGACTTCAAAATCTATGAAATTGCGCTCATAATCCCTATCGGGTTCGCCTTCGGTCGCAATATCACAATCGCATTGCATAGGCGGGAGGTCAAAAAAACCTCAATACACGGGAATACATTGAAAATCCCGAATTCCCAGATTTCAAAACTTATGAAATCGGGTCTATAATTCCATCGAGTCCACCCCTTATTGGCATATTGCAATCGCAAGTCGCAATCACATGTAACGACCCTTTGTATCAGGGATTCGCCGATCGCCCGATCACCGATCAACCCTATCAGATCCTGACCATTGATCTTGTTCATGGATCCGATGGTTGGCGTGCGATCGCACATCGGCCCATCGCTTTATCGCATATCGCAATATCGTTGTCACAACAACCCTGGGGGTCTTCCCTTTGGTTATGCCGACCACTGATTTGCTGATCCACCGATCTGCCGATCGTCGATATCGCACCTCGCGTATCACATTGTGTAGGAATTTACAGGGTAAGTTCCATAGAAGAATACCAAAAGGACACCGCTCACAACCAGATCTCAAATCAATACACCAGTATTTTTGACGTGGTTAAAACCCTCAGAGTGCAAGGAGGGAAACAGTCCACGGCCTGTCCCAACGTGGGTACAGACAATTTATTAATCAAAGAATGAAAATTTACATAAGCTTCTCTCATGCACGGATTACCCGAACAATGACCCTCCATGCGCTTTAAATAGAACTCATGGACCAATCGGGTGTCAAGCCACGGATCAAGTGTCGGTAATACCGAGGTGAGAGTGAACCGTCGGATCACTACATATCGTGACCGTCGGATTGTAAGTTACAAAATGTACAACGGTAAAGAAACACACTTTACCTAACTCTAACCTAACTCTATACTAGACCAAGTTGAACTTAACTATATCCTATGTGTCAGAATATCCTAACATCCCCCCTTAAGAACAACTTGGGATAGGATTGAAGGATTTACAAATATGACACAATAGGAGAAGGAAGGAGGCACTAGAGCCTATCCCCCCTTAGTGACAACTTCCTGAACTCCAAGCATATATCGAAGTTTAGTGAACTTCGCCTCTGTGAGAGCCTTTGTGAAGATGTCTGCAACCTGATCATCCGTTGGACAATATTGCACTTCAAGAACATGGTCAAGAATGAGCTTTCTGATGAAGTGCATGTGTAGTTCAATGTGTTTGCTGCGCTGATGCTGGACTGGATCTTTGCATAGCTGAATGGCACTTTGATTATCACACCAAAGTGTGGTTGGATGCTGCTGCTCAAAGCCAAACTCTGATAGGATCTGACGAAGCCACAAGGCTTCCTTACTAGCTTCCACGGCACCACGATACTCTGCTTCTGCTGACGAAAGAGAAATGGCAGCCTGTTTCTTACAAGCCCATGTAATAGGTCCTGAACCAAGAGTGAAGACATAACCGGCAGTAGACTTCCGATCATCAAGGTCACCAGCCCAATCAGAATCAGTGAAACCAACTAACAGAGGAGCTGCTTTGGCACTGTAATGAATCCCAAACTGTATTGTACCTCGAACATAACGAAGTATTCTTTTAGCTGCTTTCCAATGACTTTCACGGGGGTTTTGCATAAAACGAGCAACAAGGCCAACAACAAAGGAAAGATCAGGACGAGTATGGGTTAAATACAAGAGTTTTCCGACAAGTTGACGGTATAAGGTAGCATCAACTTCAGGAGAAGTACAAGAGACTGAAAGTTTGACTCCAGACTGAAAGGGAGAAGGGGCTGGCTTACAGTCTTCCATGTGAAAATGACGAAGAATATCACAAGCATACTTGGACTGGGAAAGGAAAATACCCTCTTGGGATTGCAAGACTTGAAGACCGAGAAAATAGTGTAAGTGTCCTAAGTCTGTCATTTCAAATTTCTTTTTAAGGCTGGACTTCACATGGTTTATAAGGTTGGGATCACTACCAGTAAGAATAAGATCATCAACATAAAGAACAAGGATGATGAGAGAGTTGCCCACTTTCTTGGTGTAGACAGTATTGTCAGAATGACACCTAGAAAAGCCAGATTCTAAAAGAAAGCTATCCATTTTGGCATACCAAGCTCGAGGAGCTTGCTTGAGGCCATAAAGGGATTTCTTAAGGCGACAAACGAGGCTGGAGTCTGTTTGTATGAAGCCAATGGGTTGTTCCATATAGATTTCTTCCTGCAAGTCCCCATGCAAGAAGGCAGATTTAACATCCATTTGATGTACTTCCCATTTTAAAGAGGCAGCAAGGGAAAGAACAAGGCGGATAGAGTTCATTTTGGCAACTGGAGAGAAGGTTTCAGTGTAGTCAATGCCTTCAACCTGTGAAAAGCCCTTAGCAACTAGACGAGCTTTATGTTTGTTAACTTTCCCATCTGGTCCATACTTGGTTCTGTAAACCCATTTGCATCTAACAAGTTTGCGTCCCTTTGGTAGAGGAACAAGATCCCATGTATCATTTGTCATCAATGAATGATATTCTTCATTCATAGCTGTTTCCCAATGTGGATGGCCTGAAGCTTCTGCAAAAGTGTCAGGATCATGATTCACTGGAGCTTGAGCCAGTAAAGAAGAGGCTCTTTCAAACTGAGAACGTGTACGTCGCTGATCTGTAGGATCACCGGCAAGATCACCTGCTGCATCCCGAGTAGCACGGACCCATCTTGGAAGTTGAGGATCCTGAGAAGGTGGGGAAGGATTATCATCCTCGCTTTCATCATCAGAAGAAGAAATGTTCTCAAAGATAGAAGAGATGGGAAGAGGTGGCACATCCGCCGGACTAGGCTCGCAGGCCGATTTATTTTCATCAAATTTTACATCTCTTCTAATGATAACATTTTTGGACTTAAATGGAATAAGTCTATAGCCTTTTACATCTTCAGAATATCCAACAAAAGTACATTTCTCACTCTTAGGTTCTAAGGCTTTATGCTTTTCATCTGGAATATGGGCCCATGCTTCACTTCCAAACACACGAAAGTGACTTACATCTGGTTTAATGGAACTCCAAGCTTCTTCTGGAGTGATATTCTCTAGAACCTTAGTAGGAGTGCGATTGATTATATAATTTGCACAATTAATTGCTTCGGCCCAAAAACTAAGACTGAGTCCTTTAGATTGCAGCATACAATTAGCCATTTCCTTTAAAGTGCGATTTTTCCTTTCAGCTACACCATTTTGTTGTGGAGTGTATGGAACAGTATGTTGCATTTGAATGCCATTTTCGGTGCAAAAGGTGATGAATGCATTTTTAACATATTCTCCACCATTATCAGTTCTTAGCTTAAGAATTTGATGTCCAGATTGTTTTTCAACGAATGCTTTGAAGGCCAAAAAGGTGGTAAATACTTCGCTCTTGAGTTTTAAGAAGTATACCCAAGTGCGTCTAGAGAAATCATCAATGAAAGTTAAGAAGTACTTGCAGCCAGAGAATGAAGCAACAGGAAGAGGACCACATAAATCACTGTGCACAAGCTGTAAAGGGGCTGAGGCGTGCCAAGAGGCACGTTTGTCAAAACTGTCCCGATGATGTTTTCCGAGTACACATCCGGAACAAACACCATCTTTGCAAGATACCATAGGAAGACCTGTCACCATGTTTTCTTTACAGAGATGCTGAAGGGAGCGATAGTTTAAGTGACCATACCGCTCATGCCAAAGTTTGCTCACTTCATCATTATGAGCAACAAATACTGAGGGAAGATGGGATGACCCAAAGTTGTGAAACTTATACAACCTTTTGGAATCATCAGCAAGACCAGTAGCTAGAATCTGTTTAGGATCTTTTAGATCCTTGATTACAACATCATGAGGTGAAAATTCAACGATTTTACCTTCACCTGAATGAGTTATCTGATAGACAGATAGAAGGTTGCAGGATAAGTTTGGAACACATAATACATCATTGAACTGACCATTGTCTAGATGAACAGTTCCAGTCCCTACAACATTAAGAGATCTATCATCACCAACATATATATTTTTGGTGTTACAATCATTTAAAGAAGAAAACATGGCTTGGTTTTTGGCCATGTGACAAGAGGCTCCAGAATCAATGAGCCACTCATGAGAATGAGAAGAAGAAGAAGATACATTTAATGCATAACTAGACTGAGATGATTGACGATGACATGCAGAAAATGCCGTTCCGGAAGTTGAAGTTGAAGTAGGCTCCAGATGGATGTTATGTTTCTTCATTGCGGCTTCCAAGGCTTCCATCTTCTTAAAGCATTTAGATTCTAAGTGGCCATCTCGATTACAAAAGTTACAATGTCTTTCAGTCTTCTTCCATTTGTTTTTATTGGGCTTATCATATTGCTGAAATGATCTTTCATCTTGAGGCTGAGTTGGTTTAGGACCATTCCTTTGAGGATAAGACTTCTTAGGATTCTTTGAATTTGGATACTGCTGGGCGGCTAACGCTTTTGTGGAAGAGTTTCCAAGATTAAGAAGACCAAGGTGTAAGAGTTTTTCTTGTTCTCTTATTAAGGAATCACAAAAGGAGTCAAAGGAAGGGGGCTTGTAGTCTTTGCCTTGACAAATGAAAGCTTCCCTGGTAGAATGGAAAGTGGAAACAAATACAGAGTAGGCTGGCCCTAACTTAGTGAGGATGGAATAAATAAGGTTACCATCATCTTTCTTAACTTTAACACCTTCCAAGAGATATCTAAGGTTCTTGAATTTTGACAAGAAATCTTCAATGCAAGAAAAATTATTAGGATCCAAAGTAAGCAGCTCATTTTCAAGTTGATGGGATCTAATTTCATTTTTAATCCCAAAAACTTTAGCAAGTTTTTCTAATGCTTCATGAGGAGTTTCAATTTCTGCAATGTGGAATCTAAGATCAGGAGAAACAGACATTCCTATCAAGCCACGTGCTTGATCTTGTCGATTTTCCCATTTTTCGGCCTTGTCTTCATCTTTGGGTTTCTTCTCTTGGTCTGTGGCTATTCTGAAGAGACCTTTACTTCTAAGTAAATCTCCCATGTAGGCGACCCATTGGAAGTAGTTAGTGCTGTCAAGAATGACTTGGCATGGACTTTCTATTTTTGAAAAACAACTGAAGCTGAAGATGCTGAAAGTGAGTGGTCCAATGGATAGATCTCGAAAAAATAGGCGGTTTTAAAAAAAACGGCTCTGAAAAAGGCTTCCGGATGAAGAAGTTATGGCTTTTTGAAAAAAAATTGTTGACGTTGCCGGCAAAGTGCGCGAAAGTGCGGGAATGAAAAAATCCGCCCCCACAAAATGGAGACTTGAACCCAAGACCTCTACTCTCTTAAAAGGTCTTTGAACCAATTGATCTATACAAAAGATTTGAGAGAGAGAGAGAGAGAGAGAGAGAGAGAGAGAGAGAGAGGGGGGGGGGGGGGGGGGGCCTCGATTTGCGTGCTTGCCTTGGGAAGACTCTTTTCCCCTACAAAACACAAAACACAAAACCCAACACGAATATCCAAAGAAAAACGAACCTTACGGCTCGAAGTTAGCTTTAGCCAAAAAACTAGAAATTTTAAAAAAAAATCTCAAAGTTAGCTTTTAGCCGAAAAACTAAATATTTTCCTCAATGTTTCTGATTTTCCGAGATCACACTAAGGTGCAGGGAAAAGAGCATACGCATGAGAAAAATCCTTTCTTTCTGTTTCTGATTTGCCCAGATCGCACAGAGTCGCAGGGCAAAGAGCATACGCAGAAATGAAAGGTATAGATCCGGGAAAAAAAAAAAGGTTAAATAAACCGAAACCGAAATAAGCAGAGAGAAAATGACAGTAAACTGCAAAAAAAACACTGTATACCTCCCGATCTGAAAAATGACGCAGCTAGGGCTACCGGAAACCTTTTCGCGTGAAACGAAAGGGGTTCCTCACTGAAACAGATGCTCCGAATGCAACAGAGCAGTCCTCTCGGCCCGAAAGCAGTCAGAAACAGCAGATCTAGGAAACGACAACCGCATGCAGTTCTACCGGCTTCAGATTTGGATCACCAACGGACGCGGCCCTCAAATAGCTCTGATACCATGTAGGAATTTACAGGGTAAGTTCCACAGAAGAATACCAAAAGGACACCGCTCACAACCAGATCTCAAATCAATACACCAGTATTTTTGACGTGGTTAAAACCCTCAGAGTGCAAGGAGGGAAACAGTCCACGGCCTGTCCCAACGTGGGTACAGACAATTTATTAATCAAAGAATGAAAATTTACATAAGCTTCTCTCATGCACGGATTACCCGAACAATGACCCTCCATGCGCTTTAAATAGAACTCATGGACCAATCGGGTGTCAAGCCACGGATCAAGTGTCGGTAATACCGAGGTGAGAGTGAACCGTCGGATCACTACATATCGTGACCGTCGGATTGTAAGTTACAAAATGTACAACGGTAAAGAAACACACTTTACCTAACTCTAACCTAACTCTATTCTAGACCAAGTTGAACTTAACTATATCCTATGTGTCAGAATATCCTAACACATTGGTGGGGTCTATGCCTCTGCTCCTCCGATCGCTGATCGCCGACTCCATTCCTGCCCGGATCCAACGGCTATAAGCTCTCATCGCAATCGCATGTCGTTATGCATGGGGTCCTGATATCGGGCGAAGGCCTACCTTCGATGCGATAAGTCGGAGGTCGCAATCGGGGGTCCTTCCGCCTTCGCTTTAAGTCCTCCCGTTGGCTTTTTCCGATGCAATTTCTTCAATGAGCCTTTTAGGCCATTTTTATAAGATTTTGCCTTCTTTTCAAAGGACCATGGCAAACTTCTTCACCCGAATTCCATTTTAGCCCATTCAAATTGCAGTAGATTCAAAATGAAAAGATCTATGCAATGAGACTATTCCCAAGAGAAGCCCTTGACTTTCATTTTCCTCTGTGAGGAACACTTTAGACTTAGGAGTCTATTCTAGATCCCTTTTGGATCAGTGGGTAATCAAGCTATTTTTTTTTTCCTTTTCGATATAACCATTGCTCTCAATGACTGAGCTATCAATTTTGAACGCAACCTATTTGCAATTTAAACATCTACTCCTTCAAGATCACTATCGATTTCACAAATTGAAAGATTTATGAAAAAGTTTAAGTTAAGCTAACCAATTCAACAGGCTCAAAAGCTGACAAACCACTGCCTTTGTCTCTTTAACTTTTCGTGTCTATGTTTTTAAGTCTTAGTGATATCTCTATATACAAAATCAATCCCATAGTCATCTTTAGGACTTGATTATGGTTATTAGTTCTTCGTCATTGTCAAATGGAAAGCTAGAACCTATTATAATATCCCATTACTTGAGAGAATGTGTAATCAAGCTATAATTTTTTTCCTTTTCGATATAACCATTGCTCTCAATGACTGAGCTATCAATTTTGAACACAACCTATTTGCAATTTAAACATCTACTCCTTCAAGATCACTGTCGATTTCAAAAATTGGAAGATTTATGAAAAAGTTTAAGTTAAGCTAACCAGTTCAACAGGCTCAAAAGCTGACAAACCACCACAAACAAAATTTTTTGTTGTACACATTTCACTTAAAACAACAAAACCACATGACCTCTTTGTTTTTGAGTTGGTGAAGCTCAGGGTAAACAAACTTAAGTCCAAGCTTATTAGCCACCCATGTACTCACCATGGCTTGGGAAGTCTGCTCCATCTCCTCATGGTAAATCAACCATCATGATCTTGATAACCCAAGGCACTCTGCTAATCACCCTCTCTTAAAAAAGTCATTCTGGCTCTGCTTTGGGCCTGGGTTGTTGCTAAGTACAATGTCCCTCCTTGTCTCTCTTTATTGGAAAGGAGTGTGTCTTGGGAGCAACAAGCAGACACAAATATTTGGGATGTGATTTGAATCACAATCATATCTTGCTTATGGAAACAACATTGTTGAGCAACTTTTTAACGAGGTAGATACTCTGTATAACAGATCTGGACCTTCACTATTCAAATTTTTACCAGAAATGCCATTTTTAGAAATGGTATAGATACTCTACAAGTTGGATCCAAAGAAGAAATGTTAAATCTCATTGCTTATGTAGGGTGGGGAATCTTGTGTGATATTTCTTTGGCTCTTGGATGTGATAATCTTGATGTACATGTACACTGATTTACAATTTAATATACTTTTTCAACCAAAACAAAGTTTCTCTAGTCAGCTTGGAAGGGAGGTTGAAGAGTAAAAGCCCATTTTGACCTCCAAATCACCTTAAATAGAGGGAAGGCCTTATTCATGCAAAGAATTTACTAAAAAAATTCTTACATGTATTAGCATAAAGACCATTGTATGAACAATTTCCTTTGTCAATCCTTTTAACCAAGTGTATGAGATATTTGTGTGCCGTCCACGATTTCATACACAATAATTATAATATGCAAGCATAACAATCTAGACATTTCTTTATATAGGAAACTTGTACTTGTGGATCATAGACAAGCAAAAAACACAAAATGATCTATCTGGAATATGATATTATCAAGCATTCCATGAAACTACTCGTGATAAAACCAATTTGGAAAAAATAAATGAAGCTCGAGGCAACTTGGGACTACATAGTACCTAATTTGTTGAAGATTTATAAAGAAACCATTAGATTGCAAACAATTAGAAAACTTAAAGAAGCCATTAGATTGCAAACAATTAGAAAACTTAGCAACATGAGTAACATTACAACCATGCCCACAAGAATGAATGCTAAAATTTTCCCACCCAAAATCTAGCACCCTTCTGAACTCTCCCACAAGACCATGGTTAAAGCATTGGTTTCAACCATTACAAATCTACTATCAGACATCACGAGGCCACAAAAAACAAGGAAATACACCTTGGGTAACCTTATAACTATTTGGGGATTTATGGAATAACCAAGACTCAAAAATTAAGACAGACACCATCTCTCTTAGGATTGTCTTTGACGAGGCCTTTTCATAGAATTAAATGAGGCCTTCATCATTGCCATTTGAGAGCTCAAGGTTGATGAGAACACTTCATTGGGATGACTGAAATCAAAGTCGTTATAAGTGTGGCTATAGAAACAATTTGATATCTAGGTTTTCAGTATGTTATAGATATAAATCAATTATGTCAAATAGAAATTGATTTCATCGGCTTCCAAAAGAATATTTTCGGGTCTATTCATAGACATTCACCCTGTATCGCAGAGCCTCAACTGCTTAGGTGATACGCTCTGTATCACCAGGATGGATCTACACTTTTCATCAAAACTAAAGAGTGACTCCAGTCATCAACAATCGTTTTCTGAGCTAGTGGTAAACCTTTACACTCCGATACAACTTTCTAGCAATAACCCCAATAGATCTTCTCTGACAAAGGTCGTATCATCATGCAACACACTATTCCTACCATTATTTTAATCACGTCTCTGTAGCAACTGGAGATTAAGACATTGCTTCCTTTATCATGACCAAAATTGGCCCCAACTTGATTCAAATCAATTGGACTCCAGATGTCATCCAATAAAAGAAGAAACTTTTTATTTTCAAGATGAACTCGGGTCAAATTTTAAATTCAGAGACTCATCATGGTATCCTGGAGAATTTCAATCTTATAGTTTTGAGAAATGGTATACCAAATGACGAAATCAAAGCTACTAATCACATTCTTCATGCAATTCTCCTTGCAGTTATTGTGGATGAGTTGGAGTAATGTCATTTTTCCAACTCCCGCCATCCCCACACACCGATCACCTGAGGTTGGGGATGAGGTTCATTAAGCCATGTCAGCAGTTGCTTCTGAGAAACTTCTATGGAAGACCCCACGAAGCCAGAATCTGGTAGAGGTTGAAGAAGCACATCTGCTTGAGGCTCTGCAGACACCACAATTTGTGCAGCATGGGCAACTGTTGAAAGAGCAACATCAAGGTGTTGGAAGAGCTCACCAAATCCGGTCTTCCATTGTCTCATATCTGCAGTGATGTTGGGACTGAAAATGAGGCAATAAGAGGCAACAACTATGACATTATCATCGCGGTGTGTTGGTGCTATGGATGGGGACCTTGACTTCTTCAAGAGCATCCCTAATCCTTCTGAAACAACCTTCCACTAATTTTGGCAGTTGCCTTTGTTGATGAAGCCACGAGAGGGTAAGGCGAGGAGCAAAAGACGTGAAAGGGAGGGCAATGTTTCCAAACAGGTATGGCCAAGGATGCTGTGTCAGTGGAGAGATGCAGAATTGGGCTGAAAGCAAGTTGGACAGATGGAAAATTTCCATTGGTTGGAGAGAAAAATACATTGCAAAATTTAACTGGTTGGAAGGGCGAAATTCAAGCTCTCCCATTGGCTGGGTGAATAGTGTTTTCCCACCCAAAGCCAACAAAGGAAATGCTTATCGATGTAATTAGATGATAGTAGTGAATCTGAATGTGTATCTTCTATGATGTTTATGTTTATTAGATGGTTATCATCATGATGTTTATTTTTATGAAATTATATTTATCATAGATTATGTATTGGTGAATTTATATCAAACTTTTATATATGAAATTACATGCAAAACGACTTACTTTAAAAAAATGCAAAAATATTTTTATAAATTACAAAGTTTAGTATGGTTGAAACTATGATTGTAAAATTACGATAAATATTTTTCTTTTGCTATGATAGTTGATTCATATTCCTTCTAATTTAATTAGTAAAATATTTCAATACTCACAAGAAAAAAATAATTAAAGGTAAAATAATTTAGTTAGTTCTTAATAAGACAAAAATGTGTAACTCATTCAATTTTTAATATAAAATATTCAAAAATATAATTTAACCAATTCAATATTGGTTTATAAAATTCAATCAATTGTTAAATTTTAAAAATTTAAGTCATATATATATATATAAAATTAATTTAGATTTAATATAACTTAAAAATATATATATTATTAAAGTTATGACATTTTCAAACAATTTAAATTTAATATGTAAAGCAACTCTTACCAATTTAAATAAGAAATTTCTCTCTCTAAAGATGAGGATCAAGCAATGTTAAATAAGGCTTGTGAAGTTACTTGTAGTTGGGGATTTGCTATATTGCAAGTTCTCCCTCAAAGAGACAAGTGAACTTTTTTCTAATAATAAAGATATAACATTTTGGTGCTATTTTGGTTCTTTATTTGTTATTGTAATGGTTTAAATTTAACTTTTTTCATAATAAATATGAGTTAAATAATACAAACATCATACTATATTAGATTTAAACTTTTGATAAATAATAAATTTGATTATTTTCTAATGAACAACTCAAAAATATTATTTTTTCCACATACTTATCACGAGATAATCACTAAAATTCATGTTTTCACATTTCTCCTAGAAAACATTACAACATGTTTACAATGACAAAGACATGTCTATTTTAAATAATTTACTTGCAAATATGTAAAAATAGATTATTATTTTGCATAATCTAAATAAGAAAGAAAAATGCATCATCAAGTCTATTTGAAAGTCAACAAATGCCTCTTAATCACCATCACATTATTTATCATTTAATTCTTAGCCATAAAATATTTATTAATTCAACTTTTATTTATAATTACCATTGAAAAGAAAAGTCAAAATTGTTCCATTATCCATGAAGAAAAAATTAAAACCTCTCATGCATCCATGTAAGCCCATTTGTTTCTCTTATGGTCCATAAAAATATGTAATCAACATTTTATACATGCATAAGACCTCCTTTTAGTTTACATAATGTTGCAAGAACTGTAATTTAAATATAGTAAACATGACTTTATCTCTCATGTCAAGAATTTAATCTTACATATTAATACACAAATTTTTCATTGTTAAAGTCCTCATAGAGTTATCACTACATGATTTATATTGATTTTGAACTAAACAAGAAGAAAAAACATGTGCAATGATTAATAAACCAATAAGTTAAATTGAGGCTAAATCTTCAATGTTGTTTCTAAATTCACTATTTTCTCATTTCGGTTATATTCTTCTCATTTTCATATTTGAGAAGGATTGTGACCTTGAATCCTTATTATCATAGATATTGTACACAATTGGAAATACGTAGTTTTAAGTGTAAGAATGTTTCCACAGAGAAAAAAGGTGTAAAAATGTTTGTGAATCTTACCAATTATATAAAATTCCAATAAGACGAATAAAAAAACAATATAATTACAGAAATAAAGAAAACAAAAACATACAACAATAGTATAAATAATGAAATAACACAAGTACATATCATTCTTCATTGTCATCTCTCTAATTATCTTCCTCACTTGGCATGATAACATTGTTGTTCTCAAAAATATGTTTTGATCTAGGGTCGTGTCTTAATACGAACTACCAATTCGTATCCAACACATTTGGGTAAAAAAACACTTGGTTGCAGTGTTTTGGGAAAACATAAGGCTCCCTAGCTTCATGCCACATCTTTCTAGAGTTGATAGATATCAGCCCACTATCACAATCTTCCTTTACATTATTCTGATCAAAGGTGTCCCACCACTTGCACCTAAAAATAACACATTGGAACGAAGAGAAGTCCACTTGAATGATCTCTTGTATCTTTCCAATGTAACCTAACATCCCCTGCATTAGGTTTTGATCGCGATGGCTAGCATGACTAGATTGGTCGAACTCGACTTCCACTCCACAGTCTTGTGTCATGCATCCATCATTGGCATCCTCCGTGCGAAAATGATGTTCATATTCCCACATATATGGGAACAAATGCACCTACAAAAAAGTGAAAAATCGCATTGTCATGTGTCTAATAACCAGAACATAATTAAAAATATTAAATATATATAGTTGTTACAATTCAAAGGTGTAGTATGAAGTTAAAAATGTACATAAAGAGATTATAATTACCAAGTTGTTGCACCCAATCCCTATGTTTATCGCATCCTCTTTAGCACGAGGGTAACGACCAGATGCACTGTATTCTCTTTGACTTGATTAGAAAGCCAACTGTTAGGGCCTGTCATTGACATATTTTCTTTTAAATGATCAGGAAAAGGCACACTTCTACCATTTAACCATTTGATTATTTCATGTCATTGCCCCATTTCCTCCTCTTCTGTTCGTATAATGCGACCCACGGTTGTGTCGCTTCCATATTGTAAAGAATGAATTTGTTGATGGTTTCAATTTATGAATTCACTGTGAAATTAAACCAACACACACACACATATATTAGATCAAAATACACATTAATATGAAGTTTAGTGTGAATAGTTATTGTGTAGAAATTTGACAAATTTTAAGCCACTTACTCTATAAAATGTGACTCTTTCCATTCATTTCGAGATGCTCCCCTTCTCTTTTGTCTTCATCCCTTTCATTGTCCCAAATCGCCGCACCTGGTGTGTCATCGATCTGCTTGATGTAATCACTGGCATAATAGAAATACTCATATGATATATACCCCTTTGTCATAGACCTCTCGGGTTTCACCCTTTGTTGAAAAAAATATTTCAATTTCTTCATGCACCTCTCTAAGGAGAACATCCAACGACAAGAAACCACCCCAACCAATTCAACCTCAACTATTAGGTGAATTAGAAGATGAACCTGTAAGTCCATGATACTCATCGACAATTCCTTCTCAAACATACAAACAATCTCAACTATCTCTTGATGCCACCGTGGAATGCTAGTATAATGAATCTCCTTTGATGTTATCCACGTACAAATGTAGATAATTTAGATATGGCACATCGCAGATCTTGGGGGAAGTCATGGTTCACACATCTACGCAAGATCAGAGGATAATGACACTGCACAGTGAATAATAAATTATACACAAATTAATTATAAAATATCCCATTGCATAAAATTTAAAAATAAAAATAATAAAATGATGTTTTTGACATACGTACTCTTAGAAGGTTCAAATGGTCATGCAATTTCAACCCCGACAAACGATCTTCCATAGTGAAGCAAAGTCGTAGTGAAGATCCACATAAATAAGACACCCTCACACTCATTATAACTTCCTTTGCCAAAGAAATATCATCTTTCTTTAAAATCCATGGGACATCACCTTCTTTGAAAGACTAAGAGGGACCAACCTCTCCTCTAGTTTTTTGTCTTGGCCAATGTTTCTTTTTAGTTTTTGAAGAAATAAGATCTCTCCTAACAACCAATGTGTCACTTTATTTCGATGAAACATTTTTAAATATATGCATGGGATCTAGTAAGTGGGAAATCTTAAGATGCTCCCAATATGGGAGCTCATAAAAGATATATTTCATTTTCATCCCAATGGGAAATTTTTCAACATAGGTGTCGAATAATTCTGGATCATCAAACATAGGCTCCCCATTTGAATCGAACATTTCTACAAACTCCTTCTCCTTCTCTCTCTCATATTCTCTAAGCCATTCAGTTGGTGTCATTATTGCATGTGTTTTGTCTCTGGTTTACCATTTAAAGTGGATGTTGTTCATTTATAAGGGTGTTCTTCTGCGAGGAATATCTTGGAGCAGTCATACACTGGCTTTTGTAGGTGGTTGGACCACCTAGCCTTCAGAGAAGGTCCACAACATTTACATCCATGATACCCTTTTGTTACAAGACCTACGAAATTATTGTATATAGGTCGACACGTTAGCGACCATGAAGATCATAACAATTGCAATGAATTAAATTAATATGCAAAACAATATTGTTACGTATATAAACAAATCAATAAAAATGTAATTTACCATAGCAAACTCCTAAGCTTGGATAATCATTTATGGTTTAAGAACATAGGCCATACAACGTAAAATTCCTCTCTATAGTGATGGGTCTTGATACATCATACATGTAATATTCCTAATTAGCTATGGCTAATTGGAATATTCGATTTTGTTCAATTTTGCCTTCTATAGTTATTTGTAAATAACAAAAGTGAGGAAGGGGGACATAACTCACTTTTAGAATAAAAAGTCACTTCCTAGTAGCACAGCGTTGTGACTTAAAGGGGAGCCAAGGGGGCTAAAGGGGGACGCAGAAATAGAGCCCACGCAGACACATGGAGGGACTGCGCAGGAGGGAAGATGATCCGGATTTAAGCAGGAACGCAATAGATTACAGAGATAACCATAAATATAGAGATGCGTTAACCATAAAAACAGAGATGCAGCGGAAATAATACTTCATTTCATTAATGGAGAATACTGAAATATGCTTACAAATAGAAATAACCTAGCTAGGGTGATGGTAGCTTATCTCTGAGAAGAGATGTGTCGGCTACATGCCTCTGAACTGTTTCGAACTGTGTTTACAATGAGGCTCGAAGGCCTATTTATTATTGATAAACAATGGAAAACCCTTCACATTCCAAAACCTAACCCTAGAAGATGAAATGCCAAATTGTGGGCCCCGTTTTGGGGTGAGTTGGACAGGCAACTTCCCAGGGTCGCGAATTGGTCATATTATCTCTGTTTGACGCGCATGATAGCCCGTTGGAAAGATCTCTGCGAGGACTACGACGAAAAAGACGATTTTTATCAGAAAAATCGCTGCTTCATGACCTCTGCTGAAACAAGGTTCTTTTGGCTGCCACTATCGACAATGAATTGCAGCGGCGAACCCTTCACCCACATCTGTGAGTGGAAAAGACGTTCCCCCTCCTCTGGCTCTTCGGGCTCATTCTTCTGGATCTTGGCAGTGGTAACAGTGGCATTAGGATCCGCATCAATGATTTGCTTCCCTTTGCCATCCCCCTTGTCGGGTTCCGGCTCAGAGTCAGAACATGCATCTGATTCGGAAGCCTTCAACTCGGCCACCAGCGACTGCTTGGTCTGACACTCACTTGTGTTATGAGTGGGACTCTTGTGGAACTCACACCACTTTCCTGTGTCCTTCTTCGGCTTCGTGGTGTTGTTATTTTCTTGCATCTTAGAGGGGTTGTCTTGGGTCAACCCGCCTTGGCTTTGTCCTTTGGGCTTCGGATTTGCAGATCCAAAGTCTCGCTTCTTCTGTTTGAACTTTTGCTCGATTTTGACAGCGTATTGGTATGCTATACCGAGTGAGGAGATGTTCAAGAACTCCATCTCTTCCTGGATGTATCTGTGTAGGCAGCTGCGGTATTTGAGTACCAGATGCAACTCAGAATCTTTGATACCCAACTGTGTGCGAAGGGTATGAAAAATATTTGTGAACTCTGGTACATCTTGGTCTCGTCCCTGCCGCAGTGTGGTCCATTTGATGTATTTGTCCTCATAGCTTTTGACAGGGTAGTACTGCTCCTTGATGGCATCTCGGAAGTCATTCCAAGTGGGGGCGGCTGAAAACAGTGAGCCTGTACTTTCATCCTTCTGCTCGCAGTATGTTTCCCACCAGTCCTTGACGTGGGGGGCTGCTTTGAGAAGAGCGAAAACAATATTTTCCCGACTTGAAAATTCATGAACAGAAAAATAACCATCTAGCAAATTTAACCATTTATCTATGGCATCTGCGTCTATTTGACCCTCGAAGATGGGGATTTCAAAATTAACTTGTACCTTAAACGGTGTGGTGTTTCCAGAGTACCTGTTGGAAGCCAATGCGTTGCCTCTGGGTAGCCGCTGAAGGATCTGCGCAAAGCTATCCATCATCGCGTTCCTTTGCCGCTCGAGGGCTTCTTCGAGCAAGATTCTGATAGGATCTCCTGCCCCCTCGTCTTTCTTCTCATCCGCCATGGGAGGTCGTCGAGATTTGCGAGGCTGGTCTTGCAAAGGTTCGACCAATTCAAGCCCTAACTCCTTATATCACGACCTCGTTGGGGACATGCAAAGAAAAACAGAGAAAAAGCAGACCGCTCTGATACCACTGATCCGGATTTAAGCAGGAACGCAATAGATTACAGAGATAACCATAAATACAAAGATGCGATAACCATAAAAACAGAGATGCAGCGGAAATAATACTTCATTTCATTAATGGAGAATACTGAAATATGCTTACAAATAGAAATAACCCAGCGAGGGCGATGGTAGCTTATCTATGAGAAGAGATGTGTCGGCTACATGCCTCTGAACTGTTTCGAACTGTGTTTACAATGAGGCTCGAAGGCCTATTTATTATTGAGAAACAATGGAAAACCCTTCACATTCCAAAACCTAACCCTAGAAGATGAAATGCCAAATTATGGGCCCCGTTTTGGGGTGAGTTGGACAGCCAACTTCCCGGGGTCGCGAATTGGTCATATTATCTCCGTTTGACGCGCATGATAGCCCGTTGGAAAGATCTCTCCGAGGACTACGACGGAAAAGACGATTTTTATTAAAAAAATCGCTAGCGATGGATTTCCCAAAAAACGTCGTTTAGGGCCTCAAAACGATGTTTTGAGTTTTTGACCCGAAAAACTGCTAAAAATAGTAAACTGTGCTATAATTAAGGAAACTGAAAAACTGAAAGAGACAGTTGTGGGGGTCCAAATGGGATAGGTGGGTGGCCACCAACATCCACCTGGATCAGAAGAAACACGTGGCAAGTGGGGAATCACGCAGGAGGAGGTGAGCCTTGGGATTGAGAGAGGCAAGGGCTATAAAAGAGAGAGGATCCCCTTCGTTTTGATCATTCCAGTTATGAGCATTTGTGATAGTCATTTCGACTTAGAGCACGCTGGCTGTTTAGCTCGTCTGCAGCACTGTTTAGTGCATTGAGTGTCTCCGTTTGGAGATCTCACCCTTAGCCCCGGGGGACTTCAAGTGCCTGCTCGGGAAAGGTATTTCCATTGGCATTCCAACATTAGTTTCTTCAGCATTTCAGCAGCAGTTTCATTAGCATTTTGGTGGACTGAGCAGCACTGAGAGGAGGACACAGTTCTCTCTGGCAGGAGTCTGGGTTGAGGGTTTGCAGGAGGATTTGTGCTGAGAGGTAGAGCAGGGGTTTAACTCTTGCATATTGGAGAGTTTTGGCAGGGGTTTTAGGCAGTTTTTTGGAGGGTTTCATTCAGTGGTAGCGCAGAGCATTGAGGGACTGCGCAGAACCCCAAGGGGGTGATTTTCGAGGGTCGGCCATTTCAGGAAAGCTTTCTGGGCTTTTCTGGGTTTCTTGAGTAGAGTCCAATTCCATAGTTTCAGCCTTTTCTGAGGAGGGGAGTAGCCCCAAATCCTCATTTGATTTCTAGCAGCAACAATAGCACGACAGTTCTCCAGCAGCTTGGATGTAGTTCAGAGAGGGGCCATTCCTTTGCTATTCTAAGTGTATTTCTTCACTTGCCTGGTGCAAGTCGAGGTGCCATCTTCCTGATCACCTCTTGTACTCATTCTATTACTCAGTATAATAAAATGGCTCAGCATTCTCTCTGCATTTCTTGAGTATCTGCTTATGGTTATATTGTTATATGTTGCATCATTGTTATTTGTATCTCTTTGAGCATTCTCGGCTATTATACCACTTGTGTGTTTCTCGTATACTCTTAGACAAAGTCTGGAAAGGGCCAGGTAGCCTCCGGATCTTGTCCTCTTTTCGGAGGAGACATATTTGGTAAATGCCCTCCTAGTCCATCTCTAGTTGGAGTTTTGTTGTGTTTGAGGAATATTCCCGGTAAGGGATATTACAGTACACATGTGTCCCTTCCCAAAATTCATTCAATTCATCTACCAATGGTTGTAAGTAGACATCCATATTCTTCACTTGTCTTCTATCGGGGACTATGAGAGCCAGCATAAGATGTTCATTCTTCACAAACAACCACAAGGGGATATTGTTATTAATCACTACTATAGGACAAACATAATAGTTAGTGTTTTGGATGGAATATGGGTTGACGCCATCCATGGCTATGTTGAGTCATAGAATTCGTATTTCATCCTTGAATTTTTCAGACCATGTATCCTCTATATGCTTCTTGGATATTGAATCTGTTGGGATTCACATAACTCCTGACTCACTTCTATGTGAGGCATGCCATCCCTACAACATAGTTAATTATTTGCAACAAAAGATTCTTTGATTCCTTGGGATTATAAGCATGTGCCTCAATATATTATGAGGAGAACCATGTGATTTACCCGTTTTTTTTTCAATTACGGTATTTGTTATGCCCACATTTCAAACATATCTCTTTGTCTGCATATTCTCCTCTATATAGAATACAATCATTCAGACATGCATGATATGATATGTACTCAACACCCAACATTTTCAACAATTGCTTTGCCTCTTCGCAACTACCTGATAATACATTATCACTCGAAAGAACCTTATCTTTGAATAGCTTGCAGTTGGAGGGGAATATAATTATACAATGTCAATATTTAACATTCATAAAATCGACCATTTTTAATGTTGATTATGTGACAAGATTTCTCAAAATATAAGGGACTTGATCGATCATGTAAGTGAATTACCTCAATATTGCCGAGAAACATGCATTTGACTTGTCAAACTTTGCTTTGTTGTACAACGACATTGTTGTCCCCAATTGAGTAGACTTTGACTTGTCGCTAGGTCCAAAGAGAGGGGTGGTGGAAGCATATTTCAGGCTTTCGAATAAGGTATCAGTGATATGAACATCATCCCCTAGCTCACCGTTCTGGAATGCATCTAATAACATTGACTCCATGGAAATTGTATCCCGTAAGTAATCATCCATACCAATGTCTATTTGATTGCCTCCATTGCCAACTGTGATGAAGAACTACTATTTTTGCAGTCATTCCTAATTGGTGAATTTGAATGTAGTGGGAATTGAATAGGTGGTTGATTCAACCATTCTTTGTATGCTTCCTCTCCATGTCTCGCTCTTAATGCAAACTTCTCTCGAGTTGACGTTGTAGTAGGGTGTATCGAAAGATGGTAGGTGGGTCGCTCATCATCACTAAAATCCTAATTTTGAAAAAATATTGAATGTCATTAGTACAATATCAATGATATTAGTAAATACGTCAATGCAATTGGTTTGTTGAAATTACATTATACCAAACAATTATTACCATCGTTGATCCAAGATTGTATCTGGAAGATGACATGTTTCAATTGGTAGTGTGAAGAAGCTGCCCATTTTCATCTACCAACTGCTTGTGATATGTTTCTCTTAATAAGAGATTCTAACATTTTTGAAATGGAGGAATATTTTTTGCATCTGAACTCGATTCTGAATCGGGATTTTGAAAATTTGGATACATTTTTGTTTAAATTGACAAGGATTAAAATAAACAAATTCAATTAGAAAATCGAAATATAAATAAAATTTGAACTTACTAGAGATGGAAAGTGAGAACTCCACGAAGGACTTTGATCAATAATATGGAACGAGTTGGAATTTGAAGAATTGACCTTTTGATATTATTGAGATTTTGTCACTGCATTTGAGAAAAATTAGAAATAAAATTTAGTATGCATATTTAAAATTAATTTTAAGAACCATATAACCACAATCTGAATTTCAATATAGTTTTCAAATCAAGAATAATATGACTTTAAGCAGAAAATGTACACTATGAACTACTATAATTAATGTAGATGCGTCTTAAAGGATAATTTGAGATTAATATGCCATTTTATGTGAAAACAAATTTCAGATAGCTTTTAAACCATACTGATGCGCTTATTAGAATAAATTGCACCGATGCATTTAAATCATAACAACATCGGGATGTTCAAATAACACCTGCACTGGTTTCTAGCATTCTGAAAAATATAAAATATGTTATCATATTGGTGCTCTTATAAAAAATTGCACTAATGCATTTAAAAAAAAATAGCACAGGTACGCAACTGTTTCTGGAATTTAAAAAATAAAAAAGAATTCAACCATCTTGGTGCTCTTATAACAATTACAACACCGATTCATTTGAATACAAACCACACCGTTCCGGGATTTTGAAAAAAATATATCATGTTATTGCGTTGAAAAACTTTGGCCTCTTGACAATGTTCGTGCAATTTTCTTATAAACACACTTGTTCTTTTTACTATCAAACACACCAATGTTTGAAAAAAATAAATAAATTGATTTTTCGAAATCTAATTTCATAAAGTCTTTTAAATAGTAAAATGTATTCACTATTTCATTATTTTTTCCAAAATTTCAAGGGAGTGATTTGCAAGAGAGACATACTAGGAGCACTGTGCAACAACATAATACTTTGGAGCAACAAAACTATTCAGAAGATCAAAATTTGAAAGGTATGGTGATTCACTCAAAACCCTGCATAGTAAAAAATTTAAATTTTATTGTTTATTTTACTAATATTTTTTTTTACAATTTCTATTAGAGTTTAATTAAAAGAGTGATCATTTGCAAGAGAGACATACTGGGAGCAGTGTGGAGTAGCAAAACAATTTGGAATGGTGGAAATGTTAGAATTTGAAAGGTATGGTGATTCACTCAAAACCCTTGATAGCAAAAATTTTAAATTTCACTATTAAAAATTGTTACAATCTATGTTAGATTTATTCACAATTCAAAAATAAAAATAAAAGATTAGAAACCTTGTATAATAAAAGATTTACTATTGATTTTACTATTAAATTTTTTTTTAGATCTCTATTCTTAGTTAAATTTAACTAAAATGCGAAAAAAAAAAACAAAAACAAAAAAACTTACTTACCTTAAACCCTTGTTTCTTCTTGCTTATGTGACTGCGAAATTTCACCTTAGGATTTCACTCGCTCTACCACTTCACAATTAGGGTTTTTCATTTTAAGAATTCTAGATTTAATGGGTTTGTGTACTTACTATATATAGGGTGTTTGACATGCAAAGTAAGGGGATCGCTTATTGAATTAGATCCAAACCATTTCACTGTTAAAATTTGTTATAATCTGTTAGATTTATCACAATTGAAAAAGAAAAAAAATTAGAAACCTTGTATAATAAAAGATTTACTACTGATTTTACTAGCAAATTTTTTTACGATCTCTATTCCTATTTAAATTTAACTAGAATTCAGAGAAAAAAAATAAAAAATATTTTTTTAAAAATGGGCGGGGCTAGTTCCCTACAGAAGCATCATGGGCCCTCTTTTTTTATACATATATTACAAATATGTGTCAGAACTCGACTGACAACCGTCATATCGTTTTTTGATAATTCGACATGGGTCTGAATATGCTGCAGCATGCAGATCTGCGGATTTGATCGTGGCCGGGGGTGAGAAAACCAACCGTCCCGACCGTTGCAACATGCAATATGGGCACTTATTTACCTTAAACCCTTGTTTCTTCTTGCTTATGTGACTGCGAAATTTCACCTTAGGATTTAACTCGCGCTACCACTTCACAATTAGGGTTTTTCATTTTAGGCATTCTAGATTTAATGGTTTGTGTACTTACTATATATAGGGTGTTTGACATGCAAAGTAAGGGGATCACTTATTGAATTAGATCCAAACCTTATCGACCTTGTCTGTTTATTAAAAAAATGGATATATGTTTTGCGGTGCGCCCTGTGTAATATAATGCACCAGTGCGCCCTGTGTAATATAATGCACCAGTGCGCCCTATTTAATACAACACACTGGTATATTATAACAATGTCGATTATGTCTAGTTAGTTCATCGTTGCTTCCAGTGTAATATAATGCATCGACACGCCTCTGCCAAATAGCATTGTTAATTCATTACGGTGTGTTTATTGTTACAAATCTCACCGGCATAATTTAAAATTATTTAAAAAAAATATTTTTCGCTGATGACGTCGAACAAATAAATGCCCGGTGCGTTTAATGGAATAAATGCACTAGTGCATTTATTTAAATAAACACACCGACTACCAGAGCTCTTTTTAGCTGAAAATTATTTGATTTATGTATAAAATATATTTCATTTCTTTTGTATTGAATGGTACAAGTTGTATATTGATAAAAAAAAATGTCTGAGAAGGTGTCAAGTAACAAAAAAATTGATCGACACAATGATAACACATTGAAAAAAGCAGAGGCAAGTTCTTTGTAAATTCTTTACAAAATTAATATATTTGAACTTATATGTAAGTTTAACTAATATGTATTGGCTAGTGTGAGTCATGCAGAGCCACAACATGAGGAAGGTCGATAAGATTATTTTTAATCTAAGTGGAGAAGAGCGTAAAAGCTTGATAGGAAAACTGCAAAAGGATGAATGAGGCGAATGAAAAAATATTATTCAATATGCGTTTTTTATTTTTTATTTTCATTAATAATATACTTAAGACTATTAGATAACATGTTTCAAACAATCTATTAATTCATATATGTTTAATGTTCTACAGGGAGCAACAACGAAGGAAAAAAACCAATGTCATTCTAAGAAAAGAAAAATTATGGAACATGTAAATGACGATGAATTTGTCCTTAGTTCATCTGGAATGGCGCTAGAATTTAATGAAAGGGGGAATTTTTTTACAAAAATATGAGGGATCTAGTTGAACAAATGTATAGACGTACTTTCCACTTACAATACAAAAATCAACTAAATGATTCTAAGAAACAAATTATATCTAAACTACAAGAAGCGTTTCCAGAGCAATGGTCAATGAAACATGTCAAACTTGCAATAACAAAAATACACAATAACAAAACATAATCATTCAAAAGGTAATATTCCTAATTAAAATGATTTTCTAGAATTATATGTATATATTACTACAAATCGTTCATTTATTAATATCAATTTTGTTATATTTAGTTTTCATATATCAATATAAAAATAGTTTATTACTTTTTTCAGGAAGATTATGAAAATCCCAAATGATCAACGAGCTGATATGCGAAACATGCTAATAGGAATGTCCAAAAAAGTGTACAAGGAGATGGTAAAAGAAATGGACATAATTGCATCACATGAGGAGCCATCTGAACAACAACATGTTTCAAATGTATATAATCGTGATTGACTTTGTACATATAAAAAAATAATTTAGCATTAAATATTAATTTTCAAGTATTTTCTTGTAGAAAAGAAAACAAAATGGAACTCATTTAGCACATAAAATATGACGACAAGGAAGAAAAGGGTTGATATCAAAGTTTGTGAGTAATTGTTAATATTTCCTTATAACAACTCAAAATTTCATTTTTGTATATTTTAAATTGTTTTACAACAATCATCTTTGAATGCCTTCAAATAGGCGCTAACATACAAAAAAGAGTCATCAAAAGAATTGATTTACATTAGGTTAAATATGGGTTGTGAGTATATGTTGAAATATCAAAAATTAATTGTGGAATTTGTAAGTGTCTATGTTGTTTTACTTCTCTGAGTTTATAATTAATAGAACAAAAAAAACATTTATATTAAATCTATGGTTTATAATGGGGTTTAAAACATGCAGGAAGCAAAGTATGAAACTACGCTAGCAAAATAATTGTTCCAAAAGGGCACGAGACTTGGTTTTGAAACCATGTGCACAGTTTATGAGTCACTTATTGTTATGGTACATTGCTATGCAATTTACATTGATGTATATTATTTATTTCAATTTTCATTATTCTCACCAATGTAGATACACCCATTACACTTATTTTTATGTTTGCAGATGGAACATATTAAGAAGATGAAAAAGATCAATGCAATCAACAAAACTTTCCTCCAAATAACCCAAGTCATGGAAGTAGCTCGAGCACTAACAACAGTTCAAGCGAAAAATGATGATCTATTTGGATCTCAATACGACTCGTTGTATTTTTTGAAATAATTGTCAGTGAAAATCATATATTTTGTTTAATGTAATGGGCATAGTGTCCCAATTGAAAGACAAGGGGTTACCAATAATAATCCCATTATGTATGACAAAGAACCTCTTATTAATATATAATAAAATACATTTTAATTTATTTTATTGTGTTATCCAATGTAATTGTGAAATGTTACACCACTAATTAAATATATGGATTATTAAATATTATAGTGAAGAGATGTGAAATATGATAATATAGAAAATTAATACAAACATCATATACAAATGCACTAATCAAATTTTAATTTATATGAATACTATTATAAGATATATGTTGATTTTTCGATGAATAACAGATTTAAAAAATTACAATAATTGCATTGTCACAGGTCAATGTTTTAGAAAAGGGAAAATCTCATACAAAAAACTCGTGCATCCATAACATTAAAACACACTGATGCATTATGTTATATAAAAGCACCGTGACGACATCTTTTTGTATGACCGACGCCTTTTTGGAAAATGACAGCACCAGGGCGTTTAGTTCTTCAAGCATCGATATTGTTTGCAATTAACGCCCCAGTGCATTGTAATTCTTAATGTATACCCAGTAAGTTTGTACACCCCTTCACGCGGGGGGGTGCAGAAGGGACTTGTCCCCCCCCATGGGGGTTCGGGGGCCAGTGGTCCCCTGGCAGGGGTTTCGGGGGCAGCACCCCCGAAGCTAAAAATAGATGTAAAATTGCCTTGTAAAAGTATAGTAATTTATAGTCAATCAGGGTCGTTCATTAGGCGGATGATCTGACATTAGAACTTATGTTTAGTTTAGGGTTTTTTGCCCTAGAAGGCAACCCCTCTCTTTGTATGAGGGCATTGTATTGAGGTTGTGTAATATGATGTGTATTCTCCGAGCGAGAAATAGAGAGGTGAGACTGTGAGAGAAAACAAAGGATATTGCAGCGGATCTACTATAGGTTGTGTCTCTTCATTTTGTTGGATAATAGAAAGGAAGGACTGGTTGTTCGAGGTGGACGTAGCCCAAACTGGGTGAACCATGTATATCTATGTCTCTCTGGTTTTATGCATTTTTTGTGTTTATATTTATGCAATATTCTATGTGTTCCATTGCTCTGTAATATATAGTTTTCTAACAGTCTTGTGCTTACAAAGGCTGTCCTATAGGCTATACCCATTTTCATGTTTTTAGCTCTACCTGCTCCTAAAGGAGTTATGCAACAAATCAAGAGTATTCAACGAGATTTTCTTTGGGGCAAAGGGGAAGAGAAAAAGAAGTGAGCTTTGGTAGCTTGGGACAAGCTCTGCAAACCTAAAGCCCATGGTGGTTTGGGGCTTCATGACCCTGAAAATATCAGCAGAGTTTCGGGAGCCAAACTTTGGTGGAGGTGGCTCAAGGAATCGACAACCCCTTGGGCCAAGCTTTGGAAGCAGAAATATGCAAATAATTGGCAGGAGAGGGATCATCTCCGAATGTCAGGGCTCATCAAGGGCTCCCACATTTGGAACTTTGCTTGGGAGAATAGAGCCATTGTCCAGCAGCATAGTTTATGGGAGATCCGAGCTGGGAACCTTGCATGATTTTGGGAGGATAACTGGTAGTAGGAACCAAATTTGTTTAGAGGAGAACTGACTGCCCTCAATAATGACACTGACAATAAAGGTTTACTTATGGTAAGTAACTTCTGGGATCAGGTAAGGGACAATGGTAAATGGAGAATGTGGAAGGATCTTGCTTATAGTGAAGAAAGTCCTTTGAAGGCCCAGGCGGATTCTCTTGATCTTGACTTGGAACAGAGGAAGATTTTGGTGTCTTCCTCGTCTGACCAACTGAGATGGGGACGAAACACCGAAGACACCTTTAACCTCAAAGAAGCTAAATGAATGGCCCTAGGTTTTGATTATCAAAACCCTAATCAGGTTTGGAATGACCTTTGGCAAAACTCGCAATGGATGAAAATCAAGTTGTTTATGTAGTTGGTTCACCAAAATACAATTCTCACATGGGAGAATCTTGATTGTGAGAGATTTTTCAGCGAAAATCACATGGAGTACCATTTGTCGACGCGTTTCGAACCAACTAGTGTGGTTCATCGTCAAGACAAGTTGAAGAAACAGATCCAACTTAGCATGCTAAATAGTCTGAGCGGAGCCTCCAACAGCTAACTAGACCAATGGCTAGTTTGACATTAGGACCGGGGTCAAAATTATTATATTAGTTTAATTAGTAAGATTTAGGACCAGTATCTATAAAAATAAATAAAATATTATCGAGGGTATTCAAGAAATATTATTAAAAATATAAGTTAGTTAGAATTTAGATAAATAAATGACCTTATAATATATGAACAAATTAAATGCCTAAATAAAAATATATAAAGCAATTATATTTAAAAGTATTATTAAAAATTAAAAGTTAATTAATAATTAAAAGGAAAATTAGGTGCATAAAGGACCTTATAATAACAGAATATAATAAAGAATATCAAAAGATGTTACGTTAGTTAGAAAATTAGTTAAAAATAATTAGATTAGAATTTAAATGGAAAACTAGTTATATAAAGGACCTTAAGGTAATATAAAATATATATAAAATTAATTGAAAAGAGAGCTAATTTCTAAGTATTATCAAAGTTAAAAGCTTATTGGTAAAAAGTGATAATAAACTAATAAATAAACAAAATTAAAATAAAAATAAAAGGGAAAATTAATTAAATAAAATAATATCAAATAAATAAAAATCAGTTAAAAATAATGTCAGTTAAAAAAAATAAAATAAATAATATTAAATAAATAAAAATCAGTTAAAAATAATGTCAGTTTAAAAAAACAAAATAAAATAAATAAATAATAATAATAATAATAATAAAAATAAATAAATAAATAAATAAATAAAAATAATAAATAAATAAGTAAATAAATAAATAAGTAAAAATAAAAATAATAATAATTAAAAATAAAGATAAAATCAAAAACTTAAAGAGGAGGGCAGAAAAACGACTAGGACGAGAGTGCAGGGACCCAACACCTACTGACTTTCCAGCCATCCTCTCTATTGAGATTGCTTGGTCTCTTTTCAATCTCAAGCGCTTCCCTAAATTTTCGATGATGGAAATGTGAGACCTTAGCAATAACACTAGCCTCCTCAATACAAACATGATGATTGGTTTTCTCAGCATGTTCAGCTAAAGCGGAAGACTTAGCTCTCCTATGCCTAAGATCCGCTGCGTGCTCGCTAATCCTTTGATTAATGGAGTGACCAGTCTCCCCAATATAGGGGGTCCCACAGGAACAAGGGATCAGATAAACGCCCTTCATATCCTTAGGGTCGATCGGATCCTTCACTGATTTGAGGGACATACGAATGGTGTTCAGGGGCCTAAAGGTCACAGGGATACTATGCTTCCTGAGAATCCTTCCAATTCTATCGGTGGTCCTCTGAACATACGGAAGATGGACACCAGGAATTCACTCTTTCGGTTCTCTTTTAGACCGAGAATTCTTGGAAGCTTTAAGGAAAGCCCTCTAACCCATGTATCTACTATAACCATTCTCAACAAAGGCATCAAGCAAATGGGATTTTTCTTTCTCAAAGCTCTTCTTGTCCGAGATCCTCAGGGCCCGAGTAGCAAGGGTATTGAGAACAGCCATCTTTTGAGCCGGGAAATGGTGGGAACTGGCATGAAGATACTGCTCCCTATGAGTTTTCTTACGAAAAACTTGATGGACGAGGGAACCATCACTATTCTTAGAAATAAGAATATCAAGGAATGGAAGGCATCCATCAACTTCCTGCTCCTTAGTGAACTTAATGGCTGAGGATTGCTTGTTGAGATGATCAAAGAAGAGATCAAGCTCATCCTGGCCATGAGACCAGATGACATTGGTGTCATCCACATACCTTCTCCACAGTTTGGGCAAGAGCCGGGAAGAGTTCAGAGCCCTGGACTCAAAATCTTCCATAAACAGGTTTGCAACAACAGGGGAAAGGGGTGAGCCCATCGCAACCCCACAGGTTTGCTCGAAGAACTCTCCCTCAAAACTGAAGAAAGTGGAAGTGAGACAGATCTCAACCAACCTGGCCGTGTCAGGATCCGTTAGGCGGTTGATCACATCCATGGCCTCATTAATAGGGATGCAAGTGAACAGGGAGACAACATCAAAACTAACAAGAATGTCCCTAGGATCAAGCTTAATGTCCTTTAGTTCTTCAATAAAGGAAGCAGAGCCTTTTACGAAGGACTCCGTACGACCAACTAAGGGCTTAAGCTTTAACGCAAGGAACTTCGCAAGAAGGTAGGTAGGGCCTCCAATGGTGTTGACGATGGGCCTTAAGGGGGCACCTTCCTTGTGAATCTTGGGCAGGCCATAAATTCTGGGGGTAATAGGGTTGCTTTCAATGAGCTTATGGTGCAAGGAACTCAATGAGCTAATGGATTTAATGGCCATAGCCACATTTCTAGCCACCTTCTTCAAAGGATTTTTGGGAAGCTTTTTGTAGCTACCACTATTATGAAGATGATCCAACATCTTGCTGAGGCCATGGATGTGATCAACCGACTAACGGATCCTGACACGGCCAGGTTGGTTGAGATCTGTCTCACTTCCACTTTCTTCAATTTTGAGGGAGAGTTTTTCGAGCAAACATGTGGGGTTGCGATGGGCTCACTCCTTTCCCCTGTTGTTGCAAACCTGTTTATGGAAGATTTTGAGTCCAGGGCTCTGAACTCTTCCTGGCTCTTGCCCAAACTGTGGAGAAGGTATGTGGATGACACCAATGTCATCTGGTCTCATGGCCAGGATGAGCTTGATCTCTTCTTTGATCATCTCAACAAGCAATCCTCAGCCATTAAGTTCACTAAGGAGCAGGGAGTTGATGGATGCCTTTCATTCCTTGATATTCTTATTTCTAAGAATAGTGATGGTTCCCTCGCCCATCAAGTTTTTCGTAAGAAAACTCATACGGAGCAGTATCTTCATGCCAGTTCCCACCATTTCCCGGCTCAAAAGATCGGTGTTCTCAATACCCTTGCTACTCGGGCCCTGAGGATCTCGGATAAGAAGAGCTTTGAGAAAGAAAAATCCCATTTGCTTGATGTCTTTGTTGAGAATGGTTATAGTAGATACATGGGTCAGAGGGCTTTCCTTAAAGCTTCCAAGAATTCTCGGTCTAAAAGAGAACCGAAAGAGCGAATTCCTGGTGTCCATCTTCCGTATGTTCAGGGGACCACCGATAGAATTGGAAGGATTCTCAGGAAGCATAGTATCCCTGTGACCTTTAGGCCCCTGAACACCATTCGTATGTCCCTCAGATCAGTGAAGGATCCGATCGACCCTAAGGATATGAAGGGCGTTTATCTGATCCCTTGTTCCTGTGGGACCCCCTATATTGGGGAGACTGGTCGCTCCATTAATCAAAGGATTAGCGAGCACGCAGCGGATCTTAGGCATAGGAGAGCTAAGTCTTCCGCTTTAGCTGAACATGCTGAGAAAACCAATCATCATGTTTGTATTGAGGAGGCTAGTGTTATTGCTAAGGTCTCGCATTTCCATCATCGAAAATTTAGGGAAGCGCTTGAGATTGAAAAGAGACCAAGCAATCTCAATAGAGAGGATGGCTGGAAAGTCAGTAGGTGTTGGGTCCCTGCACTCTCGTCCTAGTCGTTTTTCCGCCCTCCTCTTTAAGTTTTTTATTTTATCTTTATTTTTAATTATTATTATTTTTACTTATTTATTTATTATTTATATTTCTTTATTTATTTATTATTTTATGTTTTTATTTTATTTTATTTTTATTATTTATTATTATTATTATTTAACTGACATTATTTTTAACTGATTTTTATTTATTTAATATTATTTATTTTATTTTATTTAATTAATTTTCCCTTTTATTTTTATTTTAATTTTGTTTATTTTTTAGTTTATTATCACTTTTTACCAATTAGCTTTTAACTTTTGATAATACTTAGAAATTAGCTCTCTTTTCAATTAATTATATATATATTTTATATTACCTTAAGGTCTTTTATATAACTAATTTTCCATTTAAATTCTAATCTAATTATTTTTAACTAATTTTCTAACTAACATAACTTCTTTTGATATTCTTTATTATATTCTGTTATTATAAGGTCCTTTATGCACCTAATTTTCCTTTTAATTATTAATTAACTATTAATTTTTAATAATATTTTTAAATATAATTGCTTTATATATTTTTATTTAGGCATTTAATTTTTTCATATATTATAAGGTCATTTATTTATCTAAATTCTAACTAACTTATATTTTTAATAATATTTCTTGAATACCCTCGATAATATTTTATTTATTTTTATAGATACTGGTCCTAAATCTTACTAATTAACCTAATATAATAATTTTGGCCCCGGTCCTAATGTCAAACTAGCCGTTGGAGGCTCCGCTCAGACTATTTAGCATGCTAAGTTGGATCTGTTTCTTCAACTTGTCCTGACGATGAACCACACTAGTTAGTTCGAAACGCGTCGACAAATGGTACTCCATGTGATTTTCGCTAAAAAATCTCTCACAATCTTGATATGGATCACAAAAGCCTGAACTCTATAATGGGAGAATCTTCTGAAAAGGGGATTTTTTGGCCCATGCAAATGCCATCTATGTGGCTTACAGGAGGAGACGATGGAACATTTACTCAACCTCTGCTCATTCACCTCTACTTTGTGTGATTGGGCGGCCTCAGTCTTCAAGCAAACTGACAGGGACAGACTCGGCATCACCAACACTTTGAAGAATTGGAGGAAAGACTTCTTAGGCAATGAAATAATTAACGAAGCTTGGAATCTAGTTCCAGGCTTTATTATCTAGGACGTCTGGAAAGAATGCAATGGTAGGATTTTCAAGAAAAAAAGGCTCGACCCAGAACATCATTGCCCAAATACTACGACAGCTCAAAGATACAGTTGGAGCCCTTACGTGGAAAATTCCTGAGAACCCTCCTCCACCCCAAGATGCTCGCATACTGTTGGAGTTGGGTCTCCATTCTCTGGTTCCCCAAGGCACTGACAAGGGTGTGAACAAAACAACTACTGGTAAATATATCTCGCAGCCTCCTCATGGTTTTTTGAAAATCAATATAGACGGAGCCTCTAAGGGAAACCCAAGGATGGTTGGATTTGGCGGTGTCATAAGAGATGAGCAGGGGTGCATAAAGGATATCTTTCACAGTCATTTGGGGACTGCCACTAATAACATGGCGGAGCTCATGGCCTTAGAGCAGTTCCTGGAAATCCTGATCGAGTCAAATTTACACAACGCCATCATTGAAGCTAACTCTGAATTGGTCATTAATGCGGCCAAGAAAATTTGTAATGGAACGACACCTGGAAAAGTGTCGAAACATTGGAGGCTATCACAAGTCTTTCAGCATATTCATTCCCACTTGCGAACCCTGAGAACTGTTAGCTTCGTTCATGTGCAAAGAAAAGCCAATATGTTAGCTGATCATCAGGCGAATGATGGAGTGCTATGTAAGGAAATCTATATTCGGTACGATTGGGATTCTACACCCTTTGGTAAACTACAAGATGATTGTCAATGACAGGTGGCCAAAGATATGGAGTAGTTCCAGACCATGAGTAATGAGCAGGAGGAAGACTAGTGAAAGTAGGAGAGAGCGGAAGTAGGAGAGTGCCATAGTAAATCCTAACCATCGATCCCACAGTCAATGCTTAAGTCAGAGCTAACTACAGGGGATGAGTATTTGGTAAACAACGTGCTAGTTGAAGGATAACAGACCATAGGTTTTGATGGCCTTCGTTATTGAATGGCTATCGGGTTTGAAAATGATTGGAGGTTAACTCTATAAGCGGACCCAGAGTTTTATAGATCAGTGGTTTATAATCTTTATTGGCTCCGTAAAGTGGGTAAATGTCGCGCTAGTTTTCGATTCGATATCATTGAGGACCATCGGATCAAAAGGGGCTTGATCGAATGGATATCAGGTTTTAAAAGTGATCAGAGGTTAAGTCTTAGATTGGACCCGAATTTTTATAGACCAATGGATTATAATCCTTATCGGATCCATGAAGCGGGTAAGAGGAGCGCATGTTTCCGGTGTGATATCATTGAGGACCGTTGGATCATTTGAGTTCTTGATCGAAAGGATATTGGGTTTCAAAATGGGCGGAGGTTAAGTCCAATAGCGGATCCGAAGTGTTATACACCATTAGTTTATTTTCTCTGTTGGCTCCATGAAGCGAGTAAGGGTCGCGTAAGTTTCTGATGCGATTTCTTTAAGGACCATCAGATCATTGGGGTTCTTATCGAATGGCTATCGGGTTGTAAAATGGTCAAAGGTTTTATGTGTAAGGTTTTGGGTTTTGTTGACCATATTGACTATTAATCATCAACGGTTCTGTCTTTTGTTGGTCTTTACACTTGTAAAGACGTGTACCATATCTAATCTTTTTATTGGTTAATTGAAGGCTCCACTCTTATTTAACAAAAATAAATAAAAATTATATATATTTAATCAAGTCATACCCAGGTTTCCTTAAGATTAGTTTGTTGGAACTGCAGAGGTTACCCATGGAGATGTGGACTTGGGTTAGGGCCTATTGCGGAAGATAGAAACATAATTTGCCTCATAGAAACACGAGCATGAAGGGTGCAAGACACCTTTGTTTGAAGGATGCTGGAAGATGGTAGTGTGAAACAAGGCAGCAGGGAATGGCAAAGGGCACGGGGGTATCATGGTTTTGGTAAGGGAGAAAGAAGGCCGTCTCATTAAAAAAGAAGACTCAAATAAGCAATTCATTTGGTTTAAAATATCGGAAAATGGAAATCACATCAGAATTGCAACATGCTATTTTTCACCATAGGTTTCAAAAATCTACAAAGTTAGAGGGCTTGACCACAAAGATCCATTGCAGCCTTAAAAGTGGATACTGCAACATATTCGTAGCTAGGCGAAGTCCTTATAGTGGGTGATTTTAATGCTAGGACTGCAAGTGAGCAAGCTAGCATTATTTGTTGTAAAGATGAATGTGACCCTATTTGGCTTACAGAAGAAAGTAATCATCAGTGGGAAAGAATTTCAGAGGACAAGGGCTGCAATCTCTTTGGTGAACAATTGCTTACTCTATGTGAGGCCTTTGATTTAGTCATTTTTGGTGTCTTGAATAGATGGGAAAAGTCTGGTATTTTCACTTGCAATACTTACAATGGAGCAAGTGTGTTAGATTATGTAATTTACTCACATGGTTTGTGTGAGAAAATGGAGGAAGTTTTGATTGGAGATTAGCTATGGGACTTGAGATCAAATCACAAGCCAATTTATTTATGTTTCTCTTGGATGGAAAGAAACAATTAGAGTAAAAAATTCAGGATGTCCAACAAGATCTCCCACAGGGTAGAATTATTTTGACCCAGAAAATTGTGATACCTTCAAAATGACACTAGAGAGGCTATTCGAGAAGGAGAAAACTACAATTCACAGCCTTCATAGTCATGAATTAACACATTTAATTCAATGCGCACTTGCAAAGAGAAAAAATTAAGAAGTCTGAAACAACTTGCTTTCCGGTTAATGCTTAGTTTGACGAGGAATGCAAAAAGGCAAGGAGAATGTGGAAAGAGTCAAACAAGGATAACATAAAGGTCAAAGCTTACAAGAAGTTATTAAGCAAGAAAAGGTTGATTTCATGGTATCAAGGAGGGAAGAACTAATCTTCCTTGGGAAAAATAATCCCAAATTATTTTGGATGGAGCTCCAACCGAAAAAGATACAAATTGGAAATAATATTACAACTTCTAAATAGTTTGACTATGCAAGACAACTATATGAGAAGGTTACCAAGGTTGACCCTCCCCCCTTCGTCAAAACTGATATTGAACTCTTCACGGTACAAGAGGTAGAGATGGGTATTAAGAAGTTGGGTGTTGGAAAAGCAAAAGACTTAGTTGAACTCCAAATAGAATATCTAAAGTGGGGCTCAAAGATTCTTCCACCTCACATTACAAAAATCTTCAACAACATTATACAACAAGGGCTTCCCATAGATTGGACAACTAGTCTGGCAATACCTCTTTTCAAGAGCGGTAACGTTAATGATCTGTCCAATTATAGGACCATCACGATAAACCCTTTCTTTGCAAAGTTATTTGGAAGCATGCTAGAAAAAAAAATTAGCAAGCGAGCAGAAGAAAGAGATAAGTGTGCTAAAGGGCAAGCAGGTTTAAGACCTAAACATTCCATAGTTGATCATTGTATAACTTTAAGGCACATTATTGAAAATTTTTGGGAGAAAAAGGAAGAAGTCTTTTGTTGCTTTGTTGATTTCAGAAAAGCGTTTGAATCGGTTCTTAGGGATAAGCTTTGGCATAGAATGGAGGAACTTGGGGTTCCTAAACATTTGACAGCAGTTGTGCATAGGCTGTATGAAGAGGTGAAAGTCAAAATTAGAAATTCAACAGGGATTTTTGAAAGTTTTAGAAGCGATATCGGGGTCAAGAAAGGTTTCCCACTATCTCCTACCCTTTTTGGTTTATATATCGACAGGCTTGAGGAGTGGTAAAATTCACAAGGGGGTGATGGTATCTATTTGGGAAATTTTGTTATAAGGCTTCTTTTGTATGCAGATGACCTTATTCTAATTGCAAAATTGGTTCTTGGTTTGCAAGAGCACTAACTATCTCTTGAATTTTTTTGTAGAAGTGTGGGGATGCAAGTCAATATCAGAGAAATGAAAGTAGTGGTCTTCTCTAAGAAAAGAAAACATAACCAACATAAGTTCTACTTTGAAGGCAACATTATGGAAGAAGTTCCGGATTACAAATACCTCGGAATTGACTTCAACAAAAATATAAGCTAGAATGGTTGTAGAAAGAAAATGACTTTGGGGGGTTGGAAAGCATTTTATGCTTTTCAAAATAGGTGTAGAGAGGCAGAGTTATGGGACTGGAAAACCACTCAAACTATTTTTGGGCTTCTAGTGATTCCAGTGATTCTCTATGGTTGTGAACTATGGGCCAGCAATACATCCGACATGCAGTGGACACAAATTGAGAAAATTCAGAAGCGTTTGATAACAAACAAATTTAAGATTAAAAGTGTGGTTCCTTATGATATCTTGTTAAGTGAAACATGGACTGCTCCTATTGAAGCAATTGTTATGGTGTGAGTCATAAGGTATTTAAAAAAATTGAGCAAACGGAAGAGGGTATATGGCCTAAGGTTGTCTTTAATGATAGATTGTGCAAGAGAAAAAAACTTGGATGCAGCAAACTAAAAAATGGTTTAGTAAATGGGGTATTTGCTTGAACGTGTGTCCCATAAACAACAAGGAGATAAAATCTTTTGTTATGGAAAAGTTCCACAAGCATACTTGGGATAAGGAGCTAGGAAGAAAGAAAAATTACTATATTGAAGTGTTTAATCCCACTCATAGTCATCAACCAAAATCATACATAGAGGCCAATATCTCTTGGAGAACCAAAATTCTTATTGCTTAGTGAAACAAGGCGCTGGAAAAGGCCAAAGGAAGTGTGGGAGGCAAGAGTATGCATTTTTTGTTCTTCTGGAAAAGTGGAAACATAAAAACATTTCATTTTAGA
Organism: Pinus tabuliformis; assembly: GCA_031772625.1. Lineage (NCBI taxonomy): Eukaryota > Viridiplantae > Streptophyta > Pinopsida > Pinales > Pinaceae > Pinus > Pinus tabuliformis. The sequence goes on from CM062816.1 coordinate 1,578,903,891, forward strand.
ATGTGAGGCCTTAAAGACAACAGGGAAAGTTATGAAGATATGCTGGCAGCTAGCTCTTGGGATAATCTACTTAGCGAGGGGTTTGTCTAGAAGCTGGGAGCATTTATTTTGAATCTTCAAAGGAAAAGGGCCAAATACATCAAGTAGATGAAGAAGCAATATGTTCCATAGGCTATTTTTAGCCTCGTAGACATTAAAATAATTTATTTCTTTATTCTTTCTGTAGGTTTTAACCCCGTACAAAAATTACCTGCATACGAATTCTAAAACACATAAAATAAACAATGCGAGAGCATAAAACATAAAAGACATATACACAGAGGTTTTCCCCTGGATCCCAATACTGGGACTACCAGCTTGATTTTTCATTATGTTCCTTTCAATGTTATAATACATATTTATACATGCCAAAGCATCCAATACCATGGACTGAAAACCATCGCGTCCAATACCATGGACCGAAAACCATCGCATCCAAGAACATGTGCGAAAATCATGCACAAAACCATAGGTGGGTCCGCCCATCCTAACATAGGGTCCAAAACCAAAATTTCTGGGGCGTTGCCCCAGACCCCATAAAGTCGGGTTACGGGTACACCACAAACCCCTTGTGACTCCCCCTCACTACACAATCGACGCAACAAAGGGGGGCTCTGCCCCCCATTTAATCCCCCAGTTAACTACGTGGGCTAGTCGTGGAAAGAATATAACACAACTCAACATTCTCCCACTTGTTCTTTTCTCTCCACAGGGGGCCACAAGAGAGCTTAGTCATTTTTCTAGCCCTGAAACGCCCATTGTCTCTCTACACCAAGAGAACTTCTCAAAGCTCATAGATTTTGTCAATGCATCTGCAGTATTCTTCAAAGTGTCCACCTTTACCAGCAACACATTTTTGTCTTCTATCATATCCCTTACAAAGTGATACTGAACATCAATGTGCTTTGTCTTTGAATGATATGCGGGGTTCTTTGCCAAGAAAATTGCACTTTCGCTATCACAGTCTATCCTTATAGCTCCCTGTACTAACCCCATACTTGAACACAATCTCTGCAACCAAATTGCTTCCTTGCTTGCATGAGTGGCTGCCATGTATTCTGCCTCTGTAGTTGATAGTGCCACTATAGATTGTTTCTTACTCATCCAACTGACTGCACCTCCAAATAGGTTAAACACATACCCACTTGTAGATCTTCTCTGATTCAGATCTCCAGCCCAGTATACATCAACAAAGCCATGAATATCCAACACTCTGTCCAATCCTGGTCTTCCTTGGTAGCATAAACCATAATTGCTAGTGCCACGCAAATACCTGAAAACCCGCTTCATTGCTGTCTAATGCTCATTCCCTAGTTTTGACATAAACCTGTTCAATACTCCCACTACATGTGCAATGTCTGGTCTAGTACAGACCATTGCATACATTAGGCTTCCTCTTCTTGTGTCTTGGGACACTGTTCAACAGATAACCTCACACTTACAGGAATATGAACCTTCACCAGTTTACTATCCTGCATATTAAACCTCTGCAATATTGTATCAACATACTTCCTCTGGTTTAACCAGAGTTTCCTCTTTGTACGATCTCTTTTAATTTCCATGCCCAAAATATAGTTTGCAACACCAAGATCTTTCATGTCGAACTTGGAGGACAATTGGGTCTTCAAATCCTGGATAATTTCTTTGTCATTTCCAACCAACAACATATCATCCACAAACAAGACCAGATAAAAAACACGGTCACCAATTAATTTAAAATACACATAGTGATCTGCTTTGTTTCTGGTGAAGCCAAGTCCCCGTATACATGTATCAAATTTTTGATACGACATCCTTGGTGACTGTTTTAACCCATACAAAGACATCTTTAACTTGCATACTAGTTCTTTCTTACCCTGCACCACAAAGCCTTCAGGTTGCTTCATGTATATTTCCTCTTCTAGATCCTCGTAAAAAAATGTTGTCTTCACATCCATCTGTTCTACCTCAAAATCAAAAGTAGTAGCAACAAATAAAAGTAATCTAATAGAAGTTACCTTGGAAACAGGAGAAAAAATATCACCAAAATCAATTCCCAACACGTGGGAATAACTTTTGCTACCAAACGAGCTTTGTATTTCTCCACTTTTCCTTCTGCATTTGTTTTCTTTTTGAACACCCATTTGCTACCAATGGGTTTCCTTCCAGCCAGTAACTCCACCAGATCCCAAGCCTCATTTTTGTGCAAAGATGCCATTTCATCAACCATGACCTCATTCTAGAGTTTTCCATCCTCTGAATCTACTGCTTCCTTTACAGTTTTGGGATAATTATTAGTAACAGACAAAGCAAAATTTAAACAGAAAGCACATGGACTATACCTTTCTGGCTGCCTTCTTTTTCAAACTAATCTTCTCACAGCCAGAGTTTGTGGCGCTTCATCTTCTGATTCCTCCTCTGCTGTAGAGTCTGATTCTTCCTCCTTAACCTAAAACTCTATTTTCTCATGTTCCTTTGGTTGGATTTCATGTTTAATAACATATTTTACTTCTCTGAACACCACATCTTGGTTGTACACAACCTTCTTCGTGACTGGGTTCCAAAGCTTATAACCCTTTAAACCATCTTTATATCCAATAAAGATGCACTTTTCAGATTTACTATCCAACTTGGTTCTTTTCTCCTTTGGAACATTTACATATGCATCACATCCAAATACCCTTAGATGTGAAAGAGAGGATTTCTTACTAGTCCATACCTCTTGTGGAGTCTTATCCTCCAACGCTGATGAAGGTGACCTATTGACCAGGTAACATGCAGTATCTATCGCCTCTGCCCAGAATTCCTGTTCTAACCCGGCACCACTGAGCATGCTTCTTGCCATTTCCATCAACGTCTTATTCATTATTTCTACAACTCCATTTTATTGAGGTGTATATGGAGTAGTTTTCTGTCTTGCTATACCACACTTCTTACAGAATTTTTCAAATTCCTTGTTGCAAAACTCTCCACCATTATCTGTCCTCAACACATTTATCTTCTTTTCTGTCTGATTTTCCACGAGAGCCTTAAATTCTTTAAACCTGTCAAAGGCTTCAGATTTCTTCTTAAGAAAATATATCCATGTATTCCTTGAGAAGTCATCTATAAATGATACATAGTACACAGACTTACCCAGTGATGGAACTTTCACATGTCCAAACACATCACTGTGCACAGGTTCTAATATTTGTTTTGCCCTCTTACTACCAAAGGGGAAACTCATCCGATTCTGCTTTCCATATACACAATTTTCATAGAAATCAAAATCCATAGAGCTATTACTCATACCTTCTACCATACCTTTACCATCAAGTATTTGAAGGCCCTTCTCTCCAATATGTCTAAGCCTTTGATGCCACAACATGGTCTTCTCTCCAGAGACCACTAGATTTTCTGCTCCACTTTCAGGAACCACAGAACTGTTGCACCCATCAATAACAGTGCTACCTTGCAGCTTATACAGATTGTTCCAATTCGAACTCCCCGCATCAATACTAGTGCTCCCCGAACTATTTTGCAGGTATCCTTCTCGAACACTGTTTTTACACCTACATCATCCAGCGTGCTTACAAAAATCAGATTTCTGGCCAATGCAGGAATATGCAGAACACCCGAAAGTGTTCTAACCCTTCCACCTTGCAACTTCAACTTTACTTTTCCACGACCAATGATTCTAGCCTTCTTATCATCCCCTAAGAATACATCACCACCATCGTATTTCTCATACTCGAAGAACCACTCTCTATGGGGAGTGAAGTGAAAGGATGCACCTGAGTCAATCAACCATGTCTCATGATCTACATGTGTACTTGAAGAAGCCAAGTACACATCCACACCTTCATCTGAGGTGGTTTTCGCCTCTGTAAAAGGAGCATCATCAGATCCCTTTCCTTTATCAGGAACTTTAGATTTACAGTCCCTTTTGTGGTGCCCTTCCTTTCCGCATTTCCAACACACCACCTTTAACAATGTAAACTTTGAAACGGGAACTGACACTGTTACCCATTTCATAGAGATAGCAAAAGAGTGACCCGATTTTGAAAAGGGGGGATGCAGAACACACATATTTTTTTTAGAGCATAGTTTTTGGCACTTTAATTTTTTTTATGTACATTACGTTTTAGAATGTTAGTAATATGCATGCTGATTTTAAAAAGTGGTGATTCTACATCAGGCCCTTTTTTAAAAGACCTAGTTTTTTACTTTAAACTTTCTAATATATGAAATGTAAATAATTATTTTCTAAATTTAACAAATTTTGACACTTTAATTTTTTTATAAACAAATATATATATCTGTGTGTGTGTAAACTATAAAAAAAAGTTGGCAGAAAAATTAAAAAAAAACTATAAAATTAAGTAACTAAAAATAGAAAAATCTAAAAAACTATTAAAATCAAGATTAAAAACATTAAAAAACAAAAAAAGAAACCTAAAAAACAAAATAAGCTAAAAAAAAAATTAACAATTAAAATTTGAAATATATATATATATATATATATATATATTTAAAAAAAAAACCTAAAAACATTTTAAATTTAAAATATATATATATATATATATGATTTAAAAAAAAACATATTTTCAATTTAAAAAAAAAAAACATTTAAAACTTTAAAAAACATATATTTATGATTACAACTTTAAAAAATATATCTGCACGCAGCTCCACCACCCAGGGCCACGCCTCCACGGGCGACCGGGGGTGGCTATCCGATTCTGAGAATCAAATAGCCACCCCCATGAGCGATCAAGCAGTGGCTATCCGATTCTTGGAATCGGATAACCACCGCCCAACTGCCCGTGGGGGTGGTTATCCAATTCTCGGAATTGGATAGCCACCGCCCAGCCACCCCCACGGGCGGCCGAGCGGTGGCCATCTGATTCTGAGAATTAGATAGCCACCGCCCGGCAGAATTAGATGGCCACCGCTCGGCCGCCCGTGGGGGTGGCTGGGCTGTGGTTATCTGATTCCGAGAATCGGATAGCCACCCCATGGGCAACCGAGCAATGGCTATTCGATTCTGAGAATTGGATAGCTACCCCCACGGGCATCCGGGCGATGACTATTCGATTCCGAGAATCAGATAGCCTCCCCCATGAGCAATCGGGCGATGGCTATAAGATTTCGAGAATCGGATAACCACCCCCACCGGCGGTCAGATGGTGGCTATCCGATTTTTGGAATCAGATAACCACCCCCTGATCGCTCTTGAGGTGGATATCCGATTCTCAGAATCAGATAGCCACCGCTCAGCCGCCCCCATAGGTGGCCGAGGGGTGGCTATCCGATTCTGAGAATCAAATAACCACCACCCGGCACCCCCACAAGCGGCTGAGTGGTGAGGTGGCTATCCGATTCTCGGAATCGGATAGCCACTGCCCAACCACCCGTGGGGTTTGCCGAGAAGTGGCTATTCGATTCTCGGAATCAAAAAGCTACCGCCCGGCCACTCATGGGGGCGGTGGCCCCTAAAATGTTTTTTTTTTTTTTTTTTTTTTTTTTTTTTTTTTTTTTTTTTTTTTTTTTATAATTAAAAACTATATATATATATTAATAAACATATTTAAGAAAATTTATTTTTTATTAAAAAAAAAATCATTTTATCGGCCACCACCCCCACGAGCGTGCGGGCGGTGGCTATTTGATTTCGAGAATCAATTAGCCACTTTTTGGCCACCCCCACGGGCGGTTGGGCGGTGGCTATCTGATTCATTGCAATAGGTAGAAATGAAACTGCCTTGCAGTTTGATGAAATAGTCTCATCCTTGCTGACGGAGGAGATGAGACGGAAAAATATGGAGAACCAGAATGGTGATGCCTTGTTTGTACGAGGACGGTCCCAAAACATAAACAAAAATAAGTCATCGAGTGGAAGATCTAAATATTCAAGAAAACCTGTAAAGAACAATGTAAACTTTGAAACGAGAACTATAAACTCAAAACGAGAACTTTGCCCAAAAAAACCCCGAAAAAACATGAAAAACAGTGCTAAAAACGAAAAGTATGTATACTAGAATGATGGTTTTTTTTAGGTCAATTTTGGACATGTCTTAAAAATAACAGTGAAAATAACAGTGAGACCGAATTTTTTTATGCAAAAAAAGCGCAAAAAAAACCTGAAAATGAAAAGTGCTAATAATGGAACGTTAGATTTTTTTTTAGGGTCAATTTTCAACATTTTAAAAAAATGCCAGTAAAACCGAATTTTTATGTGCAAAAACTGTGCAAAAAACATCCTCAAAACGAAAAGCGTTGATGCTGGAATAACACTTTTTTTTGAGTAAATTTTCAACATTTTGAAATAATGGTGTAAAAGATTTTGTTATGACTCCGAAAAACATTAAAATTTAAAAAAATAATGAAAACATAAAATTAAAAATAAAAACAATGAAAAAAACACGAAAAAGGTGAACAAAAAAAACAAAAACGTAAATAAAAATATATATTAAAAAAAAATAAAAAAATTAACCTATAAAATATAAGAATTAAAAAAAATTAAAAAAATAGAAAAGTTTAAAAAAGCATTATGAAAAACTAAAAAAATTTAAATTAAAAAAAAGCTAGATTAAAAAAATAGAAAAATAACAAAAAAAAATTAAAAAACTACAAAAATTAAGATTAAAAACATTTTCAAAAAATCCTAAAAAACAAAAATACGCTGAAATTAAAAATAAAATAAAAACCTGAAAAACAATTAAATTAAAAAAAATAAGATATTTTCAAATTAAAAAAATAAAATTATATACACACACACACATATATATATATATATATATATATATATATATTTCAATTAAAAAAAATCATTCCAAATTTTATATTAAAAACACTTAAAATTTAACGTGATTTAAAATTTGGATCAAAAAAAAAAAATAAAAACAAAAAAAAATTAAAATTAGAAAAAGCTAAATATATTCTTTGATATTTTTTAAAATAAGATTTAAAATATATATATTTTACAAATATATATAAAATTAAAAAAAAAAAAAAAACATTAAAATTAGAAAAAGCTAAATATATTTTTGATATTTTTTAAAATAAGATTTAAAATATATATATTTTACAAATATATATAAAATTAAAAAAAGTATTTAATATATATATATACACGTACAATAAACATATTTAACAGAATTTATTTTTTATTTAAAAAAACAGTGATGAGTCAAACCCAGCATTTGCGGATAGCAGTGATGAGTCAAACCCAGCATTTGCGGATAGCAGCCAGAGATGGCTGTCCTCACTGTTGGTTTGACACCTGAGTTGATAGGTTTTACCACCTTCGGAAAAAAAAAAAAAAACATATTTAACAGAATTTATTTTTTATTTAAAAAAACAATTTTATCGGCCACCGCCCCCACAAGCGGCTAGGGGTGGCTATTTGATTCTGAGAATCGAATAGCCACTTCTCAGCCACCCCCACGGGGGGTTGGGCGGTGGCTATACGATTCCGAGCCGGAATCGTATAGCCACCGCTCAGCCGCTTGTGGGGGTGGTCGGGTAGTGGTTATCTGATTATCAGAATCGGATAGCCACCGCGCGGCCGAGCGGTGGCTATTTGATTCTAAGAATCAGATAACCACCACCCGGCCACCCCCACAGACGGATGAGTGGTAGCTATCCGATTCCGAGAATCAAATAGCAACCACCCAACCGCCGGTGGAGGTGACCGAGAAGTGGCTATTCAATTCTTGGAATCAAATAGCCATTGCCCGGCCGCTCGTGGAGGCAGTGGCTGATAATTTTTTTTTTTAAATAAAAAATATTATTATTATTATTATTATTATTTTAACAATAAACATATTTAACAAAATTTATTTTTTATTTAAAAAAACAATTTTATCGGCTGCCAACCCCACGAGCGGCCGGGCGGTAGCTATTTGATTCCAAGAATCGAATAGCCACTTCGGTGGCTATCCGAGAATTCTGATTCTCGGATAGCCACCTCTCAGCTGCCTGTGGGGATGGCCGGGTGGTGGTTATCTGATTCTCAGAATTGGATAGCCACCGTTCGGCTGAGTGGTGGTCGGGTGGTGGCGGTGGCTATTTGATTCCAAGAATCGAATAGCCACTTCCCGGCCACCCCCACGGGCAGTGGCTATCCGATCAGATAGCCACTCAGTCGCCTGTGGGGGTGGCCGGGTGGTGGTTATTTGATTCTGAGAATCAGATAACCACCACCAATCGGATAGCCACTTAGCCACCTGTGGGGGTGGCCGATAGCCACTCAACCACCTGTGGGGGTGGCCGGGTGGTGGTTATCTGATTCTGAGAATCAGATAACCACCACCCGGCCACCACTCAGCCGAGCGGTGGCTATCTGATTCTGAGAATCAGCTAACCACCACCCGGCCACCCCCACAGGTGGCTGAGTGGTGGCTGAGAATCAGATAACCACCACCTGCCACCACTCAGCCGAGCGGTGGCTATTCGATTCTGAGAATCAGATAACCACCACCTGGCCACCCCCACAAGCAGATAAGTGGTGGCTATCCGATTCCGAGAATCGGATAGCCACCGCCGAACCGCCCGTGGGGTTGGACGGGAAGTGACTATTCGATTCTCAGAATCAAATAGACATCGCCCGACCGCTCGTGGGGGCGGTGGCCAATAAAGTTGTTTTTTTTAATATATATATATATATATATATTTTACAATAAATATATTTAAAAAAAAAACAATTTTATCGGCCATCGCCCCCACGAGCGGCCGGGCGGTGGCTATTCGATTCCCACTTCCCGGCCATCGCCACGGGTGATTGGACTGTGGCTATTCGATTCTCGGAATCAGATAGCCACCATTCAGCCTCTTGTGGGAGTGGCCGGGTGGTAGTTATTTGATTCTCCGACCGGTGGCTATCCGATTCTGAGAATCAGATAAACACCACTCGGCGACCCCCATTGGAGATTGGGCGGTGGCTATCTAATTCCTATTCGAGAATCGGATAGCCACTGCCTAATCGCCGTAGGGGTGGCCGGAAAGTGGCTATTCGATTCTCGGAATCAAATAGTCACCGCCCGGCCGCTCGTGGGGGCAGTGGCCGATACAATTGTTTCCTTTAAAAAAAAATAAATTTTGTTTTTTTTTTATAAATACAATAAACATATTTAACAAAATTTATTTTTTATTTAAAAGAAACAATTTTATCGACCACCGCTCCCACAAGCGGCTGGACGGTGGCTATTTGATTCTGAGAATCGAATAGCCACTTCTCGGCCACCCCCACGGGCGGTTAGGCGATGGCTATCCGAAACAACCACCACCCGGCCACCCCTACAAGCGGCTAAGTGGTGGCTATTCGATTCCGAGAATTGGATAGCTACCACCCAACCGCTTGGGGGTTGCTGGGAAGTGGCTATTCGATTCTCAGAATCAAATAGTCACCGTTCGACCGCTCGTGGGGCGGTGGCCGATAAAATTGTTTTTCTTTTTTAAATAATATATATATATATATATATATATATATATTTAATACAATAAACAAATTTAACAAAAAATATTTTTTATTTAAAAGAACAATTTTATCGGCCACCGCCCCCACGAGCAGTCGAGCGGTGGCTATTTGATTCCGAGAATCGAATAGCTACTTCTCGGCCACCCCCACGGGCGGTTGGGCGGTGGCTATCCGATTTTCGGAATCCGATAGCCACCACTCAGACCCCTATGGGGGTGGCCTGGTGGTAGTTATCTAATTCTCAGAATCGGATAGCCATGGGCGGCCGAGCCGTGGCTATCCAATTTTGAGAATCAGATAACCACTACCCGGCCACCCGGACAAGCGGCTGAGTGGTGGCTATTCAATTCCGAGAATCGGATAGCTACTGCCCAACCGCCCGTGAGTGTGGTAGGGAAGTGGCTATTCGATTCTCGGAATCAAATAGACACCGCTCGGCCACTCATGGGGGCGGTGACCAATAATTTTTTTTAAATAAAAAATAAATTTTGTTTTTTTAAATACAATAAACATATTTAACAAAATTTATTTTTTATTTAAAAAAACAATTTTATCGGCCACCGCCCCCACGAGCGGCCGGGTGATGTCTATTTGATTCTGAGAATCGAATAGCCACTTCTTGGCCACCCCCACGGGTGATTGGGTGGTAGCTATCCGATTCTTGGAATCAAATAGCCACTTCCTGGCCACCCCCACGGGTGATTGGGTGGTAGCTATCCGATTCTCGGAATTGGATAGCCACCACTCAACCGTCTATTGGGGCGGCCCGGTAGTGGTTATCTGATTCTCAGAATTGGATAGCCACCGCTCGACTGAGTGCTGGCCGGGTGGTGGTTATCTGATTCTGAGAATTGGATAGCCACCATGGTGGCTGGGTGGTGGTTATATGATTCTCAGAATCGGATAGCCACCCCTCGACTGCCCCCACGGGAGGCCAAGCAGTGGCTATTCGATTCTGAGAATCAGAGAACCACCACCCAGCCACCCCAACAGGCGGTTGAGTGGTGGCTATCTAATTCCGAGAATTGGATATGATAGCCACCGCCCAACCGCCCGTAGGGGTGGCCGGGAAGTGGCTATTCGATTCTCGGAATCAAATAGACACCGCCCGACCGCTCGTGGGGGCGGTGGCCAATAAAATTGTTTTTAATATATATATATATATATATACAATAAACATATTTAACAAAATTTATTTTTTATTAAAAAAAACAATTTTATCTGCCACCGCCCCCACGAGCGGCCGGGTGGTGGCTATTTGATTCTGAGAATTGAATAGCCACTTCCCGACCACCCCCATAGGCGGTTGGGCGGTGACTATCTGATTCTCAGAATCGAATAGCCACCACTCAACCGCTTGTGGAGGTGGCCGGGTGGTGGTTATCTGATTCTCAGAATTGGATAGTTATCGCTCGGCCGCCCATGGCTATCCGATTCTGAGAATCAGATAACCACCACCAGGCCACCTCCACAGGCAATCGGATAGCCACCGCTCAGCCGCCTGTGGGGGTGGCCGAGAAGTGGCTATTCGATTCTCGGAATCAAATAGCCACCGCCCGGCCGTTCGTGGGGGCGGTGGCTGATAAAATTGTTTTTTTTTTTAAATAAAAAATAAATTTTGTTAATATGTTTATTGTATTAAAAAAATAATTATTTTTTATTAAAAAAAACAATTTTATCGACCACTGCGACTATTTGATTCTGAGAATCGAATAGCGGCCGGGCAGTGACTATTTGATTATGAGAATCGAATAGCCACTTCCCGGCCACCCCCACAGGCGGTTGGGCTGTGGAGAATCGGATAGCCACCACTCAGCCGCTTGTGGGGGTGGCCGGGTGGTGGTTATCTCAGATAGCCAGCACCCAACCGCTCGTGGGAGTGGCCGAGAAGTGGCTATTCGATTCTCGGAATCAAATATCCACCGTCCGACCGTTTGTGGGGGCGGTGGCCGATAAAATTGTTTCTTTTAAATAAAAGATAAATTTTGTTAAATATGTTTATTGTATTTAAAAAAACAAAATTTATCTTTTATTTAAAAGAAACAATTTTATCGACCGCCGCCCCCACGAGCGGCCGGGCGGTGGCTATTTGATACCGAGAATCGAATAACCACTTTCTGGCCACCCCCACTGGCGATTGGGTGATGGCTATCCGATTCTTGGAATCGGATAGTCACCTCCCAATCGCTAGTGGGGGTGGCCGGGTGGTAGTTATTTGATTCTCAGAATCGGATAGCCACCAGCAGTGGCTATCTGATTCTGAGAATCAGATAACTACCACCCGGCTGGTGGCTATCCGATTCTGAGAATCAGATAACTACCACCCGGCCACCCTCACAAGCGGCTGAGTGGTGGCTATCCGAGAATCGGATAGCCACAGTCCAATTGCCCGTCGGGGTGGCCGGGAAGTGGGAATCGAATAGCCACCGCCTGAGCACTCGTGGGGGCGGTGGCCGATAAAATTGTTTTTTAAAATAAAAAATATATATATATATTTTAAATATATTTATTGTATTAAAAAAAACAAAATTTATTTTTTACTAAAAAAAGCAATTTTATCGGCCACCGCCCTCACAAGCGGCCAGACGGTAATCAAATAGCCACTTTCCGGCCACCCCCATGGGCGGTGGCTATCCGATTCTCGGAATCAGATAGCCACCACTCAGCTGCCTGTGGGGGTGGCCAGGTGGTGGTTATCTGATTCTCAGCCACCACTCAGCTGCCTGTGGGGGTGGCCGGGTGGTGGTTAGTTGATTCTCCGAATCGGATAGCTACTGCTTAGCTGAGTGGTGGCTGGGAGGTGGTTATCTGATTCTGAGAATCAGATAACCACCATGTTAAAATAGGCAACCGGGGCAAAACTTCATGTGGGTCATCTTATTCATGGCTAATAATATTTTTATTAGATTCCTCTCGTCGAGAGGTGTAGGATTGATATAAAGATCATCCAATTCCGATAAGTATTCATGGAGATATGAATTTATTTTGATTATGGAATTATTATCAAGCCGACCTACATCTTATGTAGGCTTAGAAGCCCAACAATCGCATCTATTCACCCACCAACGTTGTGTATAAATATAAGAGGACTTTTCCTCATTTAGACTCACTCATCTCATCACATCTCTCTCTCTCTACTGCGCAGATATGAGTCTCTTCTCTACTGCGCTGAAATGGGTCTCTCTCTCTCACACATGTGAAGACGGAAGCTGTTGAATTTGAAGCTGCAACTGCAGAAGCAAATATTGACTTGCGTGGCCTAGAAGATCTCCTCTTTGGAACTGCGCTATAAGTTCATCTAAACCTCCTCTGAAAGCCGCAACTTTTGGTGGTGGAATGAAGTCAATCCGACGAACGGTTTGCAAGATATCGACTGCCCTAGTTTGAAGCCGGAAACTGCTGAAACTGAAGCTGCAACTGCAGAAGCAAAGATTGACTTGCGTGGCCTAGAATATCTCCTCTTTGGAACTGCGCTGTAGGTTCATCTGAACCTCCTCTGAAAGCTGCAACTTTTGGTGGTGGAATGAAGTCAATCCGACGAACAGTTTGCAAGATATCGACTGCCCTAGTTTGAAGCCGGAAACTGCTGAAACTGAAGCTGCAACTGCAGAAGCAAAGATTGACTTGTGTGGCCTAGAAGATCTCCTCATCTGAACTGCGCTGTAGGTTCATCTGAACCTCCTCTGGAAGCCGAATGTTTTGGTGGTGGAATGAAGTCAATCCGACTGTCGGTTTGTGAGATATGGTCTGCCCTAGTTTGATAATGAAGCCGCTAATGCTGATGCTACTGATCTAGGGTTTACTACTGCTGATATGAATCAGATTTTTTGTACTATTTTTCTTTGCTGAATTATTGAAGATAAAAGAAGATTTGATCAAAGGGTTTCCCCACACATTGTGGGGTTTGTCCCTGGCTAGCCGCCACATCTTGTGTCTCTTGTCTTGGCTTATTTTCTGTCAATCGTTTAATGTTCTATCTGCACTTTACTTTATGTACATGTGATTGTTAATCGGTGGAATATAATAGGAAAAAGAAGTAAACTGTTATAAGCATAGAACATACCATAACTTACATGGTATCAGAGCTGAGGTGAAGACAAAGCCCAAGTAAGAGCAAGAGCAATCATTGAAGAGAAGATTGGCAAGGCTATTCTAAAAGAACTATGGGGTCCTCAACACTCTTTCTTGCCGAAGACAAGCTCTGTGCGAAAGCTGACTATCACGGATGGAAGATGTTTATCGATCTAACCCTTGAAGATCAAGGAGTGCTGGACCATGTAAGAGGCAATATTGTTGAGCCTTCATCAAATGCATCTGCTGCTGCCTGGAACAAATGGAAAAATGGAGAAGTCAAAACAAAGAAGATCATCCGGGACTCTATCGACAAGCGCTTGGTGGCCTACATATCTGATCTAGACACCTCCAAGGAAATCTATGACAGACTGGTGAGTTTATTTAAAGTTAATGATGCAAATCAAGTTTTGTTTCTTAGAAATAAGTTGAGGGAAATCAAGAGGGTAAAGATGAAAGTATGCAAGCATACTTCTTAAGAATCACCGAGATCAAGAACGATCTCCTATCTATTGGGGAAACTATTACTGACAGAGAAATGGCACTCACAACTCTTGAAGGATTACCATCTAAATGGTATGTGTTCAGGACTACTCTTCTAAACTATAATGTAATTCCTGGTTTCGAGGAATTAATGGCTAGATGCATTCAAGAAGAAACAAGGGAAGAAGTGTAAGAAATGCCCATGCCTAAAGGTCCTCATGCTGCCTTTTCTTTTCATGCAAAGAAAAGAAATAATTCCGGGACTAAATCAAAAGGAACTAGAAGAAAATGACGATGTTACATTTGCGATAAAGCAAATCACTATGCAAGGGAGTGCCCTGATAGAAAGGACTCACTCTAGGACGATGATCAAAATCCCTCTGATGGAAATCAAAGGAATGAGGAGAGCTGGGAATCAAGGAAGATGACAATCATTCAAGAAGGCCAGAAATTCCAGGATGTATTAAATGCACCTGACCACAAAAAGAACCTAGTGTCCATCTCGGGAACGGAAGACAAAGGCTACAAAGTAACCTTCAGCGATGGCAAGGTATGTATATGGAAAAATAATGTTAAAAATGCCTTTACTCTTGGGTTTAGTGATTCATTATATCAGGTCGATGGAAGTCTGCTAGGTGTCATGTCTTATGACACATCTCTTCAGTCCGAACTTTGGCATTAGAGGTTTTCCCCCCTTCATTATAAAGCTATACTCGGTGTAAGACAAATGGTGATAGGGATGCCCGAATTCTGAATAGAGAACGAAGGTGTATGTCCAGGATGTGCTGAAGGAAAGCTCAAAAGGGGACCATTCCCCTCAAGCCAAAGAAAGACCTCTGATATATTACAATTGGTTCACTCAGGCATACCTGAGGTTGGCATTAAGAGGGAGACTACTACACCACATACTCCTGAGAAGAATGGTGTGGTGGGAAGGAAGAACCGCACGATGATGGAAGCTGTCTGGGCCATGCTACATGATCAAAGACTTCTGATGTTTCTATGGGCTGAAACTACAATCACCGTCGTATATGTACAAAATTGATGCCCTCATCAAGCATTGGGTTCCAAGACTCCTAAAGAAAAGTTCACCACAAGGTGAACAATCTTTCGACTTTGAGGAGCTCTCAAGAAGCCAACACCAGGGAACCAAAAGAAAAGGATGATGAATCAATGCCTGATGTAGAAGAACCCATGGATCTGATAGATTCTCATCCACATGAGCCTTCCTCTTCTAGGAAGAGGCCTTCATGGCTTAGGGGGATACTTGATGATGCTAAAGGACATGCTGCACCCTGAGGAACCTTCCGTCAAAGTAAGAAACTTAATAGGTATCAAGGATACCTGACCATCATGAGCACGATCATACAAAATGAGCCTTCGTCATTCTCAGATGCCGTCAAGCATCGAGTATGGAAGGATGCTATGACCATAGAATATGAGTCTATTATGGAGAATGATGTCTGGGAAGTAGTTCCCAGACCCTGGACAAGACAATTGTTACTTCAAAATGGCTTTACAAGATAAAGCATGCAGCAGATGGAAGCACGGAAAAGTATAAGGCTCGTTTTGTTGCTCGAGGTTTCTCCCAATAGGAAGGTATAGACTATGATGAGATATTTGCACCTGTTGCCAGATATACGACCATCCGCTCGATCATAGCCCTTGCCGCTTCACAAGGAGGGAACCTACATCAGATGGATGTCAAGACTGCATTCTTGCATGGCTCGATCAAAGAAGAGGTCTACGTGGAGCAACTCGAAGGATTTGAGATTTATGATCGAAAATCTCATGTATGCAGGTTGAAGAAAGCTCTCTATGGGCTGAAGCAAGCACCCCGAGCATGGTATGAGAGGATCGATAGCTACTTGATGAAGTTGGGATTCACTAGGAGTAAAGCCGATCCTAACCTTTACTTTAAGGTTGAAGATGACAAGCCTCTCATACTGGTGTTGTATGTGGATGACCTCTTTCTAACAGGTGCAGACCCTCTCATTCACAAATGTAAGAGGAAGCTGGCCTCTGAATTTGAAATGAAAGACCTAGGAATGATGCACTACTTCCTAGGACTTGAAGTATGGCAGAAGCCAAGGGAAATTTTCCTATCTCAAGGGAAATATGTGGTAAAGATATTGGAAAGATTTGGTATGATGGACTGCAAGCCTGTGACTACCTCGAGGATCTTAACTTTTAGAAGTTATATGGTAGTGATGTCGGACCAGATTTGGGAAATGCCTCTGAGTTTCATAAACTCATTCGCATTGATGTTCTTGGTGAACCTCCGTCCGAACATATTTTTTTGCAGTTAGCATTGTGAGCTCATATTTGGTTGAGCCTCACTGGATTGATGCCAGGAATCTTCTGAGATGTCTTCAGGACACAATCTCTCATGGACTAAGATACACTGCCGGAGATGTGAGACTACTTGGATATACTGATGTTGATTGGGCAGGCAGTGTGGTGGACCGTAAGAGCACTTCCGGGTGCTGTTTCACCTTGGGATTTGCTCCGATATCCTGGATGAGCAGGAAGCAGAAGTCGGTGGCTTTGAGCACTGCCGAAGCAGGATATATTGTTGCTAGCATAACCTCGTGTGAGGCAGTCTGGTTGCGAAAGCTCTTCAGTGAGCTGTTTGGATTTACATTGGATACCACTGTGATTCTCTATAACAACCAGAGGTGGGATTCGATTTTTGAGGAATCCCGTATTCGTTGATTGCTCCAGCAGATAGACATCATCTTGGATATGGTAAGTTGATGAGCAAGGAGGCTCCAT
This sequence comes from Pinus tabuliformis, assembly GCA_031772625.1. NCBI lineage: Eukaryota > Viridiplantae > Streptophyta > Pinopsida > Pinales > Pinaceae > Pinus > Pinus tabuliformis. The sequence goes on from CM062816.1 coordinate 1,578,920,698, forward strand.
CGCATTAAGATGATGTACAGGTTGATACACCATGTCAAAGCCCCGAGGAAAGATCTAATCTGTGATTTTCCCAAACGACTTGGAGTCGGTAAGAAACCCTTGTACAAGGGTCCTGCATGTTGCATACATTGAGCTCTGGGAGCTCTGAGGGCTTGCGGTTATTACTGGAGCAACATACGACCACAGGGTGACTCACCCTCCCCTGGTGGTGCACACTGGAACAAGATGATTCGCTCTCTTGTGGGACAAGATGATTCGCTCTCTTGTGGAATAGGATGATTCGCTCTCCTGTGTAGCAGGATGATTAGTTCTCCTTTGAGGCCTGGATTGATGTGTTCTCCATGGCGATTGTAGCAGGATTGATGTGTTCTCCTGTGAGACCTGGATTGATGTGTTCTCCATGGCGATTGTAGCAGGATTGATGTGTTCTCCTGTGAGGCTTGGATTAATGTGTTCTCCATGGTGGCCTGGATTGATGTGTTCTCTATGGCAATTGTAGCAGGATTGATGTGTTTTCCTGTGATGACAGGATTGATTAGTTCTCCTATCGAGGCATCCTACCCATGTAGTATGGGACTCATGGGAAGTACCTCTCATCTGATCAATGAGCAGGGAAATGAAGTTAGGGACCATAGTAGTACCGATGGACGCATTGTTGTAACTACCGTACTCCCTACGCTAGGATGACCTCCATTGATATGGGATCAATGATACTGGTCTGGGACCAGTGGTAAGAGTTGTACCATACTATGACGCTGACTTCGGGTCGGTTGAGACTGGTCTGGGATCAGTGGTACATACTCTGAGACTGACTTTGAGTCAGTGGAGTATGATATTGGTCTGGGACCATTGGAGTTGTACTCACTATGACGCTGACTTTGGGTTGGTTGAGACTGGTCTGGGACCAGTGGTACATACTCTGAGACTGACTTTGAGTCAGTATGATACATCCTCGATCATTTCTTCTTCTTCATAATTCGGACAAAAGCGGAGTATAACAGAACAATGCAAGAGCAGAGCAGAACAGAACAAAACAGTACAGATTAGTGCAGGGCAGAACAAGACAAAGCAGAACAGGCAAAATAGAGTAGAGCAGGGCAAGGGTCAGACTGTACAAGGCAGTGCATTTGATGGATGAATAGTAACGACCGATAGACAAATTGCAGATGAAATTCTCCATGGTTGAGAGGGAGTGTTAAAATTGGTAATCAGGGCAAAACTTCATGTGGGTCATCTTATTCATGGCTAATGATATTTTTATTATATTCCTCTCGTCAAGAGGTGTAGGATTGATATAAAGATCATCCAATTCCGATAAGTATTCATGGAGATATGAATTTATTTTGATTATGGAATTATTATCAAGCCGACCTACATCTCATGTAGGCTCAGAAGCCCAACAGTCGCATCTATTCACCCACCAACGTTGTGTATAAATATAAGAGGAATTTTCCTCATTTAGACTCACTCATCTCGTCACATCTCTCTCTCTCTACTGTGCAGATATGAGTCTCTTCTCTACTGCGCTAAAATGGGTCTCTCTCTCTCACACATGTGAAACCGGAAGCTGTTGAATTTGAAGCTGCAACTGCAGAAGCAAAGATTGACTTGCGTGGCCTAGAAGATCTCCTCTTTGGAACTGTGCTGTAGGTTCATCTGAACCTCCTCAGAAAGCCGCAACTTTTGGTGGTGGAATGAAGTCAATCCGACGAACGGTTTGCAAGATATCGACTGCTCTAGTTTGAAGCCAGAAACTACTGAAATTGAAGCTGCAACTGCAAAAGCAAACACTGACTTGCGTGGCCTAGAAGATCTCCTCTTTGGAACTGCGCTGTAGGTTCATCTGAACCTCATCTGAAAGCCACAACTTTTGGTGGTGGAATGAAGTCAATCCGACGAACGGTTTGTAAGATATCGACTGCCCTAGTTTGAAGCCGGAAACCGCTGAAACTGAAGCTGCAACTGCAGAAGCAAAGATTGACTTGCGTGTCCTAGAAGATCTCCTCATCTGAACTGCGATGTAGGTTCATCTGAACCTCCTCTGGAAGCCGAAACTTTTGGTGGTGGAATGAAGTCAATCCGACTGTCGGTTTGTGAGATATGGTCTGCCCTAGTTTGATAATGAAGCCGCTAATGCTGATGCTACTGATCTAGGGTTTGCTACTGCTGACATGAATCAGATTTATTGTACTATTTCTCTCTGCTGAATTATTGAAGATAAAAGAAGATTTGATCAAAGGGTTTCTCCACACATTGTGGGGTTTGTCTCTGGCTAGCCGCCACATCTTGTGTCTCTTGTCTTGGCTTGTTTTCTGTCGATCGTTTAATATTCTATCTGCACTTTACTTTATGTACATGTGATTGCTAATCGGTGGAATATAATAGGAAAAAGAAGTAAACTGTTATAAGCATAGAACATACCATAACTTAACACACCACCCGGCCACCTCCACAGGCGGCTGAGTGGATAGCCACCGCCCAACCGCCCGTGGGGGTGGCTGGGAAGTGGCTATTCGATTCTTGGAATCAAATAGCCACCGCCCAACCGCCCGTGGGGGTGGCCGGAAAGTGGCTATTCGATTCCGAGAATCGGATAGCCACCGCCACCACCCGACCACCATTCAGCTGAGCGGTGGCTATCCGATTCTGAGAATCAGATAACCACCCCCCGATCACCCCCACAGGTGGTTGAGAGGTGGCTATTCGATTACGAGAATCGGATAGCCATCGCCCAACCACCCGTGGGGGTGGCCAGGAAGTGGCTATTCGATTCTCGGAATCAAATAGCCACCGCCCAACCGCTCGTGGGGGCAGTAGCCGATAAAATTGTTTTTTAAATAAAAAATAAATTTTGTTAAATATGTTTATTGTATTTAAAAAAAACAAATATTTTTATTTTTATTTATTGATTTTAACAATTTTATCGGCCACCGCCCCCACGAGCGGCTGGGCGGTGGCTATTTGATTTCGAGAATCGAATAGCCACTTCTCAGCCACCCCCACTTAGTGGTGGCTGGGTGGTAGTTATCTGATTCTTAGAATCGAATAGCCATCGCTCGGCCGCGTGGTGGCTATCCGATTCTAAGAATCAGATAACCACCACCCGGCCACCACTTAGCCTAGCGGTGGCTATCCGATTTTAAGAATAAGATAACGACCACCCGGCCACCCCCACAAGCGGCTGAGTGGTGGCTATCCGATTCTGAATAGCCACCGCCCGGGGGGTGGCCGGGAAATGGCTATTCGATTCTCAGAATCAAATAGCCACCGCTTGGCCGCTCGTAGGGGCTGTAGCCGATAAAATTGTTTTTTTAAATAAAAAATAATTTTTGTTAAATATATATATATATATTAATTTTTTTTTTGTAAAATATATATATTTTAAATGTTATTTTAAAAAATATCAAAGATATATATATATATATATATATATATATATATATATATTTTTTTTTTTTTTTTAATTTTAATGTTTTTATTTTTTTTTAAGATCCAAATTTTAAATCATTGTTAAATTTTGAAATTTTTAATATAAAATTTGGAATGATTTATTTTATTTTTATTTTTATTTTTTTAATTGAAATATATATATATATATATAATTTTATTTTTTAATTTGAAAATATCTTTCTTTTTTCTTCTTCTTTCTCTCTTTTTTCTTTTCTTATTATTTCTTTTTTTTTTTTTAATTGTTTTTCGGGTTTTTATTTTATTTTTAACTTCAATTTTTTTTTTTTAGGGTTTTTTGAAAATGTTTTTAATCTTAATTTTTGTAGTTTTTTATTTTTTCGTTTTTTGTTATTTTTCTATTATTTTAATCTAGGGTTTTTTTTTGTTCTACTTAATTTTATAGTATTTTTAATTTTTTTTTCTCTAAATTTTTTATGGTTTACCACATTAAAAAAAATGTTATTTTTTTGAAAATATGTTTTTCTTATTATTTATTTCTTTAATGTTTTAATTCTTATATTTTATAGGTTAATTTTGTTTTTTTTGTTTTTTATGATTTTTTTTATATATATTTTTATTTACGTTTTTGTATTTTTGTATTCTTTTTGTCTTTTTATCATTGTTTTTATTTTAATTTTATGTTTTCATTATTTTTTTTAAAATTTTAATGTTTTTCGGAGTCATAACTAAATCTTTTACACTATTATTTCAAAATGTTAAAAATTTACCAAAAATAAAAAATAAAAAAAATGTTATTCCAGCATCAACACTTTTCGTTTTGAGGGTGTTTTTTGCACAGTTTTTGTACATAAAAATTTGGTTTTACTGGCATTTTTTTAAAATGTTGGAAATTGACCCTAAAAAAAAAATCCATCGTTCCATTATTAGCACTTCTAATTTTCAGGTTGTTTTTTGCACAATTTTTGCATAAAAAATTCGTTCTCACTGTTATTTTTAAGACATGTTCAAAATTGACCTTAGAAAAGACCATCATTCTAGTATACACACTTTTCATTTTTAGTACTGTTTTTCATGTTTTTTTGGGGTCTTTTTGGGCAGAGTTCTCATTTTGAGTTTATAGTTCCTGTTTCAAAGTTTACATTGTTCTTTACAGGTTTTCCTGGAGATTTAGATCTCCCTTTAGATTTAGATCTTCCACTCTATGACTTATTTTTGTTTCTGTTTTGGGACTGTCCTCGTACAAACAAGGCATCACCATTCTGGCTCTCCATATTTTTCCGTCTCATCTCCTCCGTCAGTAAGGATGAGACTATTTCATCAAACTGCAAGGTAGTTTCATTACTACCTATTGCAATAACCATACTATTCCACGAATATGGTAGAGAACACAACAAACTGATGCAAGTATCTTCATCTGAAATTTTAATATCAACAGATGCTAACTAACTTACCACAGTATTAAATGCGTTCAGATGCTCTGTCATTGAGTCTCTATCTTTCATCCTCATGTTATACAACTTTTTCCGCAAGAACAGTTTATTCACGAGAGACTTAGATTAGTATAAAGTCCTTAACTTGTCCCACAAAGCCTTTGTCGTAGCTTCCCTTAATACATTCAGCAATACTGAATCTGAGACACACAATCGTATTGTGCTCTTTGCCTTCTGATCCAACTTCTTCCATTCTTCATCGGACACTCTCGTTGGTTTAGTACCCAGATCTATCGTGATCCACTGATCTTTGTCCACCAACAGATCCTCCATCTTGAGTTTCCACAACTCAAAACTCTGACCATTAAATTTCTCGATCTATATCTTTCCACTGCTCAACATCTTCTTTCACCACCAAAATCGATCTCGCAAATCTCTCACTGAACAGGGTCTACTACAGGCCCGAGCGAAACCCCTCAGCAACAAAGGCGTCCCCTTGAAGCCAAAACAACTCTGATACCAAATGTAGGTTTTAACCCCGTACAAAAATTACCTGCATACGAATTCTAAAACACACAAAATACACAATGCGAGAGCATAACACATAAAACACATATACACAAAGATTTTCCCCTGGATCCCAAAACCAGGACTACCAGCTTGATTTTTCATTATGTTCCTTTCAATGTTATAATACATATTTATACATGCTGAAACATCCAATACCATGGACCGAAAACCATCGTGTCCAATACCATGGACTGAAAACCATCGCGTCCAAAAACATCTACGAAAATCATGCACAAAACCATAGGTGGGTCCGCCCATCCTAACATAGGGTCCAAAACCAAAATTTTTCGAGGCGTTGCCCCAGACCCGATAAAGTGGGGTTACGGGTATGCCTCAAACTCCCTGTGACCCCCCTCACTACACAATCAGCGCAACAAAAGGGGGCTCTGCTCCCCCTCTAACCCCCCCATTTACTACGTGGGCTAGTCGTGGAAAGAATATAACACAACTCAACACTTTCTTTCTATATAATATTTTATTAAATTTTTTTTTTTTTTTTATGAAAAATAAGATAAATTTTTAGTGAATTTTTGAAAAGAAATATCATAATTTGATTTTAATAAAACTTGTCCATAATAATAATAATAATAAATAACAACTAATTTATTTTTACAAATTATATTCATTGTATTCTTTATCTTTAACTTTATTTTCAAATTGTTGATTAATTTAATAATAAAAAAATAATAATATTAATATATTAAATGTCAAAAAATGAAATTAATAAAATTAATAATTTAAAAATTAAATTTTAATTTTCAAAACTACCATATAATTAAATATATAGATTTAAATTTAATATTTTAACATAAATCTATATTATTATAATTTACTAATTCAATATATTATAATGTAAATGTTTCCATTCTTATATATAGTTAGTGGTATTTTTGAGACTTAGAAAAGAGTAATTTCATTCCTTATCTACTTTCTTTATTTCATTGTTATGAATTTTTTTCATTTAAAGGTGAGATTTCATATAAGAATAACAAATAAAAGAATTTATTAAATACAATTTATATTGAAATAATTTATCTATCAAAAAATCCCCAACATAAAAATATACATGAAATAAATAAACAAATAAATAAATTTGTTGTCGATTAATAAAAGATATTTATTGATTACATCTCATATAAAAATAATCAATAAAGCCAGTCATACCGTGGATTTTATTAAAAAATAATCAATAAAGCCAATCATACCCTGGATTTTATTAAAAAATAATAAATTCACAGAGAGAAAACCTAGCAAAAAAATGCATATATATAACAAATTATAGATGCTACCCTGTCCTCATCAATTTCTCTATCAAACCTGACACAAAAAACCAATAATACAGATCTAACTTCCACATTTAGAAAGGTTAAACTATTTGATCAATTTCTTTTAAGGTTCCACCCATGTTTATATTAAAACAAAGCAGATGTTAAAAAACAACTTCAGTGGACATCTATGACTCTATTTGATTTCCCGTCAAATTAGTTTAACCGTGAAATTAAAATGAGTTTCCAGGTTTTTTTTTAAGGTTGATAACCATTGTTGTTGTAAGTAATTAAAATTTATAATCTAACACCATTTTTGAAAATAAATAAATTTCTTAGACATCACGCATGCAAAACGTTGTAAAAAACAAATTGAATCTAAAAATGTAACATTAAATGTTAAAACGTAGATTTAAATAAAAAGATTAATATTGGCTCAGAAAAATAGCTAGATGATGAAATGTCATTCGTTAAGTATATGATAAATGCAAGCTTTTGAGGTTAGTTTTACTTTAGGCAATATACTTACACGAAGAGGGTAGTTGAATGCTACGTGGGTAACCAATGCTATGAAAAGTGAAGCAGGGACACTAAACCCTATGGCACGAAGGGTGGCGAGTTCAATATTTTAACATTCTAGTTTTCATTTTCACGGTTACATAAAATTGGATAGAAAGAAAATAATATTATATTATATTAGTGTTTATACGTTATCGAAAATCGCTAGATCTACTTAGTGTTAAATGTGTTTAGAAAATTTCATGATAAAATGATAGTATTTTATGATACAATTTACTAAACATAACAATATATTTAGACAATCAAACTCAAAGGAGACAATTATGACTCCATAACCAGAATACGGGAAATACCTAATCTATGTCCTAGCCATCATAACATATAAAATCCTGAAGTATTATTCAACATTTCCCCCCTTAATCCGAAACGACATCTGACATGCCAAGTAAAGATCTAAATGTTTCAAACTTTTCACGTCTCAATGGTTTGGTAAAGATATCTGCAAATTGTTTTGAAGTTGGATAATATGTCAGATGAATTGTTTTGGATTCTACATGATGTCGAATCAAATGATATTTGGTGTTGATATGTTTGGTTCGATCATGAAACTTTGGATTCTTGTCCAACTGAATTGCAGAAGAGTTGTCGACAAATAGAGGAGTTGAAGCCTTTTGTTTCTCTTTCAAATATTCAAGTATTTTGCGAAGGCAAATGACTTCTTTTGTAGCTTGAGATGCTACAACATATTTGACTTTGATGGTAGAAATAACATGAACAGATTGCTTGTGTGATCTCCAACTAATGGTTGTTGATCCAAGATTCATCAAATAACCAAAAGTAGAGACTCCATTCTTCCTATCTCCATCAAAATCTGAATCTGAATAACCAGTAAGATGGAAGTCTGGAACTTTGGAATATTTGATGTCATATGTTTGAGTTCCTTTTAAATATTGAATAATTCTTTTTGTTGCTGCCCAATGCCCCTCACATGGTTGATGCATAAATATGGAAAGTATTCGAACAACAAAGGTTATATCAGGACAAGTAGTAGAAAGATAAATCACACTTCCAACAAGTTGTTTGTACTTTGTTGGATCTTCAAATGGTTTGCCTTTTTTCTGAAGTAAGTTTCATATTCTGTTCCATTAGAGTAGCAACATGATTACAATCCATCATACCATATTTGTTCAATAACTTTCCAACATATTTCCTCTAAGAGATAAATATATGTCAAGGTTTTTGATCAACTTCAATTCCAAGATAATAATGAAGTAAACCTAAATCTATCATATCAAAAACCTTTTTCAATTCCATCTTAATAGATGATATATATTCATCATTGTCCCCTGTAATCATCAAATCGTCAACATAGACAATTAGATATATAGTTAATCTTCCAACTTTCTTAACAAAAAGAGTTGCATCATCTAGGTCAAAATGCTTATAATTCAACTTAAGAATATGTTCAGTTAGTTTCTCATACCATGCACGCGGTGCTTGTTTTAAACCATACAAAGACTTCATTAATTTGCATACCTTTTGTTCTTTCCCTTTGACAGAAAAACCTTCTGGTTGAAACATGTAAACATCTTCCTTCAAATATCCATTTAAGAAAGCAGTTTTAACATCCATATGATGAATTTTCCATCCTTTCTGAGCTGCAATAGCAAACAAAATTCTAATAGTGCCCCATTTAGTTGTAGGAGAAAATGTCTTTGTATAGTCAACACCCTCTTTCTATGCATATCCCTTTTCTAGAAGCCTTGCCTTGTGCTTATCAAGTGAACCATCAGCTTTATACTTAGTTTTATAAACCCATTTGCAACCAATAGGTTTGATGCCAATAAGAGGATCCACTAGCCTCGAAGTTCCATTTTTTATGAGGGAATCATACTCCTTTTGCATTGCATATTTTCGCTCATCATAACTAGTAGCTTCTTCAAAACAAGTAGGATCACAATCAACAGAAAAATTGACCTCAAAATCAAACTCATCATATTTCCTTTTGAATTTTTTAATACGAGTTGATCTTCGTAGAGGTTGTGGAAAAAATTGCTCATCTTGTGGAGTATACTCTTCATTATTTTCTGTCCTTGTTGTCCTACTTTCTGTCCTTACTATCCCAGTCCCTGTTGTCCCTAAAGAAGCACTTTTATCATCCAATTTCTCTTCAGCATCAAAATAACCCTAATAAATTCAATAGGGATTATGGTTATAGGCTCAACCAATCTTGAAATCATGTCATCCACCATCTCACTAACTAATTTGTAAAAATAACAACTAATTTATTTTTACAAATTATATTCATTGTATTCTTTATCTTTAACTTCATTATCAAATTGTTGATTAATTTAATAATAATAATAATAAATATATTAATATATTAAATGTAAAAAAAATAAAATTATTAAAATTAATAATTTAAAAATTAATTTTTAATTTTCAAAATTACCATATAATTAGATATATAGATTTAAATTTAATACTTTACCTAAATCTATCTTATTATAATTTACTAATTCAATATATTATAATGTAAATGGTCCATTCTTATATATAGTTAGCGGTATTTTTGAGACTCAGAAAAGAGTAATTTCATTCTTTATCTACTTTCTTTGTTTCATTGTTATGAATTTTTTTTTATTTAAAAGTGAGATTTCATATTTAAAAGTAACAAATAAAAAGATTCATTAAATAAAATTTATATTAAAATAATTTATCTATAAAAAAAATTCCCAAACATAAAAATATACATGAAATAAATAAATTTGTTATCGATTACATCTCATATAAAAATACTCAATAAAGCCAATCATACCATGGATTTTATTAAAAAATAATAAATTCATATAAAAATACTCAATAAAGCCAATCATACCATGGATTTTATTAAAAAATAATAAATTCATAGAGAGAAAACCTAGCAAAAAATGCATATATATTACAAATTATACATGCTACCCTGTCCTCATCAATTTCTCTATCAAATCTGACACAAAAAACCAATAATACAGATCTAACTTCCACATTTAGCAAGGTTAAACTATTTGATCAATTTCTTTTAGGGTTCCACCCATGTTTATATTAAAACAAAGCAGATGTTAATAAACAACTTCAGCGGACATGTATGACTCTATTTGATTTCCCGTCAAATTAGTTTAACCGTCAAGTTAAAATGAAACTGTCAATTTTTTATTGAGTTTCCAGGTTTTTGTTTAAGGTTGATAACCATTGTATTTGTAAGTAATTAAAATTTATCTACTTTCTTTATTTCATTGTTATGAATTTTTTTCATTTAAAGGTGAGATTTCATATAAGAATAACAAATAAAAGAATTTATTAAATACAATTTATATTGAAATAATTTATCTATCAAAAAATCCCCAACATAAAAATATACATGAAATAAATAAACAAATAAATAAATTTGTTGTCGATTAATAAAAGATATTTATTGATTACATCTCATATAAAAATAATCAATAAAGCCAGTCATACCCTGGATTTTATTAAAAAATAATCAATAAAGCCAATCATACCCTGGATTTTATTAAAAAATAATAAATTCACAGAGAGAAAACCTAGCAAAAAAATGCATATATATAACAAATTATACATGCTACCCTGTCCTCATCAATTTCTCTATCAAACCTGACACAAAAAACCAATAATACAGATCTAACTTCCACATTTAGAAAGGTTAAACTATTTGATCAATTTCTTTTAAGGTTCCACCCATGTTTATATTAAAACAAAGCAGATGTTAAAAAACAACTTCAGTGGACATCTATGACTCTATTTGATTTCCCGTCAAATTAGTTTAACCGTGAAATTAAAATGAGTTTCCAGGTTTTTTTTTAAGGTTGATAACCATTGTTGTTGTAAGTAATTAAAATTTATAATCTAACACCATTTTTGAAAATAAATAAATTTCTTAGACATCACGCATGCAAAACGTTGTAAAAAACAAATTGAATCTAAAAATGTAACATTAAATGTTAAAACGTAGATTTAAATAAAAAGATTAATATTGGCTCAGAAAAATAGCTAGATGATGAAATGTCATTCGTTAAGTATATGATAAATGCAAGCGTTTGAGGTTAGTTTTACTTTAGGCAATATACTTACACGAAGAGGGTAGTTGAATGCTACGTGGGTAACCACTGCTATGAAAAGTGAAGCAGGGACACTAAACCCTATGGCACGAAGGGTTGTAAGTTCAATAGTTTAACATTCTAGTTTTCATTTTCACGGTTACATAAAATTGGGTAGAAAGAAAATAATATTATATTATATTAGTGTTCACACATGATTGAATATAGCTAGATCTACTGAGTGTTAGATGCGTCTAGAAAATTTCATGATAAAATGATAGTATTTTACCATAAGATTTACTAATCAGAACGATATATTTAGATAATCAAACTCAAAGGAGACAATTATGACTCCATAACTAGAAATAGGGGAAATACCTAATCTACGTCCTAGCTATGATAACATATAAAATCCTGAAGTATTATTCAACATTTCCTCCTTAATCCGAAATGACCTCTGACATGCCAAGTAAAGATCTAAATTTTTCAAACTCTTCATGTCTCAATGGTTTGGTAAAGATATCTGCAATTTGTTCTGAAGTTGGATAATATGTCAGATGAATTGTTTTGGCTTCTACATGATGTTGAATCAAATGATATTTGGTGTTGATATGTTTGGTTCGATCATGAAACTTTGGATTCTTGTCCAACCGAATTGCAGAAGAGTTGTCGACAAATAAAGGAGTTGAAGCCTTTTGTATCTCTTTCAAATATTCAAGTATTTTGCGAAGGTAAATGACTTCTTTTGTAGCTTGAGATGCTACAACATATTTGACTTTGGTGGTAGAATTAACATGAACAGATTTCTTGTGTGATCTCCAACTAATGGTTGTTGATCCAAGATTCATCAAATAACCAAAAGTAGAGACTCCATTCTTCCTATCTCCATCAAAATTAGAATCTAAATAACCGGTAAGATGGAAGTCTGGAACTTTGGAATATTTGATGTCATATGTATGAGTTCCTATTGAATATTGAATAATTCTTTTTGTTGTTGCCCAATGCCCCTCACAAGGTTGATGCATAAATATGGAAAGTATTCGAACAACAAAGGTTATATCAGAACGAGTAGTAGAAAGATAAATCAAACTTCCAACAATTTGTTTGTACTTTGTTGGATCTTCAAATGGTTTGCCTTCTTTTGAAGTAAGTTTCATATTCTGTTCCATTAGAGTAGCAACATGATTACAATCCATCATACCATATTTGTTCAATAACTTTCCAACATATTTCCTCTAAGAGATAAAAATATGTTAAGGTTTTTGATCAACTTCAATTCCAAGATAATAATGAAGTAAACCTAAATCTATCATATCAAAAACCTTTTTCAATTCCTTCTTAATAGATGATATATTCATCATTGTCCCCTGCAATCATCAAATCGTCAACATAGACAATTAGATATACAATTAATCTTCCAACTTTCTTAACAAAAAGAGTTGCATCATCTAGGTCAAAATGCTTATAATTCAACTTAAGAAGATGTTCAGTTAGTTTCTCATACCATGCACGCGGTGCTTGTTTCAAGCCATACAAAGACTTCATTAATTTGCATACCTTTTGTTCTTTCCCTTTGACATAAAAACCTTCTGGTTGAAACATGTAAATACCTTCCTTCAAATATCCATTTAAGAAAGCAGTTTTAACATCCATATGATGATTTTTCCATTCTTTCTGAGATGCAATAGCAAACAAAATTCTAATAGTGCCCCATTTAGTTGTAGGAGAAAATGTCTTTGTATAGTCAACACCCTCTTTCTATGCATATCCATTTTCTACGAGCCCTGCCTTGTGTTTATCAAGTGAACCATCAGTGTTATACTTAGTTTTATAAACCCATTTGCAACCAATAGGTTTGATGCCAATAAGAGGATCCACTAGCCTCCAAGTTCCATTTTTTATGAGGGAATCATACTCCTTTTGCATTGCATCTTTCCACTCATCATAACTAGTAGCTTCTTCAAAACAAGTAGGATCATAATCAACAGAAAAATTGACCTCAAAATCAAACTCATCATATTTCCTTGGGAATGTTTTAATACAAGTTGATCTTCGTAGAGGTTATGGAAAAAATTTCTCATCTTGTGGAGTAGATTCTTCGTTCTTTTCTGTCCTTGTTGTCCCACTTTCTGTCCTTACTATCCCAGTCCCTGTTGTCCCTAAAGAAACACTTTTATCATCCAATTTCTCTTCAGCAGCAAAATAACCCTAATAAATTAAATAGGGATTATGGTTACAGTGTCAACCAATCCTGAAAGCATGTCATCCACCATCTCACCCTTGATTCTTGATCCACCCCTGATTACCTCCCTCTAAGGGCCTCTTATTAAAATCTTCCTTGGAATTTCTGTCATCTTATAAAATTTTCTTTCTAATAACAATAATATAGTTTTTATTCATCATCTTAGTTTTAAATTATTCCTCTTAACCCTTTGATATACAAAATTCGTTTTCAATTTGCTATAATTTTATCCATTATCTACAATTTCTTTTTAATTCTCCTCCGTCTTAATAATCCTTAAATTTAATTTTATAACATATATAGATCCTATGTATGTTATTATTTTTATTAACTAATTTCTCAACTAATTCTTAACCCCATAACTAATTCAATAATATAATTCCTAATTTTATTAATTATTAATTTTATTTGGTTTCATTAATCTCTTATTAAATTAATTTTATATTAACAAAACATTCTTCTTTTGCATTGTTATGGTGATATTTTATTAATTAATCCCATTCTAATCATTTCAAAAATGGTTGGCCAAATATTATTTCAATATTAATATTATTTTATTCATTTTTTTAAAATTTGACCATTATTCCATCTAATACACAATCCAATAACTTTTCCTATAAAAAGGCTCTCCAGCACTTGTTTACCTACAAGGCTCTCATTGGTCCCTAATGATGGATGGAGTCACCATCCGAAATGTTGGACGGATCATAGATACTACACAGTGTTATTCCAGAAATCTCTGACAAAGTAGCATAATTATTATCATCATTGAAAGGTAAATTTGAAGGAAAATCCACAGATTGATCTAGAATGGGAATCCCCCCTTCAAGGCGTGGAAGAATATTATCAGACTCATAATAAAATTTCATAGATACAAAATTCTCTAGCTAATTAAGTTTCCTAACAACAATAGGTGTATCTTTATGAGATTCAAGAAAAAATACATCTCTTGACAAAATAAACTTCTTATTCTCTTCATCATACAATCTGTATGCTTTAGAAGTCATAGAATATCCCAAAAATATACATTTCCTGCTTCTACTTTCAACTTATTTCTTTTTTGTTTAAGAATGAAAGCATAACTTTGAAAACCAAAAACTCTGAAATGTTGAACAACAGGAAGACAATTATACCACGTCTTATATGGATTTTTATTATTGATGACTGAAGAAGGACACTGATTTCTAATACAAGTTGCATAAAGCACTCTTTCTCCCCAAAACATCAATTTTACATCCTTAAAGAACATCATCGATCTAACCATATTAAGCAATGTTCTGTTCATTCGTTCTGCAACACCATTTTGTTGTGGATTATAAGGTATTGTGGTTTGGTGTTTGATGTCATTCTCTTGCAGATAACTTTCAAAAACATGTGAAGTATATTCTCCCCCATTATTAGTTCTTATAGTGCTTATATTAAGTTGAGTTTCATTTGTAATCAAGAAATGAATTTTTTTAAACACATCAAAAACTTGTGATTTTTCTTTAAGAAGATAGACCCAACACATCCTCGAATAATCATCAATAAATGTCAGTACATATTTATTTTCATTAGTAGTTGCAATAGGCCTAAGTCCACATAAATCTAAATGAATGAGACTTAATTTTCTTGAAGCTCTAGAATTAGAACTTTGAAAATATTATTTGTGATGCTTCCCAGAGATACAAGCATTACACAGAGTAAGTTTTCTTGGAACTGTTGGAAGCCTCTTAATTCCCTGTTGTCTCATAATTCTAATACTGTCATAATTAATATGACCAAAATGAGCATGCCACAATAAAATTGATGACAAAGTATCATTTTGTTGGACCAAATGATTAGTATTTAATGCAACAAATGACATAGGTTTCAACTTTAATAGTTTGTCTTCTTCCAAACCAGTCATTACAGTCCCATTGACAGTTTCTTCACATTTCCAATTTGCCATCAAATATGCGTATTGGATGTCCCTATTGTCTAATTTGTATAAGAGATAATAAATTCCTTTGAAATTGTGGGATGTAAAGAACATCATTTAAAATATAATCAGCAAGTCTAGTAATTTTTAATCGAATAGATCTCATCTATAATGTTTTAATTTAAGGCTTATCAACAAAATACACCACTCCATCAATGTTATCACTGAATTTTTCAAACAAATCTCGCCTAAAGGTCATATGAAAAGTAGCACCTTTGTGTAAGATCCAACTGTCATGCCATGAATAAAATGAGGTGCCAAATATATCATCCATATTAAAATTACAATGGGAAACAACATAATGTGCATTCTCAGAAGACTATCCTTTTTCTGGAATTAGTTGATCTTTCTTTTCAATCATTTGTTCTCTTCTTTAATTAATTTTCTCCCAGGAAATTCTACAATTTGTAGCAATATGTCTATTTATTTGTTGTTTATCATTCTCCTGTCTATCTCCCTGATTATTTTTCCCCCTACCTCTGTAATTTCTTCTACCTCGACCTCTGCCACCTTTATTATTTCTGGTTGATTCTTCTTGAGGCTTTTGATATTTATGAGCTAGGCACAAAGTTTCAACATTAGAATTGGGTAGAGATTGTTTCTTGTCAAAATCCTTCTCTCTTTGTGCTATTTTTCCTACTAATTTGTCAAAATCTAAATCTTTTCACTGTCGACTAGCTTGGAGAGACTCCAGGTAATGTGAATAACCACATAGAGAGACTTTATAAAGGCAGTGAGTTGTAGATCAACCTTAACACCAATAGATTTGATTTTGTAATTGATGGCTTTAATTTTAGAAGCAAGTTTCAATGAATCATTATCTTTCATCTCCAGATTAAACAACTTCAATAATAACTTAATTATCTCTAATTCTAAATGTGAATCATAAATCTCTTTTAATTTTTATAATGCTTCATATGTTGTCTTTCTTTGAATAATATATCTCCTTACCTCTTTTGTAACTGAAGCACAAATTAATGCATAAGAATTTTTGTCCTCACTCTGCCAAATTGCTAGCTGTTTTTCTTCTTGAGGTTGCTCTGGTTCATTTCCATTTGTTCCTTCACAAACACCTTCCCACAAATCATTAAAAATAAGTGTATTTTTAACCTTCCTATACCACTCTTGATAATTTTCCTTTCTAGAAAGGACAACACCGACTAGAGATACCAAAGAATTCATTTTTGTAGATAAAATTAGCAGTCAAAATCGTGATTGTAAAAAATTCCTTTTGATAAAAAAAAAAAAAAAAAAAAAAAAATAAATTATTTTCTATTTCGACCAGGCACAAATTTTATTAGAAAATTATCGAACTATAGAAAATAATCATCAAAGGCAAAATAAACACACCAAAATAAAAACTAGATCCGATGGTGAATAACCTTCGATCAAGCATGATTAACGAATGGAATGGATTTTTTTCAATTCATTCATAAAGGCATAAGTTTCTTGGTGGTCACGTATGACGAAGCCAACATCCAATGGAAGACGACATGCAACGGTGGTACCAACAGTCAAGATGATTTGACAACAATCAAAGGCATGAGCTTTCCATATTTTAACGCGGTGAATGGTCCTGGGAGACAATTATCTATCAAATAAGTCCAATGAATCAGACTTCCAACACATCCAATGACACCCGAAATCACATCTCTTGTCAAGCTTTAATAAGCATTGTGTCCTGGGGTTTGAAGAAAGTCAATCAGCGCATTAATCGATGGCCCACATTTGTTACAGGGACACCCATCCTAGTTTCAAATACCATGGCGTGTGGTGTCGGGGTGGTTAAAGTCCCACATCTTATCAACTCGTGTCCCACGCACTCCACCAGTCAGATTATTAACCCTACAACTTCTACATCAATGAAGTTTGAACTAGGAACAATGACTTCGACACTTTTCAAAACCTTGCGCTCTAATACCACTGTTAAATGTGCCTGGAAAATTTCATGATAAAATGATAATATTCTACAATATGATTTATTAATCGGAAGGACATATATAATTAAAATCGAAGGGAGACAATTGTTCGTCCATAACTAGAAATACAGAAAATGCCTAATTTGTGTCCTAATTATGATTACATACAAAATTTCGATGGAATATTAAACACTTATGGATTAAAATGCTCAAACCTGGGATACCTCAGATAGGATATTAAAATAATATTTCACCTAAGCTACTGGCCTGGGGTAGTGAGATTAATTCACCTTTTGTTGGTTTGTACGCAGGAAAATTAAATGAAATAAAATAGAAAACAATTGGCATACGTTGTGGCTTACCATCCAAAAGGGTCATTTAAATTCCTATTGGCCTTCAACATGCACTGAATCTCCCAGAATGTGAGGTTGTCTTGATGTTTTATAGTGTATTTATTGAATATGGCATTAAACCTAGCAGGATCGAACCTCCCTTCAGTGTCATATTCCTCTATGTCGATGCCATGCTTTTCTTTGTGGATGTTATCAATCTATATAGGAAATTTCAGTGATGGTATCCATCCATGCGGACCAAACATTAATACTAGCTTAGAAAAAAACCTAGATGATAAAATGTCATTCATCTAAGTATATAATAAATGCAAGATTTTTAGGTTAGTTTTATTTTAGCAATATACTTATGGGAAGAGTGTAGTAGTTGAACGCTACGTGGGTAACCACTACTATGAAAAGATAAGCGGGGACGCCAAACCCTATGGCACAAAGACCTGCAAATTCACTATTTTAACGTTCCAGTTTTCATTTTCACGGTTAGATGAAATTGGATAGAAAGAGAACAAGGTCCATCAAGACCTCCTCGTTGCCATAGGACAAAATAGGGGGAGCGCAAAGTAAATAATGATCGATCATAGTTCAGAACTCCCCACCACATTTCATGCTCCTCAAACGCTTGCACAAATATGTTGAAATGAATCGTCACCCATTGCCCAGACATCAAGGAAACTGATGATAGATGGGGGACACATGTATCCATTAATTAAATAAAAATTAAATCAAATGTAAAATGAAATAAATGTAAAATTCAACACAACGATTTAAGCTCCTTAAGACACCACAATTGTTGATAAGAATTCAGGTGAAGCATCGTCAAAGCATATTTCCTTGAGAATTAATTTAGGCCATAGATTAAAAAAATAAAAATAAAATTAAAATCAAGACCTCATCCCCTGAAGCTGAAATAAAAGGCTTTCAACAAGAAGGAGGACGAAGTGCCGAGGAACAAAGTGCCGGAAGGAAAAGGACAAAGTGTCAGGGAAACAAAGTGTAGGAGGGAGGAAGGGCTTAACTTGTGCTTGGAGGATATTCATGTCAAAGATCTAGGGTTTGGAATTGATCAATAAGAAGCTTCAATAAGAGAAAACTTACTGAAGGGTTTTCCTCTCAAGAGAAGAGAGGTTTTGGCCCCTGGAGAGAGCCAACATCTTGTGTTCTTGTTCTTATGTTTTTGGTAGCAATTTGATGAAGTACACACACATACATTAATAATAATAAGAAGAAGATTAAGCTAATAAGAAAAAGTAAAAAGACTCCACAAATTGTTATCAAGTCAAGAAGAATCACACTACACCTAATTGCCCTTGATTCTTCAACATATAACAATGCACATGATCACAATGAATTTGTATTTATTTTATTTTGTAAATTTTTGCTACTTAGTACACATATATCAACAATATTAAAGCAATAACAGTTAATGAAATAAAAGAATGAAATAGTTTTCGGCTTTCAAAATTTATTTTACCAGCTACCGTTAACATTCACTTTGGTATTTTCACTTGTAATTTATTGAAAGTGTTGAACATGTTGATCTATAAATCACATTTGCATCTTATAACGGATAAGAAAAATGGCGGTAAGAACTACTGCCATTGGACTATTAAGTCATGATTGATAACATCACTAAACGAGAACCTTTGTCAAAATCCATGTGCAAATGTGTAGGAAGGAAAATGGAATGCATTAGAGAAATTTTGAGGTCTAAAATGGGACTCCTAAGGAATACTATAAAATAATAGTGAAAATAATAAACTAATATTAGATTACATCATCAAATTTTAGAGAGAAAAAAGAAAAACCTACTTTTCAACTTGTATTTTCAACTTATATCCCTACGATTTTACTCAAATTTTGAGTAGGAGCACTTGTTGGATGTAGAATTTAATTATGCATCCAATGAGTACCCATGTTTCATACTTTTTATGGACCTTGATATATGAAAAACGAGAAATACATGGAAAAATGTGATTGCAATCACGCTTTTAAGGTATTTTTCATGTTTCCTATAGAATGGTCCATCAAAAGTATGCAACATGGGTACTTTTTGGGTGAGGAATTAAATTCTACATCCAATGATTTCTCCCACCCAAAATTTGAGTAAAACCGTAGGGAGATAAATTGAAAATACAAGTTGAAAAAGTTTTTTTTTTTTTTTTTTTTTACTTTTTGATCTTTGTATATTTTTATTCCAAAACTAGTGGATCATCCCCCATGGTTGACATCATAATCTTGAATCCTATTGGTTCTTATAAATTTTATTTTGGTTGTACTTTTTTGTTTTGAGACCCATTTTTTACCTCAAAATTTCTCTAATGGCATTATGACAATTAGCTTTGTACCATGCTCTTTTTGTTCAACGTTTTTTTTTACTCCATTATCAAAATAAAACGAATCAACAACGATTTAGTGGTGTGGGTCAACTCAGTTACCAAATCACTTTGTGATAGAAATAGCTGAGAACGTCTGCGCAAAATATTTATTTGTCATTATTTACGATTATTGTTGGCAGTTTCAAAGTTAATTTTCATAATTACAAATCTTATTTTTTGTTGTTTAAAATGAGTTTTTTAATACATATATGGATTTAGTCATTTCGAAAACCTTTACGACACTCGAATTGTGCAAAATTTTCAACCCAAATTCATGATTCCAATAAATACTTGCCAGATTTTGAGCAATTTAAACCAAAAAACACCAAAAAACCTTTCAAAACATAGAACAGTTATATAATGGCCTTATATTGTATCACATTTTTTTGTTTGTAATGACACATATTTCAATGGCATTAAACCAAGAGAAAAATGCACAATAAGCCTGACAAGATGGTTTTGGAATAGCAATGCTTATTTCCATTACTTATCGTAAACGTTGGCTTTGATATGTTCAATAGTTATTCATTGCAAGTGTTGTATGTAGTAGTTTCCACACGAGAAATAGCAATAGTTGGTAATTGGGACTGATCTGATAATCACTCTATGAGTGCCATCAGTTAAAGATTTATTAAAACAAAGGTATTACAGACTCATGTGATGGTGTGTGTTCTGTGTCATTTAAGCAACGGATCGATCAGATTGCCAATACACAGAAAATAAGTGGAAAGACAGCAAAGAAATACAGTAAGCAACACAAAGACACAAACAATTTTTTAATAAGGAGTTCACCCTATTCTCCAGGGCTACGTCTCCGGTCCAGCTTCAGTGGTGGCCTTGTTTTATTGTGTCTTACAGCAGAGAAATTACAATACAGGGACTCAATGTGAGTTCTCCTGAAGCAGATTTTGCTTGGTAGGGTGGTTCTTGGATTCCCCAAGCCACTCGGAGTTCACAGACTCTTTTTCTTCCTACCAGCTCTGTGACCCTTGGTCTACAGTGGAAAGAGCCAAATGTGATGCTTAGTCCGGACAGATTCCTCTAGGGAAAGGCTTGAATCTTCAAGCTCTCTGGTGCTCGACACTGCCTGTGGTCAGCTCGGCCCTCTGTCTCCTCTGCTTGGTTTTACTGTTCTCTGTGTACAGTCCTCCTCTCAGGGTTCACTGTTCACTGTCTCTCTTGGTTGCTTGGACTCCTCTCTATTCCTTCTCTCTGAATCTCCATTCGACTGTCTCTGTTAATGGCTTTAGTCATTCGATCCCTATCCCTGTTCGATTCCTCTCCCACCTATGTCGATTCGCCTACCGCCTGCGTGCTTGGAGTTCCCTGTTCGGCGTCAACATGAATGCTCAGGAAGTAGCCACACATCCCCATCGGAACAGCGCCAGCCTGCTCGTCGATTCATTTCTTCGGTTATGTCGTGGATACATTCTTTCTCCATCATGGCGGTCAAACGGATTCCAAATCCCCTTAAATCACGGCTTAGTTCCCTGTCGATTCCACTTCCTTCTATTGGGCGCAATCTCAGCCGTCCGATCTGGGCTCCTCAAGATCCGACATCATACGCACGTCGAGCGCGGTTGACTTGCTCGACTGATAACGCGCAATCAACGGCGGTTTTTCTCTCTCCTCTACCGCCACGCGTCGCTCGGTGTATGGGATCGCTCCGCTCCTGTCCAAAACCTCTTACCATTCAAGGGCACCCCGATCAAAACCGTCGGTTTCCAGGTCGTGGGTCCCACCTTCGTACGTTGGCGCTTTTCGTTTCTCCGCCTGCGGTCCTCTAGTCCCCCCCACGTGACCGGGTGCTCAGGCTTTCCCATTTTGGCCCTGTTCGCCCAGCGATGGTGCTAATTGTGCATTGAAAATCAGCTCCTTTTCCTGATCTAGGGCTCCCAGGGGCTATTTTGGCATCCCGCGTAGTCTCCATGGGCCTCGGTCAGCGCGCTTTGACCGAGGTCCTCGTCGTTCCACGCCGGCTGCCATGGCCACTGGTTCAGGGTGTTTTCGATCGCTGTTTTGGAATTTTCAAGGATTTGTTCAACTCGATACAGTCAAGGTTCTTGACAGTCTTTTGTGGATCTGATTCGGATCACGACCTCCCTACTGAAAAAGCTTTTGGACCACCAAAAGTTGGTTTTCTTCAAGCATCGACTAAGTGAGGAAACTGTTGTCTCACTTGTCCAATCTCAATCCACTTCGCACTGCTCGGCTTCGAACCTTTAAGCCCAATCCTGAGGTATTCCACTTGTCCACTGTGCGTCGTCCTTACCTTCCTGTCCAGCACTGTGTCTTCCCGTAACTCATTAAGATATTCAGGTAGCAGGTCATCAACAGAAGGTAATTGACTCTGCTCTTCAGGGTCCTCAATCATTGAAGGTTCAAACAACCTCAAACAATCTGCGTTCACGACTGAGTAGATGTGCATGTAAGCTGGTAGATCAAGGCGAAAAGCATTTTCACCAATCTTCTCAAGTATCCTGAAGGGTCCATACCTGATAGGTTTTAGCTTTTTACCTTCACCTTGCATCCTGTCCTTGCTGATATATAGCCAGACTTGGTCTCCAACTTGAAAAATATGCTCCGTCCGATGCTTATCATGCCTAGCATTGCATTTGGCCTGGCTCTTTTCCAGCTATTCCTGTACTGCCTGGTGGATCTCCTGGATTTGTTCAATGAACCTAGTTGCCTTGTCCACATCACTGTGTCTATCAACCATGGTATCTTTAACATAGACAAAATCCAAAGGAGACCTTGGTATGAAACCAAAACAGGTCTCAAAAGGATATCTTTATGTAGAAGAGTGTTTGGCTCTATTGTAAGCATGTTGCACATAGCACAAGTGCTCATCCCAAAGCTTAGGATGTTTGCTGCAATATCCTCTCAGTAACTGGATCACTGTCCTGTTAACTACTTCTGTCTGGCCATCTGTTTGTGGATGAAAAGCTGTGCTTTTCTTTAATTTGGTGTCCATTAGTTCCCACAAACTGGACCAAAACTTCCCCACAAATCGGGTGTCTCGATCAGATACAATAGAAGTGGGTAATCCAAAATGAACCCATACATGTTCAAAGAATAATTTTGCAGTTTGTTCAGCTGTAATCTGTTTACTACAGGGTATCAAAATACACATTTTGCTGAACCTATCCACAAAAACATACAGATAATCATGACCTTTCCTAGATTTGGGCAGTCCTCCAACAAAATCCATGGAAATTCTTTCCCAAGGGTGAGAAGGAACTGGTAAGGGAGTGTATAATCCTAGTTTTCTGTTGCTGGGCTTGCTTTTTGCACACATAGCACACCCCTTTACATATCTAGAAACTGTTTCATTCATTTTCGGCCAATAGCAGAACCTTTGCAGCTGTGCAACTGTTTTACTTACCCCAAAGTGACCTGATATTAGAGAAGTGTGGGCTTCCCTAATTATCTTTACTCTCTCAGTTTGTGGAATGCAGAGTTTCCCACAATGATATAAGAGTCGGTCCTTCACATGATAGTCCAATTCTTCTACTCTTTTGCCTTGACTCAAAGTTGCATATACATCTTTAAAGTCCATATCCTGAGCATACTGTTCTATGTAGCTTTCATGCAGCACAAAATTATGCTTAAGTATGGTAGATGCATTTATAATGGGTCTAGATAACATATCTGCAACCTTGTTATGTATGCCCTTTTTATATCTGATGACTAAATGAAACTGTTGTAGAAAACCCATCCATCTATAATGTCTTGATTGCTGCAATTTAGTTTGGGAGTGTAGGTATTGAAGTGGCTGATGATCAGTATGTATTACTGTTTCTTTGCCCATTAAGTAACGTTTCCACTTTTTCACACTTTGAACTAACACATACAATTCCTTATCATAAGTAGGATAGTTGACTACTGTAGGATTAAAAGTCTTAGAATGATAACATATGGGTTTACTGTGTCAACACTGCTCCCATGGCATAGTCACTGGCATCAGTTTGGATCTCAAATGGTCTTTGTAGGTCTGGCAGTGCTAGTACAGGTGTTTTACTAATCTTTTCTTTCAAGGTGTCGAAGGCTTTCTGCTGTTTGCCTCCCCACTGAAACACCTTGTTCAATCCCGTCAAATCATGTAAGGGAGCTGCAATTGAGGAAAAATTTGAAATGAACTTCCTCCAATACTGTGCTGCTCCTAAGAAGCTTCTCACTTCTGTAGCAGACTTGGGTTTAGGCCAGTTTATGATGATTGCCACTTTAGAGGGATCTCTTTTAAATTCACCTCCCCCTACTATATGACCCAAATAATTTAGAGAGGTTTTGCCAAATTCACATTTGGAGAGTTTAACATAAAGTTTTTCTCTTTTAAAAACATCTAATGTCTGCTTAACATGCTTTAAATGTTCTTCCCACGTTTTACTAAAAATCAGAATGTCATCCAGATACACAATAACAAAATCATCAAGAAAAGGTCTGAGTACATCATTCATTAATCTCATGAAAGTAGTAGGAGCATTAGTTAGGCCAAAAGGCATAACCAACCATTCATACAATCCCTGCTTTGTTTTGAAAGCAGTCTTCCATGCATCTTGCTCTGCAACTCTGACTTGATGGTATCCACTGTGCAAATCCAGCTTGGTGAAATAAACAACTTCCTTCAATTGATCTAAAAGATCATCTATGCGAGGAAGGGGATAACGATTTTTGATTGTTATCTTATTCAGTGCTCGGTAGTCAATGCACATTCTCCACGAGCCATCTTTCTTTCTCACCAAGATGATTGGTGACCCACATGGTGATGTGCTAGGCCTGATGAAACCTTTCTTGAGCAACTCCTGCACTTGCTTCTTGATTTCAACATTCTCTAAAGCAGATAACCTGTACATCCCAATGTTAGGCAGAGGAACATCTTGTTGCAAAATAATATCATGTATTATTCCCTTTTTGGGTGGCGGACCTTTAGGTTCTTGAAATAAGACATCATACTCTGAAACAATCTTTTCTATATCATCTTTCTGATCAACATTACAGCCCTCAAATATATTGGTTTTCTTAGGTGTCTTTTCCTTTACAACCATCAGTAAGAACTGTTTGCATGACTTTATCATTCTTTTCATCTGTCCTGAGTTTTTGAGAGTATAATTATTCTTGAGCTTATGAGCTCTTACAAAGTATTCGATTCCATCTTTAACAAGCAGATACTTGTTCTCAGCTCTATAGAAAATAGCCTTTCTATCATACAAGTAAGGACTTCCTAAAACAATTCCACATATATCCAAAGGAATTACATCTAACTCAACCTCATCTACAAATGCTGACCCAAAAGAAAACTTGAGTTTGCACTGTCTAGTCACTTGTAGTTGTGCTTTATCATTCAACCATCCTAATGGGTATGGCTTCTTATGAGGTGTGGTTACTAATCCCAATTTCTTTACAATTGCTTCAGAAATCAGTTTTACTTGTGAGCCACTATCAAACAAAGTATCAATATTTTGATTTTTGGAAATAACTCGAATATGGAAAAGCTCATGTCTTTTTCTCTCATGTTCTTCATCAATAATAGAGTGAATAGAATTACTAGTAGATGCTTCAGAATTCTTACCTTTTATACCTGTGGCTGCAATGATTGTTTCATCTCCCGAGTCTGACCCCAAATCTTTCTAAATAGCTGCAACGGTCTTCTTCTTCTTGCCCTTGGACTTCTTAGGTCTCAGCTCTGGATGTAGAATCCAACAGTGCTCATCATCATGCCCCTCCTTTTTACAGTGAGTGCACGAAGCTTTGCCTTTTTGTGCAGTGTTAGCCTTCCTTGCTTTCCACTTTTGCTTCCTTTTCTCCTTGCTCTTGCTTACAGTGGGTTGGGATGGTCCCCCAACTTTTGGATTTCCATTCTTTCCTCTAGCTTCTAGATGAGTAGCTTGTACAGATACCTCATCTACACTAGTGGGATTAAACATGAGGATGGTATGCCTCATGTAGTTGTGTAGACCACCAATGTACTTCAAAAGAGTCTTTGGTGAGTCTAATGAGATACCCAACATTAATGCTCTCTTTTTGAACTCTTGAGTATACCCTTGTACACTTTGCCCTTTCAACTACCGAAGAGTTTGCCAACTCATCATGGCTTGTTGCATGTAGGCCAATGGATAGAACTACTTTTTTATTGTAGCAACAAATTCACTCCAGACAGAGATGGTCTTACCATGCTTCTTCATATCAGCTTGGGTTCTACCTTCCCACCAAACCAAGGCAGTGCCTCCTAGGCGTAGGCTTGCCAGCTGAATCTTACTCTTGTCTGAGTCTATGTTTTGTACCCTGCAATACACATCAATTTGTCTTATCCAATTGTCCAACTTTTCAGCATTTAGCTCTCCATCATATATAGGCAAATCAAATTTAACATCTAACTTAATCAAAGATGCTTTCTTATTATGCACAGGGCTATTAGGAGGTGTGAGAAAGCTTTCCTATTTCCCCTTTCCTTTGGAGTGGTCATGGGAATGAGACTCATCTTCTTCTTTATCTTGTTTAGAACCTGATGAATTTTCATCCCTATGCTTTCTAAAGTCTCTAGACATTTCCTCTACCATATACTTTATAGCTAGGAAACTTTCTATGAACTGAGGGTCTGGCCCTATAGAACCTTCTTCTGACACTGTCTTCTGAGAATAGACTCTCCCAATTTCAGGATTAGTTTCCACCAACTCTCCTTCTCCTAATTTGAGCTTTGATCTAGTGAGCATTCACAGCTAAACCAACACAAGCTTGTCTAACCTTACAGCCTAGAGCTCTGATACCACTTGATCTGATAATCACTCTATGAGTGCCATCAGTTAAAGATTTATTAAAACAAAGGTATTACAGACTCATGTGATGGTGTGTGTTCTGTGTCATTTAAGCAACGGATCGATCAGATTGCCAATACATAGAAAATAAGTGGAAAGACAGCAGAGAAATACAGTAAGCAACACAAAGACACAAACAATTTTTTAATAAGGAGTTCACCCTATTCTCTAGGGCTACATCTCTGGTCCAGCTTCAGTGGTGGCCTTGTTTTATTGTGTCTTACAACAGAGAAATTACAATACAGGGACTCAATGTGAGTTCTCCTGAAGCAGATTTTTCTTGGTAGAGTGGTTCTTGGATTCCCCAAGCCACTCGGAGTTCACAAAATCTTTTTCTTCCTACCAGCTCTGTGACCCTTGGTCTACAGTGGAAAGAGCCAAATGTGATGCTCAGTCCGGATAGATTCCTCTAGGGAAAGGCTTAAATCTTCAAGCTCTCCGGTGCTCGACGCTGCCTGTGGTTAGCTCGGCCCTCTATCTCCTCTGCTTGGCTTTACTGTTCTATGTGTTCAGTCCTCCTCTCAGGGTTTACTGTTCACTGTCTCTCTTGGTCGCTTGGACTCCTTTCTATTCCTCCTCTCTGAATCTCCATTCGACTGTCTCTGTTAATGGCTTTAGTCATTCGATCCCTATGCCTGTTCAGTTCCTCTCCCGCCTACGTCGATTCACATACCGCCTGCGTGCTTGGAGTTCCCTGTTCGGCGTTAGCATGAATGTTGGGAAGTAGCCACGCATCCCCATAGGAACAACGCCAGCCTGCTCATCAATTCGTTTCTTTGGTTATGTTGTGGATATGTTCTTTCTCCATCGTGGTGGTCAAATGGATTCCAAATCCCCTTAAATTGCGGCTTAGTTCCTTGTCGATTCCGCTTCCTTCTATCGGGCGCAATCTCAGCCATCTGATCTGGGCTCCTCAAGATTCGACGTCATACGCATGTCGAGCGCAGTTGACTTGCTCGACTAAATACGCGCGATCAATGGCAGTTTTTCTCTCTCCTCTGTCGCCACGAGTCGCTCGGTGTATGGAATCGCTCCGCTCCTGTCCAAAACCTCTTACCGTTCAAGGGCACCCCGATCAAAACCGTCGGTTTCCAGGTCGTGGGTCCCACCTTCATACGTTGGCACTTTTCATTTCTCCGCCTGCGGTCCTCTGGTCCCCCCCACGCGACCGGGTGCTCAGGCTTTCCCATTTTGGCCCTGTTTGCCCAGCGATGGCGCTAATCACGCATCGAAAATCAGCTCCTTTTCCCGATCCGGGTCTCCCAGGGGCTATTCTGGCATCCCGCGCAGTCTCGATGGGCCTCAGTTAGCGCGCTTTGACCAAGGTCCTCGTTGTTCCACCCGACTTCCATGGCCACTGGTTCAGGGTGTTTTCGATCGTTGTTTTGGAATTTTCAAGAATTTTTTCAACTCGATACAATCAAGGTTCTTGATAGTCTTTTGTGGATCCGATTCGGATCAGGGACTGAAGTGGAAATTACAAATTTAGGTCAGGTTGGGAGTGAAAATAAGTATCAGATAAATGAAACAAGGTATTTTCACTTATACAATCAACCAAGTGGTATGTGAATCTACTAATGGAAGAGAAAATTAAAAAAAAAATACATTTTCAATAGTGAATACGCTCCTTGGATCACAACTGGGTAGAGTCATCGTTATTTAATAATTCATTTTTCAATTTCTTAGTTTCTTTCACATTTTTCTCTCCAACATATTTCTTTTTTTGCAAAATTGTCTAGGGATTTCTATTTTCTCTTTTCGCACCTTATGAACACAGGAACTAGAGAAAATTTTTCAATGCATGAAATAGCCATTATATCTTATCAACTCTATTACATGCAAGACAAATTTCATTTTATTAATTTATTATTTATTTGTATTTTTCCTCTGCTATTTGCATTTGCTTTGCCCTAATAAGCTAAATTGCATCCTAACAAAGAACCAATACAATTTACACATCTCATCATGTGCAAGCAAATAGTTTTTCTAAATCGTTATGTAATTCATAATATGTTTACACACCAAATAATTTATAAAATATAT
Organism: Pinus tabuliformis; assembly: GCA_031772625.1. Lineage (NCBI taxonomy): Eukaryota > Viridiplantae > Streptophyta > Pinopsida > Pinales > Pinaceae > Pinus > Pinus tabuliformis. The sequence continues at coordinate 1,578,949,688 of CM062816.1, forward strand.
AGATAATCAAATATCAAATATCGATAATGGATCCTCAAAGAGTTTCTCAAGAGACCAACATTAATAGGGAAGCAAAACATAGGCAAAATCCTTAAATCTTACAAAACAGTCTCTAGCTTCCGCACCAACTACTCGTGCAACCTCGTCCTCAAGTCTACAATATAGAAAAACCCATGGTACTAGAAAATTGGTTCATGGTGAGCTATCAAGTCGTAAGATGACAAAGAGAATCTTCGCAGATACTTTCCAAACAAAATGGATACGGTTCAAATAGCCAAGTCCAAAAGTTTCATAAATAGAGAAAGCATTCAATAAGCTATAGATGTGGAAAATGATAGCAATGTACCACCTGATTGGGTTACTACTTGTTTAGTAGAGAATCATAAGGTAATGGAGCAAATTGCAGAAGAGAACATTATTTTCGACAAACATCCTGTGAAATTGCAAAATGAAAAATATGACAAAGCCACCAAAAAATTGAAGGTTAAAAAGGTAAAAGTTGAAAATAAAAAGATTATTCATCAAGAACAAGTGCATATTTATCTATATGACGTTGACACCTAGGGGCTCATCGTATTGCATTAATCTACCACTGATGTAGTTGCTTAGTTTGTTTCCAAATTGACTACAGAAAATCTCAGACTAAAAAGGAGATTAAAAGAACTAGAAAACATTATAAATCCATTTCCTTTGTTAATGACTCCAGTGGTAATATGTTCACCTTCATTATTAAGGTTTTTTGTTGTAACACTGCAAACATCTAACAAGACTGCCTATCTGCTTAATGCAGTGAAGTCACATATCATCAATAAAATATCTCAAAGATTAGAAACTAGCATTTGCACCAAATGTTGCAAAGGAAACGCCGTAAGGCATAAATTGAGGAACAATTCCGACATGGGAATGGGAAAATGTACATAAGATGCAGATACGTAGCATAAATGAGATTCTAAAGATGTATAAATTGAAGTTTATTTAGGGTGCTTAAGTCTATATTTGTTTTAATTATTGAATCAATATTGCATATAAATCTCATAAAATTCAACCAACTTATAATTGAGGGCTCTGATCTCTAAGTTTGACTTTGGGTCATTAACATGGTAATGCACTGTCTCAACCACTAAACCACATAACAACAAACAAAAGACTACAAAATGTTACGATCATTACTATAGTAAACCCAATGACTCTACACACAATAATTTATTCTTTACTCGAAGAGAATATTGCTTAACCATATCCACAAAAAGATTGCAAAGTGGAAAGTATTATGCAGAACAGAATCTCTGTTATTATAACTTGTAAGTTGTAGCATTGTTCCAACCAATAAAACTATCTTCACATTTTGGAAGATCAAATGGAAATAAGTTTTGAAGAATTCAATAAAAAACGTCCAAGATCATAGGATCACATGATTAATGGTACCCTGTCCTATGAATCTAATATTTTTATGCACTTACAATTAAGGGAGAAAACAAGGTCCAAACAATGTATACCACAGGGACCAATAAATAGTATATTTGCTAATCCTTGCTAGGATCAGAAAAAACAACATTACTTCTCCTTAAATCCTTCACAATCAAATTATACAATTGTTGTACAACACAAGGCCCATGCTGTTGTCAATAGTTCTGATTGAGAATGCGACCAGATTCCTTCAATCTCATACAGTGATTAATGCACCAATTATACAATTGTTGTACAACACAAGACTCATGTTGTTGTCAATCAAGCAATAGTTCTGATCGAGAATGCGCCAGATTCCTTCAATCTCATATAGTGATTAATGCACCAAACACAGATGTACTAGTTGCAACGACTTTTATATCATTTTGCTGATGTTGTCATGTCAAAATCAATGTGATACAATTAAGTCACCTTTAAGAAGAACCTCATTGCAATTTCTATACAAGGATGTCTGTCTTATCATTACTCATTCTAATTTCACCTCTTTTATTGTCAGACTTCACGAATTAGCCTCCAAATGCTTGCTTCATCCATAGACCAGTGAATTACCTTTTATAAATATTTTGTTTGAGCATTGGAACTCAATAACATTTACAAAATTATAAAAAGTTTATCTCCAATCAATTTCTTTTCTTTTCTTTTTCTTTTTCTGATTTCCACTTATTATTGTTATATAAATATCTAAACTCATTTTATAATACTTTAAAAATAAAAATTTCAGATATTATAATCCCTAAATCCTTTCTTCCCATTCTTAATGACTTTTGCAATTGGAAATAGGGCTTTGCAATTAGGTTCCCTCTGCATTAAACTCTGCAACTGACCCACCACGGTTAGTGTTGGAGTCCTTGGAGGGGTTTTATTCTCTTGAACAAAAGTCAAGTGACAAGAAAGAGTCTGGGCTCCCGGCTCTACGCCGGGTCTGTACATTATTACTGGAATCTCTTGTACCTGTTTTGGCAGATCCTATTTTGGGTGTTGAACATCCAGTTCTGCCCTTAAATACAAAGGAGCAAGCCAAAAGTATTGCACATGAATGGAAGTCGAAGATAAACCTTGAAGGAGATGTTGCCAATGGCAATTCGTTGGAGGCCCAGGCCTTCTTGCAACTTCTAGCTACTTTTGGAATTGCGTCAGAGTTTGATAAATATAACTTATGCAAGCTTGTTCTTGCATTTGCACGGTGCAGGCAGACACCTGAACTCTGTCGTTCCCTTGGACTTGAATCAAAAGGTTGGTTGGCTGGTGTTCTGTAATGTTAGCCTCAGTGGTTTTTCTGGCATTCATGGCTAGCTTGGTTTTTTTGAGGGACTGGGGGATTTTATCAGTATACTTGGTTGTGGCTGATTGAGTTGAAGATAAATTTTGGTAATCCTGGCTGTAATAAACCTTCCCATCATTTTTTGTTTAGTCCAGTGAACGGGTTTCTAAGTTGACGGGGTTGGTAGTCTTTTCTTTAGATCTCAACATTTCATATGCAAGGCAGATACTGAGTGGCCTCTACTAGGTAGAAATCTTTTTATGAGGTAGAAAGTTGTATGTAAGTTATTTTGTTGATATTAATAAAGGCACCTGAAGATGATCAGCTATGGTAAAGTGTCATAAGGCCTTTTTTGAGTGGGGAACTGTTTACTTACGAAAATGGGCTCAAGCTGGCATAGCTGTTATCTTTATTGACAAATCCGTTGAAGTTGTCTGTATTGTTTTTTCTTTCACAGTAAACTGTCTTTTGGTATTTCAAATGTTTGTGACATATTCAGATTAACTGAATTTTTTTTGACAATTTCATGTAGATGTTGTAGAAACCCTGGTCAATAGTGGAAAACAAATTGAGGCAGTCAACTTTGCTCATGCATTTGGGCTGACAGAGAAGTTTGCACCTGTTCCTTTGTTGAAAACAAATTGAGGCAGACAACTTTGCTCATGCATTTGGGCTGACAGAGAAGTTTGCACCTGTTCCTTTGTTGAAGGAATATCTGAAAGATGTTAAGAAAGCTTCTTAGGCAAGTTTAAAAAGTGGGAATAACTCTACTGTTGCACAAGTACGATTGTATTACTGCTATACAAAATGTCTTGTTATGTGATGATCATTTTGGCTTAGTATTGTTGGTTATATTGGAAGTTCCTTTTTTGACCGATATTTTTATTTGCTGCTACAGAATGAAGTAAATACAAAAGAGCTTTCTGCTTACAGAGCTGTTATAAAGTGCATTAAGGAGCACAAACTTGAATCGCAGTTCTCACCAGATCCTCTTCAAAAGCGTGTAGCTCAGCTAGAGAAAGCTAAGGCTGACAGAAAAAGGTCTGCAGGTGCTGTTAAGTCTCAACCTAAGTGTCCTCGTGCTAATGGAGGAAATGCTGGTGTATATATGCCTCCGCTAAGTGCAGATGAAAGAACTCCGACTCTTTATGCTTCTTCCAATGGTGCAGACAGAAGCTTTTATAGGTCTTTGGATAGAGTACAATATTCTGGTGCAGCTCCAGGTGTTACATCCTACAACCTACAGGGCCAAAATGCATATGACAGATCAAACCAAGGATTATATGGAGCAGGCTATGGTGTTGGAAATAGGACTCCAGTCTCGCTCTCAAGGCCATATATGTATCCATCAGATAACATGAGGCCTTCGTTGTTGGGTTCCGATTCTTACAATTCCTCTACTAATTACAACAACCATCACTTTGGCAGTAGACTGCCTGCCCCTCCTCCAGCTTATCAGTCTTCTTTTATACATTAGGTAGGTACGGTGCTTATCTTACCGTGGTCAGGCAAGTTCTGATCTTATCAGGCCCCATAAAACCTTTTCTATTGGATGTGGCTGGTAGTAAGCACTTAGCTTTGAAGAGGTTTTTTGACTTTGTTTCTGTAAATCTAAAAGATTGGCAAAGTTCATTTGGCAGCTTTTCACAATTTTCAGTGGTGTTTTCTTCTATTAAGGAATTTTATTTTTGTATGGTATTGAGTGCTTCATCACTTTCCCAGGTTACTATATACTGTAGTGTTTACAGTTCAAAGATGATTCTATGCATAATTTTGGTATTTTTTTATTTGTTTGACAAATCAGAGAGGATCAATCTGTCTCTTTGTGGAAGATTAAAATTTGGTGAATAATATATCATTTGTGATCTTGTTCGGAGCTCATAACACAAGACTTTCAATTGCATTGTATGCCGAGGGCTGGTCTTGTGCTGAATATGATTTAATTGTCCACTTGCACGTTACCTCATTGGTACATATTTACTCTACGCCTATGAAGCGAATCAGATTTTATTTTGATTAGTCCAATTGTAAGGCTCTTTTTGAAACTGGACCCTGCCCCTCTTAAGCTGTTGCATGATTTAAATCCCCCTTTTTGAGCAAAAATGATTTGTAGTGCTAGTGGTATAGTTGTTATACCCTGCAATAATATTTTTGTGTTCTCTGTAACGAGGACAAAGCACATTGGAGTTATATGTCCCATCTAGAACTAGCAATTGTCTCAAAAGGTACAAAGAGAGGCCGATAGGATTATTAAATTAGAATTGTTGAATTTCTCTAGAAGAGATGTTGGTTCAAGCCTACAAGGAGCAAAGAGATTTGATGTTTGGAGTTCACCCTAGTGGGCGAAATTGTTTTAGCCCAATCCTTTACCCGTGGAGCTACCGGGTTGCCAAGGGCCAAATTCCAAGAGTGAAGGGCTGATTATAGAGTTTGCGAGTTAATTAGGGTTTGCTAAGGCAGAAACAAGGTGTTGTGGTGCCTCTGTCTGAAAGTAGTACCCTAAAAAATATGGTGATCCTCTATGTGAAGTCTGGTCTGATGGGATGCTGAAGAATATGAAGCATATTCTGAAGAAAAGTGAATAATGAAGAGGTTTTTATCGAATTTTAAGAAAAGATGGTGCCATTCTAATTTTTGGGGCATAGAACAAAGTTTTAGAATGGCTTAGAGTATTTAGTTCATAGAAAGATAGTCAATTCAACTAATATAATAATGACCGAGGAATAACACATGATCAATATTTGGTTTGTGTCCGACTTCAAAATTGCTAGAGATCAAAGTCGGGTTTCGAATAACTATTATTGCTGGGCACTTCGCTAATAGAAGCCTATTTTAAAATGCCCTTAGGGATTTATGAAGCAAATCAAGCTGTTTGTTATCTGGTTGTTCTAAATATAGTGTCTGTATTTGCATGGATCATTTTCTGTTCCGATCGATATACTCAAGCCTCAGTTTCAACATATTTATGTAGCTTGGATTATTGGCTCACTAGCTTGGATGGTGAACTCATTGGTTTGTTAATCCCATATCCGCTTTGGAGGGACAAATTTTCTAGAAGTTATTGTGTGGTTCCCTAATCTGTTACCAACGGTAGGTGCCGTATTGAAAACCAGTAACAAGCGATTTTTTGTTCCATTTTTAGTTCTGGCATTCACTTCTTTGGAGGAAGGCGAGGCTTCATTATGTCATCATTACATAAAATGTCGGGATTGAATTGGATATGTGGTAGAGTTCGCTGAGTAGTTCCAGCAAAGACAGTCCTGAGCTCCGATTCGACATTTTTCTTGGCTCTAAGGTTAAAGCTAGTGGACAAAATTCGAGTTATTATGGAAGATGGGTTTTTTTACAGCAGCTTTTTAGAGCAAGAGATCAACTTGGACAGTTGACTGCATCCAAAGATGTCCTTAGTTCATTGGAGGAGGTGACAAGGAAATTACAAATGGCAGGACAACCACCTTCTCAGTTGACTCTAGCAATTATGGTTCCAACAATGATTAACTTGGGTGAGTATAGGCTATTGAGGCATAAAGATAGAAAGATAAGGCTCCTTGTTGCACATTGTCCGAGTGAAGTTTTAAGGGTTACAGTTCCTAAAACCCCTTGTAAGGGAAATATAATGCAGGAATATTTCAGCTGATTGTGGGAAGCTTCCAAGGGCTAGATCAAATTGACAGTCCCTCTTTTGGCAAGAGAGCCTAGATTCTAAAATTAATGGCAACGGTAAGGTCATGTAGGCAAAAAAGCCTAGATTCTAAAATCAATGGCAGAGGTAAGGTCATCTTCTTGACTATGATTTTCATGATCTTGTTCTACAGTTGTTTCATTATTTCCTCGATGCTATCAGTAAATACCATGGCAAATCCATTAATGATCACATGAGAATCATCATGGGTACAATTATTGATAAGTGTGATGAAAGTGATGTGATTTTCCGACCCATCATATCTTTATAATTGGTTGTCCAGAAACAGAAGCAGGTTACTTCTACAATTGCTTCTAACTTGGTACAGAATGTTGTCAAACAACATGAAAGGAAGCTAAACCCTTACTTGATGAGGAGTTGGTAAGGTTCAAGCCAGAGGAGATGGATGAACCTTGTGCGGAAAGTCAATCTTATATGGCAGCCACAACCTATGAGGACAATTGTATCACTTCACTGATCTCTTCTACAGGACTTTCCAATGGCAGTCGCCAAGAACATACTCAAAAAGAGATTGAACATCTTAAATAAGGCCTTCTAGAAATGGAGAGAACAAGATGCTCAAGGGCATCATATCACAGTAGGGAAATGGGCTTAAGTCCCTTGGAGTTAGATGTGCTAGGCCAGCTGCAAATCTTACCCATGTTGGGAAATAGTGAAGAGTTTCTAATGAGGCAACAAAAGAAGCCTACTCAGAAGCTACAAAGCATCCCTCTTCAGTAGTACACAAACAAGGCTTGCAGTACCATGAATCCAGATTTGCATAGTCGGGAGGTGAGTTGGTACGAGGAAGGATCCAACTACGTCTGGTTTCTTTTACAGGAAAATCGGATCATGAGATAGAGCTTCAATCTATTAGCATTCCATTTGAAATCAAAGTAGCGCAGCATCAGTATGGTGGAAATTTTCCTTTTGTTGGAATTTATACACAAGGTCTTTGTCAGGGGTTGTTGATAACTAAAGATGATGGAAGGCACATTCCATGGGGGGTTATGGATAATTGCTATTTCAGAACTTAGAAGTCCATTTCAGTTGGGATGGAGGGAGATTATGAGTCGGTATCCCACTAAGTTGATGTTTCCTAGGAGACACTTCTAGCCAAAGGCATAGTGCAACAAGGACCATCACATATTTGGGATGGGAAACTCCCGAATAAGCAAATGGGAGCCAGGTGGATCACGTCGTCATACAACAGAGCTTGATAGTGAGTCAAGGGTCCATTTGATGTAGATGCAATTTCTCAGATTCAGTCGAAGGAGGATATCATGGGCAGCAGGATCAGATAGATCTTTTGACGGAGTGGTGGGGTGCACCATCCGATTTATGGGGAGCATGGATAACATTATTATCAGTATTTTATCTAGGAGATCAGCAACATGCAGAGAATGGGTATTCTAGTTGAGATGGAACATTCAGAAAAAAAGTTTGCCTCTGAGTTGAGGGATGGACACCTACAGGATGAGAAGTATACAGTAGAGGACGACATCACACACTGGGTCCCTGAGTCCACACTCAAGGACAAGACTATGAGAGTGGTCCATGCTTCACTATTGGCACTTCATCCTGACGATTGCCACATTTACAATCAAGTTAGAGAGAGGTTTTATGGAGAGGGCCTCGAGGGTGTTATGCCAAGTAATGAGATGAAGTATATGACTATTCAGCAGAACAAATCGAGGCACGATTGTTCGGCAGGCTTACTATAGGACTTTCCTAATCTAGATCTGGAATTGAGTGTATCTATGGGCATTATAATAGGTCTAGCAGGGGTGCAGGACTATAGTTACATTGATAAAAAATTTGGCTAAGTGAATGAGTTTGCACATCCTTTCATGATCCCATCGGAGTACAGGTCAGCCCAACGGGCAGGATTGTCTGGCAAGGAAGTGTGCAGGCCCCATGAAATGTCTACGTATACTCTCAGCGACCAGGATAGCAGGATACAGTCTGTATGCAACAGATTTCATCAATGGATTTTACAAAAGGAATTAATATGGCATGGAAGGTGAGTAAAATTAGAATTTATATTTATACCTCTGGTGGTTGATGGAATTCAGGGTAGGTATGAAGGGATGTGAAGCCTTTCTTATCTTATCTTTTGTTCAATACTCAATGTTGTTTTAGTATTTAACAAAATGGCTTCAAATATAAGCATACCTGGAGTTACTTTGTAAAGACGCAGCTGAAGAAGTTGAAATCCCAAAGTAGTGATCTCAAGATCTGCTATGGCAGCTAGTTTGCTCCACCCAATTCCACTTTCGTTTCCTTTCAATGCCCGTATGCAACAGATTTCATCAATGGATTTTATAAGGGAATTAATATGGGATGGAAGGCAAGTAAAATTATAATTTATATTTATACCTCTGGTGGGCGATGGCATTCAGGGTAGGTATGAAGGGGATGGGAAGCCTTTCTTATCTCATCTCTTGTTCAATACTCAATGATGTTTTAGTATTTAACAAAATGGCTTTAAATATAAACATACCTGGAGTTACTTTGTACAGATGTAGCCGAAGAAGTCGAAATCCCAAAGCAGTGATCTGAAGATTTGCTATGGCAGCTAGTTTTCCCCACCCAATTCCACTTTCGTTTCAATGCCTGCATGCAACAGGTTTCATCAATGGATTTTACAAAGGAATTAATATGGAATGGCAGGCGAGTAAAGTTAGAATTTATAACGAAGCAGGCGAGTAAAGGAAGCAGTTGATAACGTTTCGGTGGAATCAATCCGAACCCAATTCCACTTTCGTTTCAATGCCTGCATGCAACAGGTTTCATCAATGGATTTTACAAAGGAACTAATATGGAATGGCAGGCGAGTAAAGTTAGAATTTATAACGAAGCAGGCGAGTAAAGGAAGCAGTTGATAACGTTTCGGTGGAATCAATCCGACGGCTCAAACCATTTTAATCGTCTAACCATTAAATCAAGGGCTCACAAATGGACACGTAACCTCAGAGGAGAGTTGGTTTCAGAGGGGAACGCCTTACGGCATAATTATTGGTGATATATGGAAAGAAGTATTCGATTTAACGCTTTTGCAACAACAAATGATGACATTTATGAATTTGGTTAATAGTAATGTTGAGAAGGACAGGAAATTCATTGACAATGATTTAGTTTCTTTTAGCCAGAGGCTTGGACTACTCTCTAATATTGCGAGACAAAATGAAAAACTTCTAGATGCTAATCAAATAAAGAAATTGGAAGTTGGATGGGTAGATAGGATCACTACACTTGAGGATATCATTTTTTACTATGGTAAGCTAGGCAAGAGGAGAAGTGATGCATATCTCAAGGATATAGACATTATAGAATTCTTAGATAGTTTGTGCATTCTACACGATTCTGAGTTAACTTAAAGCGATGCATTAAAAGTTGAATTGGACCCCAAAAATTAGGAAATGGAAACGGATTTTGATAACATCACTAATTTTACTACAAAGCAAATTAACACATGAATAATAACTTTTGCTAAAGTCAATAAGCAGAACTTTGTCTCAGTTTCCTGAGTGCAAGAAGAAGTTAGGAAAATTGAAAATCAGATTTTCACTAAAAACGTGAAAATGGAAATTACAGTTGCTCCTGACAGGGATTACATTAAAACTATGGTTAATGCATTTTTTTCAATGACTCGTCAACTTGTAACACATGTAAAAGAAGCATAGTCACGGAAAGCAATTTTTGCATAGTGTAAATATTTTCAGATCGTTCAACATTCAATTTTTTGTTAGCTAATATAAGAGAATTTATCTTTGTTTATTATTTTATGGTGATCTTTTCTACTTACTACATGCAAATTGTTGTTTTTTGGTTGTAGATGGTTTTTTGTGTGTTATGGTTTACAAAAGCGCAATCCTAGTTTCAGCTAGAACAAACACATTTACTTTACAGTTTGCGTTGCACAATTCCGACTCTGTTCAACAACTTTGTCTTTTATGACTATATTTTGAATATGATCTCGTACATATGTGGATTATGGCTACGATCATTGACATTTTATTCTAAATACAATTATTATTGAATCTTATTCTATATCAATGTTATGATAATGTTTTCTATAAATTTTCAAAGATATGCTTTCGGCTTTTCTATTATATTCAGTGTTGTGTTAGTGCTTTAAACGAAACTAAACATTTGACAATAGTTTTGGATCTTAAACATACATCACTTGATAATAGAATACTAGCACAATGTCTTCAGAACTACACAACGAGAACTCGAAGAAACTTTTCATTGTAGTTGATGTATAGTACCATATTCTACACAATCAAAGATCAGTTTAACTGTGCATATGCATATTAATTAATTAATTATGTTTCCTATACACTCTTTCTGCATACAATGAAATAAATCTCGGTATTATAGTTCTGGTTTGGTTGAGCAAGTTTTTTTTTAATGCTTATGTCTTGAATATGTTCTAGTGCATTGAAAATGTATTATTTGAGTGTGACAAAAACTTTAATTAGATAAACAGGAGTTGAAGTATTCGTTATTTACATAAGAACTACAATAATTGTTTTCCATTTAAAACTATATGTCTCTATCAGTTTTATGGTAACATATTTTATTTTTTTTCGAACATATGCTTTGAGACTTTGGTTTATATTTGATTTTCCATTATTGGTTAAAATGAAGATCAACATTTGACAATATTTTTGGATCATAGAAATAGATCCCTTAATAATACATTTTCTAATTGCAAATTTTTAGATTTGAATAAATTTTGTTGTGCATAATACGAAAGAAGGAATAAAGATTTTATTTTGTTCAAGTGCACTAAAAATCCATACAATATTTAAGCATTTCGAACAATGTATCAATGTTCAATGGATAGGGAATGTGCCAGAGGACCGGGTGTACATAAATGTGAAATTACCTCTATGCCAAATGCGCACAAAAAAAACTTCACTCAGTGAGTGAATATCATTCTACACAATGAACGAAGTTTTGATTGTACAAATTTATTTCCGCATGCCCCTTTTCATGAATTAGGTTTCTTGAAAGAGATGTAAATCATACAGTTCCATCTAAGTTAATATTTAACTATGCCATTACAAATTTTAATCAATTAATTAGCTTTGTTGTCTAATTCTGTGTTATTTAAAAATTTTAATCAATTAATTATCAAAGCCTTTAGTGCAGAGTGCATATGTCCACCCAATGAAAGCTTAAAAGCACTCTCTGTACTATGGAATTCCTCCACACTCAAGCAAATATTCCTAATTTCAAAAAAATAACCATAAACAAAGCTTATATTGTTATATATTTCATTGTAGAGTTCTATCCACACTTCGCACAACCATTAATTGATTGACTAATGACATTCAGAATACAGATGCTTTATCTTATGCCTCTATTGATGCTAGCTTTGATGCGGGGGATCCACGACTACTGAATCTATAGCCCGATCAATAAGTTATGCATCTACCCTACTAGCATCTTTGGTTGGTGTCTCTAGCAAATATGCTAGTGAATTAATTGTTGTTGTTGGCCCTGGAGCTCTTCTTGTGTCTTTTCTTTCATTTATACACTCTACAGAATGAATACACTATTTTTAGGATTTTGGGGTTGAGGATAAAACCTCTGTAGACCACTCGCATAAGGGTCAATATCCATTATTCACTGGGACTTTATGTTCAATATCCTTTTAATGGGACCGCTAATAACTACTATTCTATCCACATAAGTCTGTCCATAGTGAGGAAGATTATAAACAGTGATGGAATTAGCAAGTTATGCATACACATAGCCCTTTAACCATCGCACCAACTTTAGCAAACCCTATACTGGGATGACCCACATAAATGCATATGTGTGGGATTTCAGAGCAGATTCATTGTGTGGAAGAAGATCTCAAGATTTCATTGTATGAACATATGCACTCCGCACAATCTATTAATGATAAAATAATCAATGGTCTTATATCGGAATATGAAGCAAGATCTCAAGATATCAAATATAGAAACATGACTTTCAAAGCATTAAAATATTAATATTGACGTCTACTTTCAAAATAAAACAAATGCATATGTGTGAAAGAATCTCTGAAGCTTTCATTGTGCAAACCTTTTCACTCTGCACAGACTATTAATAATAAAATAACCACTAGTATTGTGTCGAAGTTAGAATGAAGCTTTCATGTTTTCATTGTGTATACCTCCACGCTCTGTATAATTTACTAATATCAGGTTGCACGTGTGTTAATTTCAAAAGAGTTAAAATGTATTACAATTAAAATATCCCTCCGCACATCCTTCATTCTGCCTTAAAAGCTTCCTCCACACAATGAGCTTCTTGCACAAACCTTCACATATGCCTAGTTTTTTAATCAATTGATTCACAAAGTATTCAACATAGAAGAACTTGGTTTTGCTACACTATGGGAATCGCTCACTGACATTTGTGCTTATGCAGAGAGTTTTCTAAAAATTTCAAATTAATATTATGATGTTTCATTGTGTGGAGCTTTTACTGTGCAAAGGAAAGGGTACATGTGGTACGGATCATTGTGCGGGGCTTACAATGAAAATTTTCATCATAAAGAGGAAGCACAAGGAACGCCCTACTTAAAAAACTATAAACCTAAAAATCATAGATATAAATTAAATTAACATTATAATAAAATCAAACTTATTTAATAATAAATATTCTGCAGGGATCACTGTGAAGAGCTTCCTTGTGCAGATATAAACATATAAACTATCAACATTAAAATCATAGATATAATTAAATTAAATTAACTTTACAACCATATCAAATTTATGTAATAATAAATCTTATTCATAGTGCTATGCAATTGCAATTCCACACAACTATTAACAAATGCTTATGCAGAGAATTTAATATAATATGGGTTTTGTTTGTGTTCCTTAAACTTTAGCCTATGTCAACTTATGCGAAGAGTTTTCTACAAATTTTGAATTAATATTATTATGTTTCATTGTGCGAAGGACGGGGTACGTGCAGAAAAATGAGGGTGCATAAGGTCATTGTACAAAGCTTCCTTGTACACAACTTTCATTGAGTGGAGCTTATAATGAAAAGTTTCATTGTGTAAAGCAAGCTTCTTTTGCACATTGACAGCTTCGCACAAGGAATGTCCCACTTAAAAAACTATAAACCTAAAAATCCTAGATATAAATTAAATTAAATTAACTTTACAACAAAATCAAATTTATATAATAATAGATTTCATTCACAACTCTATGCAACTATTTATTATTAAAATATTACCATTAATATCGTATGCGACCATCGATTGTACACAATTTTCTCCACTCTACACAACATTTACTCAATTGACTAGCGATATTTGGAATACGAAGATATGCATTATTTATTATTAAAATATTATGAATAATATCATAAACATATCAATACTCGCAATACAGATATATCTTAGCAATCGTGCCACATCGAAGTGAAAAGATATGTGAGTTCGGAGGCTTACGTTCCACACACTATCCTTCCACACATATTTGAAACCATTATGTTGTCATTTCCAAGCAAGAGAACTAACCTCCGACCCAATTGTAACAATGATTATTTAATAATGTTAAATCTAATGATTGTTATATATAGTATGATTTTTATTAAAATAATAAATATACAAATCTTTTTTTAAATTTACAAAACCTTTCAAAAAGCTTACAAAACCACAAAAAAACTAGAAGACATCTATTGTGAGCACTCTTCTGCATGCAAATTAATCATTTTCAATTGTTGGCCTATTGAGATCAATATTCCACTTTCTTGGGTCGTCGTGAAGCCAGTCATGACTTGTAGGGGTGTCTCCATTGAGCTTGAGATCCATTATAATAACCTTAAGTGCATCCACTTCATCAATTAATTGTGATATCTGATGATAAAGAGCCATAATTTTATCAGTGTGTTCTACCTACGAGTGATTCAATTGACAAAATTTGACTTGCAAGTCATAATCAACCCTCTGCAAGGCTTCGTGAGCAGATGAATAGTGAGAATGGGGACTTGCTACCAAATAAGTCTCAAATTTGGAGTCGGTGTTCATGATGTTACGCTAGAAGATGTTACAAAAGTTGCAAGCTTCATGAGAGAATGATCCCGACCTCTCCAATGTAACTATAAAGAGTATGCAATTCACCATAGTTAGAAGGGGAAGTTGGATTGCAAAGAAGAATCTCCAATTGGTGATACCCAAATTATATGTTGCACCGTGTTGATCAAATAGGCATCCATCCAATTTACCAAGGCAAATAAAAACTAACTAATAACCTAAAGACCCAGAATTGATAAATTTCCTCTGAACCTGAGGCTTCCTCAAAATGTGTGAAAAGAAAGACCTATAAACTGTTGGAGTGATGTATGACAGAGCCTCTAACCACTATAAAGAACCTGAATTGGAACCTAGGGAATTGAGATAGGATTCTACTTTGATTAAGAAGGGTAATGGAGATATGAAGGAGTGAAGTAAAATGACTAAAAATACGCATTTTGAATGGTGGAAAAGATAAAAAAGTTTGGGAACTCAACAATTGCATAAAATGAGACAAGATAATTAGGCATTTTGAACATAACTTAAGCACCTTTCTTTCCATTTTCTTATAAACTTATGATATATACATGTGTCAAACAAATCAATCAAATAAGGAACTTTGGAGGAACATGGCACTTAGCCTTGAGAATAATATGAAAATTATAGGAGGAATAGCTCCAATAAATTGAAGGGATTTCTAAAATAAAAGAGTCTTTGATCATAACCACGGTGAGAAAACTAAAAAGGTCGGAGGTAGATTAAAGTTCTATCTCTAATTCTTTGTCTCCTATCATGTTAGCATGCAAATATGTATTAGGTTATTTTCTTGTCTTATTGATATTTAGTTCAGATACATGTTCATGCTCGAATGAAGAAGATTAAAAAGAAAATGTATCGATGTACATAAAATTGAGACCACATGACTTAGCATTTTAAAAAAACTTTAGCACACATTTTGTCAATTTCTTGTGATATTATGTTTTACATGTCAAATAAATGGAAGAATAGGGCACCGAGCCTAGGGAAGAATTTTCAAAGTAAATGGGAAGGGTCCAATAAATTGAAGGGGTCTCCAAAATCAATAATTTGGATTTACTCGGTGTTGGGTGTTGAGGCAACATGACTAAGGTCCATTCACAATTGTTTCCTTTGAATGCAAGTATACAAGTTGTTATTATGGTTTTAATGTTATCTCTAATAAAGTGTGGTTGGTGTTTCTTTTGGTAAGGGAGTAGTATAATGTTTACATAAACTACAAATTAATATACGAGGATTAAAACTCATTCGTTCAATGAAAATTAGTTGTCTAGGTGATATGTTTATTAAAATGTGTTTGCAAATATTAATGATATGTTGAGACATTCATGGAGTTTTATGGTGAGATCATATGGAAAAATATAGTGAAGTCTAGTTGCTTATTTACATGGTATGAAAATTATAAATAAAAGATATATTAGGAATGTAATTATATAAATTTAATAAAAATGTTTCAAGGTTTGGAGTAACAATTGAGAGTATTGAACAAAAATTATATTATGGGATGATACATCAAATTATATTGTGTATTACAATATATTAATTTTATAAAAATTATTTAATAAAGTATAAGAAGTATTGTTATTCTCCGCCTTAGTAGGATAATTTCGAGGTAATAAATGGGTTTCAAAGCAAAAATTATTTACCAAAATCAATCTTAAAAGAAGCATAGGATACAAGATCATGGTGTCAACCATGAGGTTAAAGATATTTGGAGGGAAAAGAAGAAAACTTCTATTTGTAATTGTATTTTGACTCATCTCTTTATAGATTTACTAAAATTTCATGTGTAGGCAATCATTGAATGCATAATTTAATTTTGTATCGAGAGAGTACTCACTTTGTACATGCAATGAGATAAACTAGAAATACGTCGAAACAACAAAAAAAACACTTTTTGTTTTGTTTTGTTTCCAAACATATTTTTTCACGAGGAATTTAATTTTGGATCCAAGGAGTGCCCTACACTTCAAGTTTGAATAAAACTACAAGGAAATATATCAAAAATACGATTAAAGAGTTTTTTTTTCTTTTTTGAAAAACCCATCTCTTATTTTATTATTTTAACTATTATTTGATTATTTTTACTACGAGGCTCTCTTTAAACCTTGAATTTCCCCTAATGTTTATACGTCATGGAGATACATCCAATAGAGTTTGTAAAATGGCAACTTAGAACTATGTGAAATCAAATTCTAGTTCAAGTTTTGAGTTTACTTTCCCTTTCAAACTTCTAAATCATAATAATTCTATAACGTAACCTATCAAAATAATGACACAATATTGATAATGGATAATTTGTTAACCAACCTAGATCCATCTTAACCCTGGATCTACCATGTGCCATGAGGGATCAAATCTCTTGAGATGCAAACCTCTTTTAGAGGGATCAAAAGAGGTTTGCATCTCAAGATATTTGATCCCTCTCAACGCTTGGTAGCTCTAGGGTTAAGATGGATCTAGGATGGTTTAATTCCCCCCTTTAAATTGGATATATTCCAGATAAATACCATGGGTTTTCAAGGGTCATTTTTACTTTTATTATTATTTTATTTTTATTGGGTTATTTTTATTTTTATTTGTTATTTTATTTTGACCAAGTTAAAATGTTTACTTAAATTTAATTAAGTAATTAATTAATTTTTATTTGTGTAATTCGATTTAGTCAAAATGTTAAAGATTACTTTATAACATCTCTACCATACTGGGTTGAAGAGTGCTTCTTGACAAAAAAACCTATATTTACTCTTTTCCCAAACATTCATATCAATATATAAAATAAAATGGTGTTTGAAATCCTAATTAACAAATTAACTAATAAGTTAATGTAAATAAGAACTATTACCAATGACATTTAAGCGCTTACCAATATTCATATTCTAATGGTGAATATTAAATGACTTGGAGAATCATCTTACTCATATAGATTTACTATAATTAAAAAATGAATGTTACCTATTACATTTAAACAATTGTGAATACTCTTATGGTTACCTATTACATTTAAACAATTGTGAATACTCTTATGGTTACCTATTACATTTAAACAATTGTGAATACTCTTATGGTGAATATCATATGGCTTAGAGACCCATTTTACCCATATAGGTTTATGATAATAATAAAATGTTTGAAATCGTTAATAAAAACTATGAAAATAAGTTATTCACTAATATGATTATTTAACCCATACTAAATCGGTTGAAGAATTTCCCAATTTTGAGTAGGTTAAGAGATAATAGAGATTATATCAATATTTCAAGGAGGAAAATTTTGAAGCCTTATAAGGTATAATAATGGGACCTACAAATGTGTTTCAAAAATGAATATAGGCATTGGCCAATATAAGGGCATGCCAATAAAAGAGTATAATTTGTTTAAGAGGCGATAAAATGAGAACATATATTTTTTTAAGGTGCATGTTACTCATTCTAGTTATCAAGATCTAATATTACATTGATTTCCCTTCATTAATATCGTAGAGAGTAAAAATATGAAAGGTTGAATCTATCGCAAAAAGAGGAGATACCATAAACGGAGGGAAGAGAAAAGAAAATTAAACAAAAAAAATTTAGCTTCCTACAACAGCCAACCCAAACTTACCATAAAATATCTCATTGTATGTGTAAAAAAAAGGCATTGTTCATGCACTGCTCATCGGCACACTATTTCCAATCTTAAAGAAAATGGATATGAAGGATATGAAGATTTGATGGAGCTTTTTGGAAATTTGTGCTAATTGTGTTTATGCTTGAAATTCTTGGGGAGAAACGGCTAGTGATCTATTTATAATATCATAATTTTAACATTAAAATTTATAGGCAAGATTGTATGCATTTCATAGTCAATGAGAGTACAAGCGAGAGATTTCTTTGAGAGGAAAGAATGATGTCTTAGTTATTTTTTCCTTTGGTAATTGAGCACCCAAACATATTTATAATAAGATTTGAGAAGTTTAATGTTGCCATTTTCTTTTTAAGTAAAATTGATTAAATATTTTTTTTTATACGACAGCATGGATCCATCTAAACTCTACATCTACCAAGCGCTAAGGGGGCAAAATATCTTTTCACTCTAAAAGAGGTTTTTCCCTCAAGAGAGTGTTTTGATCCCCCTTGGCGCTTGGTAGATCTAGAGTTAAGATGGATCTAGGCTGGTTAATTAAACATAAATATGGTTATGGAATCATTATTAATCTCTACCAAGATAGGACTTGTTACCCAACACCTATGGGTGAGACCCATAGGAGAACAAATTTCTCCTAGATGGTCCTCAGCCAACAACGAGTAGCCCATTGCAGCCACTGAATAGCTCGATGTGTCATCATCTCTGCCACCTAAGCCAACCATTATGCACCCTCACCCATTTATCATGATCATATGTTTGAAGGAGGGTCTTCCAACCTCGAAGGTATGGATTTCATTAAGTCGCTGGGTATTTTTTCTTACTTATAATGGACACTTCTAAGCATGGATTGGTGGGGGGATTTGATGGAAAGAATGGGCTTGGTTTGTACTCTTTTCCAACTTGGTGGTTAACCTTGTATCCTAGTCCTGTTTGATCTCCTTTATTGGCTACTAGATTTAGGAGGGACACTCCATGGGAAATCCTAATTTTGGTTGCGTGGTCCCACTTACCAACACCACATATATCACTCCCTCGACTTATTATAACCCCTTTTGACATATTTCCCATTCGAGTCCACCTTTGTTCATTGGGTCCACAAGGTGTTAGCCTCCCCATCGCCTTGTCGACATGGGTCAGGACTGGAACAATGCCACGGAGGTTGATGCAACTAAAAATAAATTAAAAAGCATAATTTGGCCACTCTCAATAGTAAATGTACCATAAAATGGTCGGGACATACAAATTTAGCACGTGGGAAAAATCCATTATGAGCTCTACCCCCTATCATCATGAGCCTCCTACATCATTAAGGAACCTATGATTGTCCCAACCCTAGTCGGAGATGAATTTCCCAATCTTAAAGGAGTAATTATCGCTATATCTTACAAATCATGCTCTAATTTCTTGAAGCCCCAAGTAGTTATAAAAGAAAAATCAATAAAAGGCAAAAGGCATATGAAGAAGGGTGGAAAAACAAAGGTCGGGGAAAATCATGTACCATGATTCCTCCTACATCTATACACCCAAGTGGGGGCTTTCCTCATCATAGCTACTCTTGTACGATGACATGTGGCTTGGATCCTTCCCCTGATGCCCCATTCCATTCTATCATTATATATCATGACACCTGCCACATGACCGATGTACCATGGACTTGTCACTCGCTTGAAGGTTGAAACCACCTAATAAGGTCATTTATTAACCTCCTTCTTAAACTTGGAAACACCTGTACACTCTAAATCCCATTATGGAAGGGCATGCCACTATGAAGTTCCCACTTGGTTCCATGATTTTTAAGCTCATTTTCTCAATTACACTAATGATTTGTTGCACTGGAAGGTGAGTAGATGCATTGGATCTTATATAAGATTGTAGGTGGGTCTTCATCTTAGGGTTCGGTATCCCTATACGGGGTTCAAGCCCTCAAGAGGGTCATATTGGCATTTGTAGGGTGTGCAATAAGAGCCATGGGTCTCCACTATAGCAGAGAGAAGATAGCCATGTCATGGGATCAATCAGTACCATTTATTGCTTGCTCGTGTTCCACTTGTTTGATGATGATGATGCACCTTAACAACCTTGCCCAACCAACTACACACTTGCACCACACACTTGGCAGTTGATCTAGAGCCCAGATGGGGTTGTCTCTCACCATGGGAGAGAAAGTGAGGGTTTGCACTATAGTTCCAACCCTTGCATATTGGATACATGCTTGTTCGATTCAGTTGGAGACCCATGAGGATGTTTTTCTTCCCCCAACAACCACTTGGGAGCACCACAAGTCATTTTCTTGCAGATTAAGGGGCCATCCTCTTCATCACTATTTTTGGAGCCTTTCCATTCATTTGGGGACATATTAGACTTCAATAGGCCTTCCAACAACCCTCCTAGATAATGTATTGTCATTTCATCCCTCTTGAAAGGCTTCTTTTTCATATTATCAAGCTTTTTGGTGGGCTTGTCACCAAAAGGTTGTTCTTTGTACATTATTTTATTATTAGGGGCATCATTAGGCTTAATTAAGAAATCTGAATCCCTTAGATCATCATATATATTGATGAGAGATCCATTTCATTCCTCATCATCACTTGGATTTGGGATATATCTTTCTAAAGATTTCGGTTCGAACATGCAATTTGTGGAATGATTTGGATGATTAAATGCATTTTGATGTGTAGAATATTTTGGCTATCTCTCTTGGAGCTTCTATTTTTCAAATGTGATGGATGGATATACTCTCTTGTCATGTAAGTGCTCTTTTAAAGGCGAATTTCTTGATAATTTATGTCTAATGTATGGAACGTTATGCTTTGATTTTGCTTGTGCCCTAAAAATTAATGTGAATTTATGAAACACTTGTAATCTTGACTTGTTGCCTATGTTATTAATCTTAGCAAGAAGAACAAATTTTCTTAGGGGTGGGTTGTGCACCTTTTACCTTGAAACTCCATCAAATCTTGCATATCAAAGTATAAAAGTTTAAAGTTGTCATGTAGCTACATCCATTGGTAGTGAAGTTGCTTCTTTAGGCCTCCTTGAAGAGAAAAGTTCCCAAATCTTAATCATTTTGAGAAGTTAACATTGATTTATAGTTATATATTATAACATATATAATAATAAAATAAAATAGTCAATTTTAAAATCAAATAATTACATACAAAACCTACGTAAATATCACATGTAATCATGAAGTGGAATAATTTACATTTTAATTAAACGACTACAATACCATTTAAAAAAAACTTGGATAATAATGAAATGGATTTTATATGACTATAATAGTGAAATGGAGTTTATATGACTAAATTATGAGTATGATATTTTTAAATTTTGCATATATATGCACAAGTGTCCACTGTCAGATATGATATGAATTCGGGAGTTTTGAGTTTCACAGACGAGTGTTAGTGGATTCATGTGACGAAAAAAGGTCAAGCATGTACAAATATTTCTTGTTATGTTAGGTCTTCGAGTTGGTCCTACGCCCAATGAGCACTCATGACCACCCACGCGCATGAGGAGAGTCGAAAAACTGAACGGACGAGTCAAGGACATAAGCGTTTAACCAAACGCATGTGGAAGGCGAGTCAAGAGGGTGTCCAACCACACAAAATCGAAAGGCGAGTCATAGCGGGCACCATTTTAACTAAACGAGTGTGCCAGGTGAGCACGCAAGGGATGTGCGACAAGCGTGTCGGGGAGAACACACAATCTTAACTTATAGCAGACGAGTTAGTGGACCCATGCCCAAGGGCATTCCTGTAGCAAGGTGGGGCGCTCAAGTATCGTGTTGTGATGGGCATATGACGAGTGGTAGTAGAGACATGGTGTGTGAGGCAAAGGAAAAACCAACGAAACTAACGTGTGGATGAATGACGACGAGTGGAGGAGATAGCGTGGATGCTATGTGATCTAAAATGGATCAGATTAGTAATTTTGTGCTAATTCCCCATTCAGAATAAAACCCAAGATGCTTATCATTTGCTTATCAAGTGCTTAAGGATTCACCATTTGCTTAATTAACTGATTCCCATGAAAGTTTCTTATCTAAATGTTATAAACAATTTAACATAAAACATATGCTGAACAACAACAAAATAACAACAAAGAACATCAAAATACAACACACAACACAGAGATTTGATGAGGAATTCACCCCTCCTGGGCTATGTCTCCTTGGTCCAAATTCCAATGCTTGAGGCTCTCAATTATGCTCAAAATTACCACAAAAGTGTGTTTGCAATGCTCAAATGCCTCTAAAACCTATTTCAATGAGTTCAAAATACTAAAAAATGACTATCTAGCCTCTTTTTGCAACCAATTTGGTGAAAAACTGAAGAAGTTATGACTTCTCCTAGTTTTTCCACTATTCATTCCACAATTTGCTCCACATATAGCATGATTCTACAAATTGGCCCCAAGAACCGCTAACTAGGTGAAAATATCGTTGTGTGATAGGCCATAATCTGTCGGCTGAATCGCAAATTGCAATCGATGGAGTTAGGCGAGTTTATGGTCTGTGAACAAGGCAAAAATGTGCGATTGCGACATCGGTGGACCTGATGGGACATTAAACTGCAGCCTTTAACTTATCACATCTGGATCCTTTCGCTAATCGCAATCGTGGAGTACCGGTGGCCTTTTATGTGCGGGACTTTGCCCTATTTGTGATATGCGATTGTAATATCACATGGCAGCCTGGTACCTGCCGGGGGCTGATTCTCCGTAATGCCTTCCTTCGCCGATATACGATTGCGATCACATCACAACTCGATACCAGTCGAAGTCAATTTCTACAATGCATTCCCTGTTGCGAAGTGCGATTGTGATTTATCACATCACAACCCTGACCTTGCTTGGGGCCGATTCTTTAACACGACCCGCCCGTGACATGCGATTTGTGATATGCGGGGGCCTATGGAGGCCTACCACTTGGCGCCTCCTCATTCACTGAAGACCTTTCCACATCATCCAATCCTGCCATGTAAGTATTAGTCAAACCTGATTTTTTACTTGCTATAACTTCTGCATACAAGCTCGGATTTGAGTGTCATTTGCACCATTGGAATTAGAATGATGAACTCTTCGTTTTGAAACTAAGTTTAACATAATTTTGATACTTTGATTTTCGAGCATAATTTTGAGCACCTAATCACTCCTCCCCACTGGAAGCTTTTGGACCCCAAAAGATTATATTCAGTTTTTGAACAAATGAGGGTATTGTTCCCTCACCTTACCTTCTTCAATCCATTTGGCCTTTGATGGATTTGTACCATTGATACCCACTCAAAGATAATCAACATTTCCCCTTTTTGATGACCTCGTTCTTCTGTCAAATATGGTGTCTTATTGAAGCTCATCAAGAAATTCTGGAGAAAAATCTTCAATTGATGAAATCTGTACACTTTCTTCTTGATCTTCAATCAAAGGAGGCTCATACAATCTCAAATTTTCAACATTAACAATGGAATAAATTTGCATATATGAAGGAAAATCAAGCTTGAAATCATTATTAGCAATGTTTTCCATAATTTTAAATGGACCATAACGGATTGGTTTCAGCTTTTTACCTTCACCTTGAAGCCTTTCCTTGCTAATGTAAAGCCAAACTTCATCACCTACTTGAAACTGATGATCCACACGATGTTTACCCATTAGAGAACTTTTGAGGTCTAAAATGGGCCTCCTAAGAAAAATGAACAACCAAAATAAACTTTATAAGAACCAATAGGATTCAAGATGATGATGTCAACCATGGGGGATGATTCACCATTTTTGGGGTAAAAAAGTAAAAAGATTAAAAAAAATAAAATAATAAAACTACTTTTTCAATTTGTATTTTCAACTTATCTCCCTAAAGTTTTACTCGAATTTCGAGCAGGAGTGGATGCAAAATTTAATTCATCATCCAAATATTACCCATGTTGCATACTTTCAATGGACTCTGCTACACGAAAAATGAGAAATACATGAAAACATGTGATTACAATCACATTTTTCATGTATTTCTCATTTTTTGTGTAGCAGGGTTCATCTAAAGTATAAAACATGGATAATCCTTGGATGAGGAATCGAATTTTGCATCCAACAAGTGTTCCCACTCGAAATTTGAGTAAACCCATAGGGAGATAAGTTGAAAATACGAGTTGAAAATTTAGTTTTTTCTTTTTTCCCTCTAAAATTTGATGATGTAATCTAATATTATTTTACTATTTCCACTATTATTTTATAATTTCCTTAGGAGGCCCATTTTAGACTTCAAAATTCCCCTAATGATGCCTTGCCTTATACTTGCCTTGACTTTTTTCTAGTTGTTCTTGAACTGTTTGGTGAATCAACTAAATTTGCTCAATGAATATCTTTGCTCTGTCTATGTCGTTATGTCCATCTACAGCTACATCTTTCTCAAAGATGAAATCCAAAGGCAATTAGCCAAATAACCAAGACATGCTTCAAAAGGCGAAGTTAGAGTAGAAGAGTGTTTTTCTCAGTTGTAAGCATGATAAATATAATGCAACTGTTCATCCCACAACTTAGGATGTTTGCAGCAATATCCTCTTAGCAAATGAATAACTGTCCTGT
The DNA here is from genome assembly GCA_031772625.1 of Pinus tabuliformis. Classification (NCBI taxonomy): domain Eukaryota; kingdom Viridiplantae; phylum Streptophyta; class Pinopsida; order Pinales; family Pinaceae; genus Pinus; species Pinus tabuliformis. Next base: position 1,578,974,378 of record CM062816.1, read on the forward strand.
TAACCACTTCAGTTTGACCATGTGTTTGTGGATGGAATGTTGTACTTTTCTTCAACTTGGTGTCCATCAAGTTCCATAAATTTGACCAAAAATTCCCAACAAATCGGGAATCACAATCACTTACAATAGAAGTAGGTAATCCAAAATGAACCCATACATTTTGAAAGAAAAGTTGAGTTGTTTGTTCAGCTGTAATTTGTTTTTTACAAGGCATTAATATGCACATCTTGTTGAACCTATCCACAACTACGTACAAATAATCATGACCTTTTATTGATAAATGAAGACCTCCTAAAAAATCCATAGAAACACTCTCCCATGGACGCGAAGGCACTGAAAGTGGTTTGTAGAATCCTAGTTTCTTATTACTAGGCTTACTGACTACACACAATGAACAACCTCTGATAAAACATGACACACTTTCAAGTATACGAGACGAGTAAAAATACCTTTGAAGATTTGCCACTATTTTCCTTACACCGAAATGTCCAGAATAAGAGAAGTGTGTGCTTCCCTTGTGACATTTACTCTCTCTCCATGTGGAACACAAATTTTTCCCAAATGATACAATAGATTATCATGTACATGGTAGTCTAATTCCTCAACTTGGTGGCCTTGACTCAAGTTTGAATATATCTCTTGAAAGTCAGCATCATGTGCATATTTTTCAACCTAATTTTCAGGAAAAAAAATGATTCTTGAGTAAAATGGCTACATTAACAACTGGTCTAGAAAGCATATCAACAACTTTGTTATAAATACCTTTCTTGTACCTAACTACCAAGTGGAATTGCTGTTAGAATCCCATCCAACGAAAGTGCCTTGATTACTGCAATTTTGTTTGAGATTGCAGATATTGAAAAGGTTGATGATCGGTGTGAATAATGGTTTCTTTTCCCATTAAGTAATACTTCCATTTCTTCACACTTGGCACCAATGCGTAAAGCTCTTTATCATATGTAGGATAGTTAATAATAGCAGCATTAAAAATCTCATAATTAAATGAAATGGGCTTACCATGCTGTAAAAGAACTGCACACATGGCATAGTCACTTGCATCTGTTTGTATTTCAAATGGTTGTTTCAAATCCGGCAATGCTAAAACTGGGGTTGAAATGATCTTTTGTTTTAAAGCATCGAATGCTTTTTGTTGTTTGCCTCCCCACTGGAAGACAACTTTCATGCTGGTCAAAAGCATGTAGTGTAGTTGCTATGGAAGAGAAATTAGCAATGAACTTCCTCCAGCACTGCGCTGCTCCCAAAAAACTCCTTACTTTTGTGAGTGATTTGGGTATTAGCCAATTCACAATGACTGAAACTTTAGAGGGGTCAATCTTCAACTCACCTCCTCCAACTATGTGGCCCAAATACACTAAGGAAGTTTTCCCGAATTCACATTTAGACATCTTCATAAATAACTGTTATTTTTTCAAGACATCCAACACTTTCCTCACATTCTTGACATGCTCTTTTTGTGATTTGTTGAATATCAAAATATCATCTAAATAGAAAATTACAAACTCATCAAGAAAGGATATTAAAACATCATTCATAACTCTCATGAATGTAGCTGGAGCGTTGCAAAGACCGAAAGGCATAACCAACCACTCAAACAATCCCTGTTTGGTTTTAAAAGCAGTCTTCCAAATATCCTCCTTAGCTATTCTAACTTGATGATATCCACTTCTCAAGTCTAATTTAGTGAAATATTTTGCATTCTTCAACTGATCTAGAAAATCATCTATTATGGGCAATGGGTATCGATTCTTTATGGTAATTTTATTCAAAGCTCGATAATCTACACACATGCGCCAGGTTCCATCTTTCTTTGGTACCAAAACAATTGGTGAACCACATGGTGAAGTAGAGGGACGAATTACACCTTTATCTAACAATTCCTAGACTTGTTTCTTAATTTCTAAACTTTCCAGAATTGACATTCGATACATACCGATATTTGGGAGTGGATAGTCTTGTTGTAGCTGAATTTCATGTTGAATTCCCCTTTTGGTGGCAATCCCTTTAGTTCTTAAAACACATATCCATATTGATTGACCACATCAACCAATTCGGCTTTCAGATTCATATCAAAGCTTGCAAAGGATTCACAATCCATGTCATTCTTCTGCTTGATCATAAGGAGCATGAGATTCTCGCTGGAATTGACTAGTCGCTTCATTTTCTCTATGCTTGCTAATGACAAATTAAGCTTTCTACGATGGGCTCTCACAATATACTCCATTCCATATTTGAACAAATGATAACTCAAATATATTGAAAATGGCTTTCCAGTCATACAGATACAGGCTTGCCAACAAAATTCCAGAAATATACAGTGGCACTACATCTAATTCGACTTCATCAACGAAATTGGCAATAATAGAAAACCTAAAAACACATTTCCTTGTGACCTGAAGATTTTCGTCCTTGATTATCCAACCCAACGGATACGGTTTATGCTGAGGCATGGTTTCCAGATTCAACTTCTTGACCAAGTCTGTAGAAATTAAATTTTCCTGGGATCCACTGTCAAACAACATATCAATCTTGGTGTGTTTGGAAATAACTCTGATATGGAACAACTAAATTCTGTTTTCTTTATTTGAAGCGTTGTTGGAGTTATTTTTCGCACTAGTACTTGCCACAATTTTTCTTTTAGTGACTGTGGTTGCAATATTTGTTTCATCACCTGAGACGAAACCCAAGTCTTGTTGTACAACAACGTTTGTCTTCTGTTTCCATTTATTGTTAAATTTCTTTGGTCTTAATTCAGGATGAAGCTTCTAGTAATGCACTTTATCATGGCCCTCTTTGGAACAATTCTTGCACACAGGTTTCTCCCCTTCTTTCTTAACAAAAGCATTTTTCTTTTGCTTTCCTTTAGATTTCTTTCCCTTTTCACCACTCGGGAACGAATTATTATTACCTTATTCTTGTACATTTTTCCCTCTTGCTTCGAGGTGTGTAGTTTGAACACATACCTCATCAATATTCGTGGGATTAAACATAATAATGGTGTGTCGAAGATAGCTATGCAAACCTCCTATGTATTTCAGCAAAGTATCATGTGACTAAAACTATACTCCTAGCATAAGAGCTCTTCTCCTAAACTCCTGAGTATACTCTTGCACATTTTGATCTTTTAACTGTCTGAAATTTTGCCAATTCATGATAGTTTTTTGCATATGTGCTAAAGGGTAGAATTGTCTTTTTATAGTAGCAATGAAATCAAACCAAGTAATAGAGATCTTACCATGTTTTTTTATCTCGTCTTGAGTCCTTTCTTCCCACCAAATGAGTGTTGTACCCTCCATTTTCAATGAAGCCAACTGAATTTTGATATCATCTTCTTGAAGGTTATGAATTCTACAATACACCTCCAACTGTCGAATCCAATTATCAAGCTTCTCTGCATTCACTTCACCATTATACATAGACAATTCGAATTTACCATCTAGTTTAAGTCGAGGTTATTTTCTAGCTCCTTTTGAAGACTGATGATGAGTATGAGTAAGGGTTGTATTAGTGGAAGAGTGTGAAGATACTTGTGAAGAAGAAGATGAAGAATATGGTGGAGAGGCTGGAGGTTTGTCTCCATTCCCATTACCTTCTTTTCCATTACCTACTCCTGAATAGCCTTCTCTTTTGGGAGGTTTGGAACTTTCTCCTTGCAAGCTGCTATTCCTCTCTTCATAGAGGACCTTCACCATCTCTGTCATATCAAAGAAAGCCTTTCTGAAGGTCTTCTCATCTTCTCTCATGTTTGTAGGTTCTCCTTCATGAGACATGATCTCTGGAGTCTCAACTGCAACTTGAAGCTGAATTGGTGTTGGTGATTGTGGAAACCTTGTTCTTCTTCCCCTTGACTCGACATCAGGGTTTCCAACCAACTTTCCTTCACCTCTTTTGAATTTTAACCTTGTTAGCATGACACAAAATTAGCAAACAATACTCCTTTCTTTCGCAAAAAGATCTAGTAAGAAAAAGCCAATTCTTTGATACCAACTTGATCTAAAATGGAGCAGATTAGTAACACTATACTAATTCCCCATTCATAATAAAACCCAAGATGCTTATCATTTTATTATCAAGTGCTTAAGGATTCACCAATTGATTAATTAACTGATTCCCATGAGAGTTTCTTATGTAAATGTTATAAACAATTTAACATAAAACATATGCTGAACAACAACAAAATAACAAGAAACAACATCAAAATACAACACACAACACAAAGATTTGATGAGGATCTCACCTCTCCTAGGCTACGTCTCCTTGGCCCAGCTTCCAATGCTTGAGTCTCTCTATTATGCTCAAAATTACAACAAAAGTGTGTTTACAATAATCAAATGCCTTTGAAACTTGTCTCAATGAGTTTAGAATACTCAAAAATGGCTATCTAGCCTCTTTTTGCAACCAATTTGGTGAAAAACTGAAGAAGTTATGACTTCTCCTAGTTTTCCCACTATTTGTTCCACAATTTGCTCCACATCTGGCATGATCCTACAAATTAGCCCCCAAAACCGTTAACTGGGCAAAAATTTCGCTATGCGGCGGGCCATAATCTGTTGGCCGAATCGTAATCGGCAAAGTTATGCCGGCTTATGGTCTGTGAACAAGGCGGAAATGTACGATTGCGATATGGGTGAACCCGATAGGACCTTAAAATGAAGCCTTTAACTTATCGCATCCGGATCCTTTCGCTAATCGCAATCGCAAAGTACCAGAGGTCTTTTATGTGCGGGACTATGCCCTGTTTGTGATATGCGATTGAGATATCACATTGCAACATGGTACCTGCCGAGGGCTGATTCTCTATAATGCCTTCCTTTACCGATATGCAATTGCGATCGCATCACAACCCGATACCTATCGGGGCTGATTTCTGCAATGCCTTCCCTGTTGCGAAGTGCGATTGTGATTTATCGCATCACAACCCTGGCCTTGCTTGGGCCCGATTCTTTAACACGACCCACCCACGACATGCGATTTGAGATATGCGGGGACCAATGGAAGCCTGCCACTTGGCACCTCCTCATTCCCTGAAGGACCTTGCCACATCATCCAATCCTGCCATGTAAGCAAGTCAACCCTGAATTTTGACTTACTATAACTTCTTCATACAAGCTCGGATTTGAGTGTCGTTCACACCGTTGGAATCAGAATGATGAGTTATTTGTTCTGAATCTAAGTTTAACAAAATTCTGACACTTCGATTTTTGAGCATAATTTTGAGCATTTGATCACTACGACAAAGCGTACCCGCCCATAAGGGGCGCCTGACTGCCCACCGACAGGTCGGCCTAGGTTGCGCCACCTGCGAAGGGGTGTTCAAGCACATAACATAAGTCGGTCGGGGGTGTTCAACCACATGAAAGGTCAACTCAAATAAAATGAAAGGGCATCAACCATGTGGAAGAAAGCATATAAGTAGAGCGAAGGTCATTTGTTCAAAGGAAATCAATTCGGCAAGTAAGTTCAGAAAAGAACAAGCAAGTTGAACACAAGATAAAATTGCAGAGAATTGAACTAAGGTAGAAAGGGACAAAGTGTAGGGGGACGGGTAGAGTGGAGCTCGCCCAGCAAATCGTAAGATTGAGGCTGAGCTGAGTCTTGTTTTTAGGCTGAGGAATTCAGGGTTTCTGGGTTGACCGAACTACGTAGGCAACAACTGCACATTTAGGTAGGGCTGCAGGCAGTACATTCAGGCAGGGTCATAGGCAGAGTACTCGTGCAGGCAGGGCCATAGGAAGACTGCACGTTTAGGTAGGGTCACGAGCAGGCTACACGCTTTTGGTAAAAAAAGTGGACGAGTTGTTGGGCAACCAAGCAACATCCATAATGTTGTAAAATTGTAAATTTGTAATATGATTACAAAAGTTTCATAATTGAAGTTGGGCGAACTGTTGGGAGTTTCCCCTCCTCTTTATTGTTGTTTAGTACATGTATGAATGTTAAGTGAGGTCAAGTTATTTCCACTGGATTAATAAAAGAAGTGAACACTTAAACAAAAAATAAACTATGTGTTGGTAATAGGCATAGTTTGGAAGCTGGCGTGGTGGTGAAATGAAATGGTTAGTCAGTTTTGCACCTTTCCCACAAGTGGACTTAGAGTCGCCACTAGCGTGGGGTTGTGGCAATTGGTATTATAGCTCGGTTCAGGCAGGACCAAGCTGAACGGATTAGTAATTGGTCGCAGTGCGACATAGAAGAATTTTGGAAGTGAAAAGGCAACCAAGTCAGGGTCGAGCTGAACGAAGACACAATTTATGGTTGTGACACATTCACAAAGAAAACTGATGGAAAGTGTTGGAGAGGAACCACAAGTAACCGGTGAATCCAGCATGAATGTTAAGGTAGTTTTCATGAACAAAATGTTGGACAGAATGGATGTGCTCAACACGAATATGGATGCACTTGAGGCATAACATGTTGAAATTAGGGAGAAGTTCACCAAGCAGGGAGCAAAATGCAGTGTGAGTATCTTGAATGGAGATACGATCAAACTATGAATGAATTCAATGAACTTGAAACTGCAAAAAATCAAGGCATGGATGAGATTGCAAAGCTACAAAAGAGTCTTTCTGAAGCTCTGAACGAGATTGTGATTTTGAAAAAGGCAGTGGGTCAAGGTTCGATTGGAGGAGATGCCCACATCAAGATTAAGGAACCAAATTCGTATGATGGAATGAGAAGCGCGAAAACACTTGGAAACTTTCTGTGGGATATGGAGCAGTACCTTGAATGGTTGGAGCTTACATCGGAAGAGGCCAAGGTGAAGGTTGTTGCACAATTCCTTACGAAGGATGCCAAGATGTGGTGGAGGTGAAGAGTGGATCAAATTTCCCATGGCGATGTTGAGGACATCTCTACTTGGGAAGAAATGAAGGAAGCGTTGTTGGCTCATTTCAACCCACAAGATGAAACATGGGATGCACAAATAAAGATTAAGTACATCAAGCAAATTGGAAGTTTACAAGCTTATCAACAGGAATTTGTGAGTGTGGTATTGGAATTACTTGATATGGTGGAGAAAGACAAGGTTTAAACTTCATCATTGGATTGAAACCTTGGGCACGCAATGAGATGAATTAACAAAAGATCAAAATTCTTAAGGAGGAATTTGCTACAGTTGATAAGTTGGTAGACCATTACAATGAAGGGATTGAGGAAAATAAGAAGAATTCTAATAAACCGAAGGAGAAAGCTTCAAAGGAGGATGAGGCGAGGACAGGTGGTAAACTGAAGGAAAAGAAACCTTTGAAGTGTTGGTTGTGTGAAGGTGACCACACGGTGAAGAATTTTCCTTCAAGACCAAAGGTTGCAGCTGTTACGCAGTCAGACAGAAAGAAGAAAGCGGACCCAGTGGTTGGGGTGATGTAAATTTTGGGTGTTGCAGTAGCAATGGATTCTATCCCAAAACATGATCTTGAAATAAACAAATTGGAGTATGTTGAGATGAAGTTTGGCCAAGGCACATTTCTCACCATGGTTGACAGTGGTGCAACCCATAACTTCATGAGAGAAGAGGCAATAAGGAAAGTTGGACTAAAGTTCGTTCCAACTCAAGCTTGTCTCAAAGAAATAAAATCTCTGCCAAACCAAGTGATTGGAGTGGCAGAGGCTATGGAAGTGAAGGTTGGTAAAGGGATAGGCAAAGTTGACTTCACAATTGCGTGGATGGATGATTATGAAGCAATTTTGGGGATAAAATTCATGAAGCAGTTTGAAGCGATGATTGTGCCACATTTGAGGAAGTTGTATATTTACGATGGAAGGGAGGACGTACCATTTAGTATCCCAACCATGGTAGCTGTGAAGGGCGAATGTAAGATAATAGTGATGGGTGTGGAAGAAGATCAAAGAAACAAAGAAGTCTATGAGAGGTTGAACCAAACGAAGGAAAAACTCATGGAGCAGGCATAAATCATAAGATCATAAGATCATTGTTCGATAGTGTTCTGGACTTGACAAGAAGATTAGAGGCAGTGGAAGAATGGAAGGATTTGAAATTAGAGAACTTACGAAAGGAGGACATACAGAGATTAGAAGAAGACGATGTTAACACTTGGATTGAGATGTTAGAGAAACATGAAGATGAAGATGGAAGGACATCAACCTTCCCATCCCCACCATCATTTTGAACTTAGAAAGGGGATGGGCTCATAGTCATCTGCTTAGGGAAATGAGACCCCTTGAAGTGATGAGCAGACCATGAGGTGAGACGGATAGGAGGATCATATGAAAACAGGATGCGATGACAACTGTGATGATGCTAGATGCATGTTTTCTAGTGGAGGAGATGTTACGGTCAGATTAGCTACCTGATATGTCACCAACACAATGGGTACCAAACCATGATGTTCTTGCAGAGTTGCGACAGGATATGGGCATGGAGCAGGCCATATGCAGAGCTATTTGGTTGTTATGATGATGTTCTTGGTGATGGAGTTTGTCAAGATGGTGTTGTCGAGGGCGAAAACCTTTTCAAAGTGGGGGAGGATGCCAGGGCCTCGAGTTGGCACTAGGGACAACGAGTGCCTATGACCTCCCACACGCATGAGGAGAGTTGAAAGATCGAATGGATGAGTTTGGAGACAAAGGAATTTACCTGAACGCATGTGGAATGAAAGTCGGGAGGGCGTGCACCCTCACGTAGGTGGGGCACCTGACCACACAAAACTGAAAGGCAAGTCATAGTGGGTGTGTTTAACTGAATGAGCGTGCCAGGTGAGTTAGAAAGGAATGTGCAACGAGCGTGTCGGGGAGAATGAGTGATCTTAATTTATAGTGGCTGAGTTGGGGGGCCCACGCCCAAGGGCGTGCTCAGACCAAGGTGGGGTGCCCAGGCGCCATGTCATGATGGGCATGCGATGAGGGGCGACATCGACATGGCATGCGGGGCAAAGGCAAAACCAATGGCAACAACACGTGGATGAACGACAACAAGCATAGGAGATAGCGTGGACGCTATGGCAAGGCGCGTCCCCTCACAAGGGGCCCTCGACTGCCTACCGGCAAGTCGGTCTAGGGTGCATCCTCCCGCGGAGGGGTGTTCAAGAACATAACGTAAGTCATTCGGGGGCATTCAACCACATGACAGGTCGGCTCAAATAAAATGAAAGAGCATCGACCATGTGGAAGAAAGCGTATAAGTAGAGTGAAGGTCATTCATTCAAAGGAAAGCTATTTGACAAGCAAGTTCATACAAGAACAAGCAAGTTGAATATGAGAGGAAATTGCGGAAAACCGAACTAAGGAAGAAAGTGATCTTAATTTATAGTGGCTGAGTTGGGGGACCCACGCCCAAGGGCGTGCTCAGACCAAGGTGGGGTGCCCAGGCGCCATGTCATGATGGGCATGCGATGAGGGGCGACATCGACATGGCATGCGGGGCAAAGGCAAAACCAATGGCAACAACACGTGGAAGAACGACAACAAGCATAGGAGATAGCGTGGACGCTATGGCAAGGCGCGTCCACTCACAAGGGGCCCTCGACTGCCCACCGGCAAGTCGGTCTAGGGTGCATCCTCCCGCGGAGGGGTGTTCAAGAACATAACGTAAGTCATTCGGGGGCATTCAACCACATGATAGGTCGGCTCAAATAAAATGAAAGAGCATCGACCATGTGGAAGAAAGCGTATAAGTAGAGTGAAGGTCATTCATTCAAAGGAAAGCTATTTGACAAGCAAGTTCATAAAAGAACAAGCAAGTTGAATATGAGAGGAAATTGCGGAAAACCGAACTAAGGAAGAAAGGGACAAACTGCAGGGCAACACGCAGAGTGGGGCTCACCCAACAAGCCGCAAGACTGAGGCTGAGTTGAGTCTGTTTCTAGGCAGAGGAATTCGGGGTTTTTGGGTTGATCGAATTTCATAGGCAGCAGTTGCACGTTCAGGCAAGGTCGCAGGCAACACGTTCAAGTAGGGCCACAAGCAACACGTTCAAGCAGGGTCACAGGCAGACTACAGGTTCAGGTAGGGCCATGGGCAGGTTGCACGGTTTTGGTAAAACATGTGGACGAGTTGTTGGGAAACTAAACCACTGCCACAATGCTATAAAATTATAACTTTGTAATATAATTGCAAAAGTTTGATAATTGAAGTTGGGCGAGCTGTTGGGAGTTTCCCCTCCCCTTTATTGTTGTTTTATACATGTATGAATGCTAAATGAAGTCAAGTTATTTCAGTTGCATAAATAAAAGAAGTGAACACTTAAACAGAAAATAAACTAAGTGTTGGTAATAGGCGTAATCTGAACGCTGGAGTAGTAGTGAAATGAAAGGGTTAGTAAGTGCCACGTTGTGCCCACAAGTGGACTTAGAATCGCCACTAGCGTGAAGTCGTGACAAGTTGGGTGAGATAGTTAAACAAATGTTTATTACTGATACTTGTATTTACTTTTCGTTATACGTTATGATAAAGAGCAGGGTAGTGGATAGATATGGTTGATGGCTAACACTGATAGAATAATATTACGAAGATAAGAAAGGCTTGTGTCACACTAAGCGTAACGAAATATTGTATAAGCATATATGGATTATACTCATGTTAATGAGGAAATATATATGAATTTTTTTAAATAAATTTAAAATTAAAGGAAACCAATCTTCATAATAAGTAAATATATCTATCTCAAACCACACAGTTTTAGTAAATTCATGGTTTATAGTATTGGACCGCCACAATTTCATCAAATTGAATTGTTTGTCTTACGAAGGTTTAAACGCATACATCAGCTGCCTTCATGCAAAAATTAGAAGACCCCATGATTAAGAAAGAAAAGGCAAAAACTTCAAAAATATATATGAATTTTTTTAAATAAATTTAAAATTAAAGGAAACCAATCTTCATAATAAGCAAATATATCTATCTCAAACCACACAGTTTTAGTAAATTCATGATTTATAGTATTGGACCACCACAATTTCATCAAATTGAATTGTTTGTCTTACGAAGGTTTAAACGCATACATCAGCTGCCTTCATGCAAAAATTAGAAGACCCAATGATTAAGAAAGAAAAGGCAAAAACTTCACTATTTTTTTAATTCATCTTTACGAGATAAAGTAATTATGGTATTCACATATCTTTATTATTTTTATATTTACCTTTACATGGAGTAAAATCCCCCCGTTTTTGATGGTAGTGACATTTAATATTTTTTTTTATTCATCTTTACCGGATAAAGTAATTATGATATTCACATATCTTTTTTATTTTTATATTTACCTTTACATGGAGTAAAATCCCCCCGTTTTCAATGGTAGTGACATTTAATATTTTTACATTGTTATAAGGTGAGAGGTATTATATATGGTTATTAGGTGAGAGATATGACATATTAAGAATATTAAAACTAAGCAGCTATGTTAGTAGATGAAAGTCGAAATATGGAGCACATTAAAAGTTAGCATCTATGTTCAGTGATGATGGTTTAAATGTTTTTGAAAAGGTCTGACTTTATGAAATTCCAGCCAGGATGTTAACTACATAGGATGTTAACTACATGTGAATTAAGAATATTTTAAGTGAGGCCTGCATTTGCTCTTTTTTATAAGTGGAAAAAAAATGCTTCTGATTTATATTAATAAAAATTGATAGTAAAATTTTCATAGTTTTCAATTTATCTTAAAAAAATACCATTTTATTAATCTTATAGTACTATTGTATCTCTTATAAATCTTGTATAATCCATAACTTATAATCATTCATCTATTATCCAAAAAATAAAAACTATTTTTCTCTTAGTCAAATATTTTCCTTACTTTGTCCAAAAAAACATACTATCATATCTCCAAGCTTTAAGAAAAGTTTATTTTGTTAGCGCACATAATATCACATCTCCAAGCTTTAAGAAAAGTTTATTATGTTAGCGCTTCTTGTTGATAGGCACAAAAGAAAAACTTACCAAAGTTTCATATTTATTCTTTTCTTTCATAGTAAGTCTGCAATCTAGTTCTGCTTTTTGTAAATGTGATCAAAATAGATATGATAATAAATGCTTACCAGCCTCTTGATGTGTTTCATCCAATTAGTTAATATAAGAAGATTGAAACTATTATATCCTTTGACCCAGAGTATGATTCCCTTTGCATCACCATAAATCTGTATATGTTCCAAGCCCAACCATTTCACCGCGACCAATACTCCCTTTGAATGGAAATTACAAGCATTGATCTATTTCCTCGTCCATGATCTCGTGGCTTAAGGCTTCCTTGAATTTGGCTAAAATCTCCCAGGATCTGTATAAGTCTCCCTAATCGAAAGCGCTAGATATTAAAGTTGTGTCAATGGAACATATTATCTAATATTCTTGGCACAATAATATCATTTTTTAAGCGATTCTGTTCTTTTCTGAGCCAAGAGGAACTCAAAGAAAAACTCTTACCAAGCTTCAACAAAGTTGAAGCTAAAGAATCAAAATAACTTAACATTGTAATATAGGTAAGTTTTACCTCATCTGGACACAAGTTTTATCTCATCTAGACACAAAAATGGAGCCTGAAATGAAGCAACTAATTCTAATGGCAAGACTTTACAATATGTTTTTTCTTTTTTTTTTTAGTTTGAAGATTTGAACTTGTAGGGAAATGAAATGATATTTTAACGTCCACGAGACTAAAAATAGTCTATGGGACTATTAGTTCCCTATTTTTCGTCTTTTGCAATTCAATCCTTTTCTTGTTCAAATTTATGATGCGCTAGCCCAACTTTCAAACAATCCCCTCACTGAAAAGACAATGCCAAGAAACTGATGCTAGCATATCCCCATAACTTTCTCTGATGTCTTTGAATGCATCACATTCCAAAATCAAATGTTTTTCCGATTCCACTACTTAGAGGTGCAAAATGTACACACCCGTAAGATTCTTTAGGCCTTTTCCACCGTCTTGTTTCACACCAAAGTTGATGCGAGTTGGTTTTTAATTGAGCAATAAGAACCTTTGCCCTCCACGAAATGCTATCCCCAATGAACTCTTTTTGTTGTAGATCGCACGTAGGGTTGAATTCCTTAATGTAGTACTTCTTCTTTCTATCCAACTCTTTTCCCCATACCCGTTTATGAAACTTCTCCAGAACAAAATCCTTTAGCTCCTTGTTATTTGTGGGACAGACATTGAGGTAGCTATTCCATTTTTGCATCCATATGTAGTTTTGTTCCATCCATGTTTTTTTCTTTCACTCATGCCTTCATTGAAGATAACATTAGGTCATCTACCTACTCCCATTTGCTCAATTATTTTTAGATATCTTATGAGCCGCACCATATCAATTGCTTCGATGGGAGTTGCTCCTGTTTCACTCAACATTATCTCATAAGATATCAAATTTTTTATTTTGAACTTGCTCACGATCAAGCGTTTTTGGATTTTCTCAATTTGTTTCCATTTTGAGACACGGGTGTTGCTAACCCACAATTTACACCCATATAGCATCACTAGATAAACTAGGAGTCCAAAAAGCATTTTAGGCGTTTTCCAATCCCATAAATCTGCCTCTCTACATCTGTTTTGAAGAGCATATAATCGACTGTGCTCTTTTTTTCCCCTTTCCTTTGGTGAGGAAATTTTCTTATAAGATTGCATCTTGTTTGTTCGTACTAGAATTTCATACTCTCGGTCTAAAAATATAAGATATGTTCTATTTTTCTACGAGGTATTTGAACTTAATCACTTTTTCTCCGAGTTCTTAGGCAGGGTCCAACAAATAAATTTTGAGACGAAGTTTAAAAAGAAATGTCAAATATTCCATGGACTCTTCTTAAAGGAAGCATTCCGCAATATAGTTCTCCAAAATTATACTAATTAAGGACAAAATTTCTAGAAGAATGAAGCTTAATGGGCTCAAGGTTCTAGGTTATTGAATTTGTAGGGACTAACTATTTTTTTTTTAAACAATGGAAATAAATTAGGAATACAACCATACATAGATAAACATTGGTAACTCATAAATATTAAAAAGCTTATATGAACATCCATGAATTTCACCACATTACACATATCATCTATTTTACATGCTATTAACTATAGACACAACAAAATCATGTAATAGAATATTATAAATAACATAGGTATTGTTCACCTAGAGTCGAGATTTGATCTTGACTTGTAGCTACACGCACTCTCTTGTTGTGGTCCACTTCCAAGTGTGAATGTTAATGTGCTTTGATCGAATGTAGTGACCCACCGGTTGACCTCTCAGCCTACTCCTTGGGTACTCTCCTTCCCTGCGGACCCCTGAGCTGCAATGGGGTTGTACAATGGAGGAAGTGTGCTAGCTGATAGAGGTGAGCACTACTTAACTCAAAATTCCTCTCTCTAAAATCCTCTACCTCACCAAACTCAACTATAGCTCATAGCCACTTCAATGACGTAGTCTCATCCATCCAACAATACAGTAGAAAAAAGTCCCTTCTCCCATGGCTTGCCCCTTCTTTATAGGAAGCTTCATAGGTGATACTTGGCATTTCATGCATAATTAATTATTTTTCTTGATCCAAAAGTTTGATTCACCCATCAATGTGTCACCCTTTTACCAAGGCTCTCCAAATAAAAAAATATACATATCATCATAATATATATATATATATATATATACATATATATAGTAGGTTTCAAACTGAACTTAGAATTTCAAAGACAAAATATTAATTTCCATCAAATCAGATGTTGTCAACTCATCACATGCGAGCGTCTCTAGTGGTTTTTTGTCATACTCAATAAGCATTAGTAACAAATTTTCTCAATGTTAGTCATTGTCATAATAACATCATCAACATGACCTAGTCACTCACATCGTTGTTCATTATGAGCCAGAACTAATGTAAGTAGCTAACATAAGGAACACATCCATCATAGCTATCATCATCATAATCAGTAGGAAACATACATATCCATCAAATTTGTTATCATCGTAATATCAATAGAAAACATACCTATCCATCAAATTTATCATCATCGTATCATCAATAGAGAACATACATACCCATTAATGTTATCATCATCATGATATCAATAGAGAGCATACATATCCATTAATGCTATCATTATCATAATGTCAATAGAGAACATACATAACCATCACATCCACTAATAATAGAGTCACGTGCCTAGATACTCAACCTGAGGTCCTCAAAGAATAAAGTGCAGGGCTTAGGGCTAAATACATTTCAATGTCATATCAATGTCAGTCAACTCGAGCAGGCACTACATAATATTCCCAATAGTCACACACCGATCCTAGATCCTTGATGGTCGACCCTAAAACTATTTTTCTTTCACCCTTTTCTTATTTTTCTTCCCTAACCTTAGAAGGCCAACTAGGGCCTAGCACATATTGCATTAGTGGCATCTCCTTGGGGTGCAAATAGGTACACTACTTTGTTTTCCCTTTCTCTATCTGCCCTCCAAGTTTGAAGCAATTCTCATGGCTAGTTGAGAGAAATCTCAAGCCCTAGCTCCAAAATCGTTTTTATTCTTCACCTTCCTAGGTTAAAGGCATTTCTAGGGTCATTTTCTTTGAAAAATGCATAAGAAGTTAACCTTTCTTCGACCCTTCCTTCTGATCCTTGCTTGACCCATCCATATTGTTGATAATTACCCCAAATGGTGGACCTCGCTTGGATCCCCTATGTCTCTCCCGTGGTCCCAACCTGTGTATGATATATATTTCGCAAAACCTTAAGAGAGGTCACATTAGAGAAATTTTGAGGTAAAAAATGGTCCTCAAAACAAAAATGTACAACAAAAATCAACTTTATAAGAACCAATAGGATTCAATATGATGATGTCAACCATGGGGGATGATTCACCATTTTTGGAGTAAAAGGGTAAAAAAATAAAAAAACTACTTTTTCACCTTATCTCCCTACGATTTTACTCAAATTTCGAGTGGGAGCACTTGTTGGATGAAAAATTTAATTTTGTATCCAAGGAGTACCCATGTTACATACTTTCAATGGGCCCTACTACAAGGAAAATTTGAAATACATGAAAAATGTGATTGCAATCGTTTTTCATGTATTTTACATTTTTCGTGTAGTAGAATCCATCAAATGTATGCAACATGGGTACTCATTAGATGCAACATTAAATTCTACATCCAATGAATGCTCCCACTCAAAATTTGAGTAAAATCACAAGGAGATCAGTTGAAAATACGAATTGAAAAAGTAGTTTTTCTTTTTTCCCTCCAAAACTTGATCAGTTAATATAATATTATTTTATTATTTACACTATTACTTTATAATATTCCTTAGGAGGCCCATTTTAGACCTCAAAATTTCTCTAATGTCCTCCCTTTCTAGGAAACTTTGATCTAGGCATAACTCTTTATTTCCTTTCACCTAGGTTTAGGCCTCCTTCCCTCAAGCCTTTCTTGGAGAGCCCTTCTTTTGCTTCTAAAACAAGCAACCTATTATCTATGCCTCTCCTTTGAATGAGATTTGGAAATCACATTGTACATTGTTATTGACCTCATCATTTGAGTGATTTCCACCTACCAGGACTCCTACCATCGATGAAAATCTGTAAAGAGTAGGGGACATCGACTGAGGTGACAGTGAGTCCTTGTCCCATTGTTTCCACTTGGTCTAGTGTTAGTCCCTTTGGAACCCCTCCTAGGACCCCTACTAAATTGAGCAGTAACATTTTTGGCATTATTGTTGGGAAACGAGATGCTTGTATTCTTGCTCATACGACAATATTGCTATACCATTCTTGGCGACTCCATTGGAAGAACAAAGCCCTAGTTCTTCATTGAAATTTAAGGTCAATGTTTGTAACAGTGGAGCAAGCATTTCTCTAGGCATCTCTAAATTCACCCTAGTGACTCCTACATAATATATATATATATATATCTCAATAGGATGTCTTTCTTTGATGATTTTCTTGCTTTGTACTTCACTAGCATCCCTGGGCACCCTAATCATGCCACTGAAAGGATGGTACGTGGGGTACCCATGTTTGATGGTGATCCACTCTCTATGATTGATCATGTATAAAGATTTATTTCTCATACTTCAAAGATGAAAGTGGTCCACCAGGATGTCTTTATGCTATTGTTCATGATATCTCTCCATGGTCATAATTCATGGTTTCATAATCACGAACCTAGGAGCATCTCATCTATTGAAGATTTCTTTGATGGCTTTATTAGACATTTTCAAGTATCCCCTGCATTGAACATTCAAGAGGAAACCTTCAGTAAGCATCATGATGACCCTAGGAATCTAGATGATGAGCAAGGAGGGTCCTCCCTTGGTCCACATGACATAAAAGGCGATGAAGAAAATTTTCAGAACAAGTGTGATAGGGAGGATGAGTTTATGGAAAGTGAAATTAAGGTTAACCATACCAAGGATACTATTTCTGATAATGCACTCTTTGAATACCTTGGAGAAGGTGATCTCGTAACATCTTCAAACATTGATATAAATGATTACTTACATATTGAAGAATGGAAATGAGAATTTCATGGGAAACATTTTGACAAGGACCCTATCTATGACACTGATGATGATGATATCAATAGGACCCTTGTCTCTCCTCACAATCCTAGGGTTGTAGTTGAGTTGCAGGTGGATCCTTTTCTCAACCCTTCTTGTAATAAAGTGTTAGGTCCCTATACTACTAGTGTAGCCCCTTATTGTTACTAGTGCAACCCCCTTATTGTATTGTTGTGCCCATGTAGTCCCCATATTTTAATTATTGTGCCCATTGAAGCTCACTATTGTTATTGTTGTGCCATTACATTATTATTGTTATGCCGATTCTAATTATATTGTGACGCCTTAGACTCCCATATATAGAAAAGAGGTCTTGTCATTTGTATCATCCAAGAATCATTTGTGTAATGTAAAGGAGGTTTCCCCCTCGGAGAGGCTTATTTTGAAGTCATTGATCTATCTCTTCTTCTATTTTTTGAGTTGGTTTCATAACATTTAGTATCAGAGCTTTGGATTCTAGGGTTTCATTGCTTTAAACAGGCCATCGTGGCATTTTTGCTATACCGTTTTTTCTACGATGTTTCAGAAGTTAAAATTAAAACTCATTTGAGCTAAAATCATGATGAACCTCTTGACCAAATTTAAGATTTTCTCTCACTATATTTTCGGAGATATGATCAAAGAAAGTTAGGGTTTTTGCAGGCTCTCAAATTCCATCTCAAACAGGGGACCTTGGGAAAACATCATAAGTTTCTCTCTGAGCATCAGATTCAAATTTCGTAAAAAGTAACAGAAAGAGGACGGGTTGTAGTTTTTTGAGTATCTATTTTAGATCTAAAAGTAGAAACAGTGATACGTGGAACTTTGTACAAGATCGCTCTGCTGAACTAGTCTATAATCAAATCATCGTGGGAGATTGGACATAACTCTCTCTTGAAGAATCTAATCTCAATAAGCTTGTGGGGTTGGAAAGTGGACTCATAGGGCTACCATAGGATGAAATATCATAACTTGGATATCCAAAATTATAGAGTTACAATCATTTCAAGATTGAGCTCCTAAAAACAAGAAAAAGAATGACTTGAATCAAGAAAATAGAAACACCTAGTAAGCAAAATTGGATGGATGATTTGAAAAATGCGATTGAAGCTAAGATAAATGATTTTATCTATGGAATGGAAGCTAAGATCGATGGTATAGAATCAAAATCAAAAGGAAACATGGAATATTTGAAGAAATACATGGAAATTTTGAAGGAAGGTTGGACAAAGTTGCTACAAGAAAGCCTTCCTAATGACCAGAAGGTAGATATGAGGAAGTTTGATGGCAAGGATCCAGTAACTTGGATACTACAGATGGGGAAATATTTTTATCTACATGATGTGAAACTGTTACAAAAGGTACGTATTTCATCTTTACATTTAGAACTAAATCAATTTGTATGGTATAGAGGGCTTTGTTCTTGTAAACCACTTGTCACCTGGTCATTTTTCACGGAGGAAATGATAACACATTATGAGGATACAAAGAGAAACACCTTCTTTAGCTAATTGATAAATCTCAAACAAAAGGGTTCAATGGTGGAGCACATTGAGGACTTCCAAAAATTGAATATAAGGGTAAATGATATTCCAAAGAAGTAGATGATTGATGTCTTCATAGGGACTTTAAAGGATAACATTCAACATGAGGTCCGTCTTTGGAAACTTGATTCAGTGGAGAAGGCATTCAAGTTAGAAAGAAAAATTGAAAGAAAAATTATGGTAACAAGGAATCCTACCACTCACAACTATAAAGATGGAAGTGTTGTTGCTCCTAACCTTCCACAAACTACAAGGTTGACACCACAACAATTGGAAGAAAAAAGAGAAAAAGGGCTTTGTTACAGTTGTGATAGAAAATACACTAAAGGTCATAAGTGTGTTGAGAAGAAATTATCTTACATAGATTATGAAGAGGAGGAAGAAAAGGATCAAGAAATGCCAAAAGAAGAGGATATACACCAAGAACCAACCCCAGAGAAATAAGAAATGAATCCGACCATATCTTGTAGTGCATTGGCAGGAATTATCACTCCTCAAACTCTCAAGATAGATGGACAAACGAAGATAGTGAACAAATGTTTAGAAGGATATCTTCATTGCTTTGTATCTAATAGAAAAACACAATGGGTCAAGTGGTTACCTTTGGTTGAATGGTAGTATAATGTTTCAACGAAAATGAACTCATTTATGGCACTTGATGGATTTCATAAACCATCCATCACATCATCTTTAAGGGAAAATTCTAAGGTTCAAGCAATGGAATATCACATCAAGCATCAACAAGAAGTTCTCCAACTCTTAAAAGATAACCTCACTTTGGTGCAGAATCAAATGAAACAACAGACAAATCAACATCGCAGCAAAAGAAGTTTTGATGTAGGTGGCTGGACATTTTTACAGCTAAAACCATACAAACAAATGTCCCTCAAGAAAGCTAAGAAGGATAATAAATTATCACCAAAGTACTATGGTCCTTACAAGGTGTTGTAAAAGATTGGTACTATGGCATACAAATTGGAGCTTCCTACATCTTCTTGAGTGCACTCAGTTTTCCATGTTTCATGCTTAAAGAAGGTTATAGGTGACAAGCTCCCAGTTCAAACAATATTGTCGGAACTTGACGAGGAACGAAAAATCATATTGGAACCTGAAGCAGTCACGGAAATAAGAACTCGACAACTACAAAATCGATCAATTTCAGAGTATCTCATCAAGTGTAAGAACTTAACCTCTAAAGATTCTGCATGGGAGGATGAGAATTTTATACAAAAGCATCATAACTACTCAAGCATTGAGGACAACACTTTTTTAAAGGAGACGGACATGTTGGGTCCCTATGTTACTAGTGTAGCCCCTTATTGTATTGTTGTACCCATGTAGTCCCCATATTGTTATTATTATGCCCCATAGAAGCCCACTATTGTTATTATTGTGCCCTTACATTATTATTGTTATGTCGACTCTGATTATATTGTGACCCCTTAGACTCCTATATATAGAAAGGAGGTCTTATCATTTGTACCATCCAATAATTATTAATTTGTGTAATGTAAAGGAGGTTGCCCCCTCGAAGAGGCTTATTTTGAAGTCGTTGATCTATCTCTTCTTCTATTTTGTGAGCTGGTTTCATAGCATAAAGAATCATTTCCCTCGCCTGAACATGATTGTCATGAGCAACCTACTTGTTGTGTCTCCCCATGTCATAAATCTCCCTTTCCTTCTAACCCTGACCCTATGGTGGCCAGAAAGCACGATACAAATGATAAGGACCATGATGGAGATGATATGCCGAAGGTTGTCATCCATTGGAGGTTTATGAGCTTGGTTGTTGACATCTCTATCTTTTGGTTGGAAGAGAGGATCTCATGGAGGAGATTATATCCCTTGGTCCCCCCTTCCTCCATGATACTCATGTGTGGACATTTTATTTTCCCACCTCTTGTCCTTGTAACCCTCCATATAGCCATTATTGCTCTTGCCTTTGGATCTATTGCATGAGAAAGCAAAGGGGCAATTGTTATGATATTGACTAGATGATATGTTGGTTACATCGGGTCTATGATTACATTTAGTATTTGTATTATGTGATATGCATATTAGAGTAGGATGCATCACACGCTGATTTTTCGTATTAGAACCAATATCATATTCTGTTCTCATGTTAAATTAGATGCATTTAGATTAAAATCACATTTAGAATTAGAATTTATTTATTCTTGATTTTTATGGCCTAATACAAGCATGGGTGATCATAAGACACCACAAAAACATGTTGCCCCATGTGCTTGGTCTTTGAAGTGCGGGTAACAGATCTGTGGTCCCAAGAGATTGTTGGTGTTCTCATGACCTCCCTGTTCGAGTATGTTCGTGCATTCTATTGGCATTTGTAGGGTGTGTGTTGAGAGACATGGGCCTCCACTATAACAAAGAGCAGATAGCCATGCCATGGGATCTTCAGTACCATTCATTGCTCGCTCGTGTTCCACTTGTTTGATGATGATGATGCACCTGGACCACCTTGCCCAACCAGCTACACACTTGCACCACACACTTGGCAGTTGATCCAGGGCCTAGATGGGGTTTGTCTCACCATGGGAGAGAAAGGGAGGGCTTGCATCATTGTTCCAACCCTTGAAAATGGGATACATGCTTGTTCAATTCAGTTGGCGACCCATGAGGGTGTTTTTTTGCCCCCACCAACCACTTAGGAGTACCGCAAGCCATTTACTTAGATATCAAGGGCCATCCCCTTCATCACTATTTTTGGAGCATTTCCATTCATTTTGGCACATATTGCACTTCACTAGGCCTTCCAACAACCCTCCTAGCTATTGTATTATCATTTCAACCCACTTGAGAGACTTACTTTTCATATCATGGAGCTATTAGGTGGGATTGTCACCAAAAGGTTTTTATTTGTACATTATTTTATTATTAGGGGCATCATTAGGCCTAATTAAGCAATTAGAATCCCATAGAGCATCATATATATTGTTCAATTCAATCCTCATCATCACTTCGATTTGGGATATTCTTTCTAAAGATTTTGGACCTACAATTTGTGGAACGATTTGTTGGAAATACTGAGAGGGGGGTGAATCAGTATTTCTTTTTCTCACTATTGTTTTACTAGTTAAAACATATATGTTCAGAACACAAAATTAACAGCAGGAATAAATGCTTTTATTAATATAACTGTGCATAAAAATAAATACAATAAATAGATTGTCACAATTGGTTGCCAAGCTCCAACTTGGACTTTGGTGAGGCTCCAACCTCCTGAGCACCAACTCTATTTTGCCAAGACACCTATCTTGGACTTAGGAGCACCAACTCCCAAGGACTTCAATCCTGTTCAATTCTGAGGCTCCAACCTCTTTGGTATACACTGGTGTGCTGCTGCGCTCTTTTCAGCTTCCACTGCTTCTGCTGCCCCCTTTTCTTCTGCTGATTTCACTATCTCATGCTCAGGTTATACTGTTCACGAACAACCCCTACAGTTCTCTGTTTTTGCTGCTTTTATATGCTCCATGCCCCTGTCCATTCGTTTCCTCTTACATGCTGGCTCTTTGGCTTCCTCCTCACTTGATCGCTTGACACTTCGGCTTCCATTCCTTTGCTTCTTCTGTCTATACAAGTGTTCCAAAATATGAGTAGAAAAAACCCAAACTCCCCTTTCTTAAATAAAACTCGGCCCTTGACCTGTGGTTAATACCTTACAGGCTTTATCGGAGGCGTTTAATCACCCATCCGAAGCCACCACCCGAGTGTTTTAATCAACCATCGGAAGCCACCACCCGAGCGTTTTAATCACCCATCGGAAGCCACCACCCGAGCGTTTTAATCACCCATCGGAAGCCACCAAACGAGCGTTTTATCAACCATCGGAAGCCACCAACCGAGCCTTTAATCAACCATCACCGAGCGCTTTAATCAACCATCGCACAGGTTTTAATATATACCTTAACCTCGCGGCCATGTATCATATAATACACGGAAAACATTATAAACCCCCGCTCTAATTCAAATGCAGGACTTCAATTATTATGCACCCGCCTTTACAATTATCGGCAGGTCCGGATTTCGGCGGTCGCAATAACTCTTAAGCCCAGACCTCCGACGAGGTGCGGACCCGATATGGCTTTAGACTCCCTTTAATATTGTTTCGGGTCCGATGAACATCGGCGTTCGCTGTAAACAATAGACCCATTCGTCCCATGTAACGCGGACCCGATGCCTCCTTACATTTCTTCCTAAACTGAATTCGGATCCGTCATATCGGCGGATTCCTTATCGGCGAGTCTTGATGGGTTGCGGACCCGATCTCCTTTAGGCTGCTCCAAATATAATTTCGGCTCCGGATGATTTCGACGATCGCTACCTCCGCTGCTCCGATGCGATACAAGAGTTCTGCGGACCCGATATGATTTTACACTTCACTTGATAATAGTTTCGGCTCTGGATTTCGTTGATGCGATAAGGATTCTCTGCTCCGCGGACCCGATATGATTTCTATTTTGCTTGATAAGAGTTTCGGCTCCGGATTTCGGAGCTTGCACCTTGAACAGTTCCGACATTCTGGATGCGATATATTATAGACTGTTTTTAATAAGTCCATCAGGTCCATGCCTCTATCGCAATCGGCAGATTATAGCGCCATCCCTTATGACTTGCGATCACTGCGGATGCGATATGATATTAAGCCACAGTCTATATTCCCGTCGGGTCCACAACCGTATATCGCAATCGGGGGTTTCGGGAGTGACTCCCGATAGTTCTTCCTTTGGCATTGTTGTTTGTAATATGTGCCCGCCGATATTGTTAAGGCATATATATATGGGTTTTCTCCTCCGATGGCCCTATTTTCTTGTAATATATATATGGCTACTCTTGGCTCCTCTTGCTCCATCTGCTCGTCTCGGTCCATTTTCTCCATTTGCTCCATATATATTGCTCCTCTTGGCTCGTCTTGCTCCATCTGCTCCTCTCGGTCCACTCTGTTTGCTCCTGTAGCTCCTCTGATGGCTCCTCTTGCTTTGACACTCCTTCGATATGGCTCCTCTTGCTCTGGCACTCCTCCGATATATGTGGCTCCTCTGGCTTGGTCCGCTCCTCTTGGATCCTTTTGCTCCTCTTGGCTCCGATATGCTCTGTCTCCTCCTCTTGAATATTGCCATATTGACATCAATGACAATCTGTGTCCAACACGATTTAGATGATTAAATGCATTTTGATGTTTGAAATATTTTCATTATCTCTCTTGGAGCCTTTATTTTGCAAATGTGATAGATGGATAAACTCTCTTGTCATGTAAGTGTTATTTTCATGCAAATTTCTTGATAATTTATGTCTAATGTATGGAATGCCATGCTTTTATTTTGTTTGTGCACTAAAAATTAATGTGAATTTATGAAAGACTTGTAATCTTGTCTCGTTGCATATGTTATTCATCTTGGCAAGAAGAACAAGTCTTCCTAGGGGTGGGTTGTGCACCTTTTACCTTGAAACTCTATCAAATCTTGCATATTGAAGTATAAAAGTCTAGAGTTGTCGTGTAGTTGCATCCATTAGTAGTGAAGATGCTTCTTTAGGCCTCCTTGAAGAGTGAAGTTCGCAAATCTTGATCATTTTGACTCCAATCTTCCCAATAGTTGGGAAATGGTCCTAGATCCTTGACGGTCAACCCTAAAACTATTTTTCTTTCACCCTTCTCTTATTTTTCTTCCCTAACCCTAGAAGGCCAACTAGGGCCTAGCACAAATTACATTAGAGACATCTCCTTGGGGTGCAAATTGGTACGCTATTGTGTTGTCCCTTTCTCTAAGTGCCCTCCAAGTTTCAAGCAATTCCCATGGCTAGTTTGAGAGAAATATCAAGCCCTAGCTCAAAAATTATTTATATTCTTCACCTTCCTTGGTTAGAGGCATTTCTAGGGTCATTTTCTCTCAAAAACTCATTGAAAGTTCACCTTTCTTCGACCTTTCATTTTGATCCTTACTTGACCTAGTCATATTGTTGATGATTACCCCAAACCCTGGGCCTCACTTGGCTCCCCTATGTCTCTCTTGTGGTCTCAGCCTGTGTGTGATCTATATTTCACAAAACCTTAAGAGAGGTCCTCCTCCCTTTCTAGGAAACCTTGATCTAGGCATAACTCTTTATTTGAATATCCTTTCACCTAATTTTACACATCATTTCCTCAAGCCTTTCTTGGAGAGCCCTTCTTTTGCTTCTAAAACAAGAAACCTATTATTTGAGCCTCTCCTTTGAATGGGATTTGGAAATCATATTGTACATTATTATTGACCTCATCATTTGAGTGATTTCCACCATACCAAGACTCCTTCCATTGATGAAAGTTTGTAAAGAGAAGGGGACATCCACTGAGGTGACAATGGGTAATTGTCCCATTGTTGCCACTTGGTCTAGTAGTACTCCCTTTGGAACCCCTACTAGGACCCCTGCTAAATTGAGCGGTAACAAGACTAATAATTCGTTTGTCTATTGATCACTATTAGTTTAGCATTGACCAATGCAAATTATAATGTTTAACTTTGAAAAATAGATATTTATTTTTCAGTATTATTGAAAATACTAATTTTCAAACATTTGATTGGACCATAACTTGAAGGTCTTATTGCAACTTTGCACAATATAATGCCATGTGGATAACTGCCTGACGCAATTTATGTCATAATTTATTGATATGGTGGCAACATTCATGCATGATGTTTATATATTTATGTAGTGATTTTTTATTCTTAAGCTTTGTAGGAAAACCATTCAAAAATAAAATTCTTGAAAATAGTTTATACTCAAGTAAATAACATATTTACCATCAATTACTTCCCAACACAATTTAAACAAGACTTTGCATAAAAAATGGATAGGAATAATAAGTAAATAAATAAACTTACTAGGAGTTACTTCCCACCATTATTTATGTTTTCATCACTTATGTAGGAGTATACCTATAAATGTGTAGACTTATTAGTGGTTACCACCAACCAAAATTTATGCAATTTCTTCTGCATGAACAAGCATTTTACTTATCCGCTTCTTCACATCTCAATTTACTAGTTCACGTCAAAGCAAGACTATAGGATGATTTGTGTATCGACCACTATTAATTTAACATTGACCAGCATAAGTTAGAATTTCTAATTTAAGTTGTATCGACCATACTAATTTAACATTGACCAACGTAAGTTATAATTTCTAACTTAAGATGAAGGGATTAGGTTGTCGTGCAAAACAAAATTACAATATAACAAATTGAATTTAATTATTTTTATTACTTTTAACTTTTTATTATTAATTGAGCCAAGATTTAAATATTTACTCACTTATGAACACTACAATATCTCCCCCATAGTGGGCTCTATATTACTTTTAACCTTCTATTATTTTTTAATTGCAGTGGCATATAAATGTTAAATATTTATGTTTAAAAACATTTACTTGTACACATCTCCCACTACACCAGGCTATAGAGCATCTCTTGGTGCAATGACAAAAGACAAAAATATATAGTTCTATTTAACTTATTGGTTTCATAAAAACAACAAAAATAATTCAATGATCAATACATAGTGCTTCAATTTTGTCCACATGATGCTAGTCATTATTTGTTCACCAATGACCTCACTTGACACTAGTGGTTCACACAATTATGAACAAAGGTGTAATGGAGTAAACAAAGAACCCCACTGTCAATACTTAGTACTAAGCTTGACAAAATAGCTCAATAGTTTCCTCTAAACACCACTAAAGGAGAATTGTTCACAATTAATGATGAAAAAGGCATTATTAGCTTCTTTAAACTTCAATTTATGCTAGAACATAAAGATGTCTAAATTTATTAACTAGTCTAAAACCATATACAAAACCACATGAACTGCAAAAAATTTGTTTATGTACTTGAAACGATGTGAAGAGTGTTGTTCACAACAAAAACCATGAATATGAAGAACCTAGGTTCACACCCTCCTTTTTTACCTTAATATAGGGAATTTTTAGAGACACGAATGAGCACAAAGGAAACCATTCATCCCATGCAACAACAACAAGCAATTCCTTCTTTTACCTTTAATTGATTGATCCTATTCCATGCATGAAAACACAAGAATTGTAAGAATCAAGTCCCATATGTCTATTTGCTAAAGCTAAAAAAGAATCACTTTGAACAAAAACCACAACAAATACGAAGAACCATGCAATTTAAAAAATGAACAATGGTCAAACAACCAAAATCTATGAACTCAAGAGCATGGCATAGACCATACATGAGAGTGAAATAATCTCACACATACCATAAAAATGGCAAACAAATCTATTCTTTTGTAAGTTCTCATATATTATTAAAAGCAAGTTTTTGGCTAAAAATGTTTGTCATTAAACAATTTCCAATAGTTTTTAAGATAACCTTTTAAAATCATTTTTGTGGAACATCATACTCAGACTTTCACCTAGAAAATTGTTCAACCGTAAATAATAATGTAGTTTTGACCAAATAATCATGAAAATAAAATTACTATTTCTATCACATAATAATGACCAACATCATATTTTAACCCTTTTTGAGACCAATTCAAACCTCCTTAGTGAGAACTTCAACATTTCATCTTTTAAATAGAAAATCAAATTTATTATATCTTGACCATGCTTAATAAAATTACAAAAGATATAATATAATACTAATTACATTAGTAAGTAATTTATTACCAACATGAATTCATTAGTAAGTAATTTATTACCAACATGAATTCATAATGGTCTTATGAATTTAATATATTTCAATAAAATATCACCTCCAAAAAATATTTTATAATATTTATTTATTATGAATTAAGTTAAATAATGAATTTAATATATTTCAATAAAATATCACCTCCAAAAAATATTTTATAATATTTATTTATTATGAATTAAGTTACTATTTAAGAAATAAAATCTATATGTTTTAATTTATATTAATTTCAACCTATAAATAAAACCATCATAAAATAAAAACTTAAATACAATGCCTTTTCTTTAAATTGAGGTTGCTTTTCCCTATACATGGTTCAAATTGAGAATAACATAAAATAAGCCGATAGTATACATATTGAATGCATAAATTATTGTAAATAAGTGGATAGTATACATACTGAATCCATAAATTATGCTAATGCCCTTGTGGAAGTAAATTAACATTACCTTTTGTAAGGACATGCTAAATCTGTTAGATACCCATAAATTAACCCATGGCCACTTGGCGATTGCAGACTTAGCGGGCAAACCCTTTGACCAAAATATGTGTTTTTGAATTAATTATTATTTTGAAAACAACATTATTTTTTTATGTATTCGTTTTATATTGGGAGCCATTATTTACTTATAAGCTTGCTTTCTTTTCTTTGGCATTTAAAGATTAAAATAATTACATGTTTGGCTACCGCATAGTTTACATTTGATGTGTTTTTTTGTCAAATTTTAGTGTTAATATGCAGTGTATAATTGGAGTTATTTTTTGGCATTTACTTTAAGATTAAAAGAATCTTGTTTGGCCGTCACATTATAGTTTACATATGATGTGTTTATTCATCAAATTGTAGTGTTAATATGCAGTATATAATTGGTGTAAATAGTACCAAATTTTTAATATGCAGTATATAATTGGTGTAAATAGTACCAAATTTTTAATTTAAAAAGATAAAATCATAAAAATTAATTAAATTATAACTTTTTTAAAATTATTCTATTATTATTAATTATAAAAAAATAATAAATGAGTTAAACAGATATACATTAAAAAATTATGTAACAAGATTCTTAATCATGCAGATTAACCCTCACTTTACTATGGAGCTTATTATTTTGTAAATAAGCTTGGTTACATTACCATGGCTTTATAATACCATATACCTAAAAAACCATAACTCACCTTCATCACACTCCATGTGATATTTTTCTTAATTAATCAATTTAGTTAAAAAGGAATAACTATTTTTGAGATAAATATCAATCAATCTTTAATCTATGACTACTACTAAAAATTTACTAAAATATTTCATGGAGGTTAAATGTCTACCATCAAGCTAATAATTATTGATAATTAAATCAAAATTTTAGAAGCTCTATTCCAAAATGGACATGCCTATCAATGTTTATATATATCATAGTTTTAAAAATCGATTAGTCAAATAGGCCTAGTTTCCTATCTAAATAACAAAACAGTAGAAAAATTTGGTTCGAGGGCCAATGTGCACTAGTTAGGTACCAAATTGGTCGGTCGGTTTGGTACCAAACTGGCTAGTTTAACACATTCTTCCCTAATCATGACATTGCACCACCTCACCATCTGAGGCTCGTTTGGTGGTGGATATACCACATAATTCAATGACATGACATTGGCCTCATGTTCGAGATCTTCTCTAGAAAGAAACTGACTAGTAGACTCCCATAAAAAAATATATCTTCCCTCTCTTCATCTTGGTAAGTTGTTCTTTGACATTGGTCAACATGCCTTCACACACGTTGAATAAGGTAACTCACATGCATCTCAGAGCCAACTCCAAGTGTGGTTTGGTGACAATACGGGGCGATTTTGTACCTACTACTCGAGTCACAATACCTAACCAATACAAACCAACCCTAACTAGTCGATTCTAACCCTAAATGGTATGGTTAGATCTCACATGCATGGGGGAGTCTATGACCCCTAATGGCAGATTTTCAAGTGGCTTTGGAAAAAACCAAGGGTTGTTTTCCTCCCAAAACAATGCCCCTTGGCCATAAAACCAACCCTTCCCCTCCTGTCCCCTAAAACTAAACAAAAACCTAACTCAACCCTAGCAATGCTATAAATCAATGGTAATTTTAAATTCTTAAAGTAAAGTGTCATTTCCTTTATCTTTCATTTTCATCCCTAGAAAGTGGCATTTTCAAATTGTTTGATATTGAGAAACTAGAGTTTTAGATCTCACTTCCTAACTTCAAAATTTTTGCACAATAGCATTTACCAGCAATTAGATCAATGCACAAGACACAAAATTTATGCCCAAAATTGATTTCTTATAATTTATTAATAAGAGAATCCATAAGGGTCTCGTACTAGGGATAATGACCCTTTACAATCCTTACAGAATGCTCAAAAGCATTGACGAACCTTTATACAAATTACTTGGCCTGAGGCTGAGCCTTATTAGTGCTCAACTGCCCCAAATATCAACATTGTGGTAGTCCTTTGATCATAGAGATAGCTACAACAAGGCTTCACAAGTCTAGTTGTCCACCTAGCAACCCTTGTAGACATTTTCCAACAGTTGTCAAGCTTGTTGGCTAACTAGTAGACTTACTCACAATCCCCAATAACAATCTTCCTAGCTTAGCTTACTCCTTAGCCCTCATCCCCTTTGTTGCAGAACTATTCAGGCCTCAACCTACTCCCTTAGGCCTTCAACTCCCTTTCCTAACCCTTGGCCAACCTCTTGTAGCCTTTACCAAACCTCAGCTTGCCTCTTCAAGGTTGCACCTAGCTTTACCAGGCCTAAAACAGAGCTCCATATGTCCATAGACCATAAAATAACCCTCAACCAGCGTGCTTAAGGTGCAACTAGCTTGGACAGGCTTGTGGCCTCCTCTTTGCTACTCAGATGTCCTTACTCTACTTGCTTAACCACACAACAATTCACTTCACAAAATCTAGCCCTACTTGGCGTCTTGCTCCTGCGACTACAACTCTCCTTTGTCTAGCCTTTCATTGACCTGCAAACAACAAAACCAAAAGCCAAGACCCTTTATACTATAGAAAATATCCCTCCAAAACCCTTGCTACCCTAGTTGCAGGTCTGTTATTTCCTTCTTCAATTTCAGAGCTCAATCAAGAAGAAATCCATCTCATCTTGTCCATATAAGTTGCACCTCAAACCTCTTTATTCACTTCTAATTCATACTTGTCCTTAAGTTTCCTTGTGAGCCTCTTTGTCCTTCGAGAAACCCTCATTAGTAAACTCAACATGAGATTAGAATATTAAATGTTTTCCTTGGGACAAAACCCCATCACTTTGTGTACAAAGCCCACAACTTGATTGAAAAGCGCACACACAAAATCACACTTTATGACTATCTCTCTCACAAGCCTAGCACCAAAGGCATGTGAGAGTACCTCCAGATGCTATCCAATTTCAACATAGAGATCACTTACAACATCATTGATCATTGATTATGTATTCTGTTGTTGATATGTATTGCACTTTGTGCCACTTTGATATTTTCACCCTTACATGGTATATAGATAGGCAAACACTGCATCTTTTGTCTCTAATGATTTGGAATTACAATTTCAAATCTTACGAATAAAATTTTCATTAGAGATGATTATTTTTTTACCTTTTTCAAATCCAGTGCATTGAATCCAATTTGCTCATTAAAAATTGACCATTTTATGTATTTTTTTATAAATCCAGTTCATTGAATCTGGTTTGATCCTATTCAAGTTTGAATTCCGGTTAAATAAGTGGCCAGTTCAAAACTCAGTTCAGTTTTTATAGCTTTTCAAGATCAATTTTATGATACAAATTACAATAGAATCCTGAGATAGAAAAATACATAGAATGTATATTACAGGTAATATACATGTTTGCCTCCATGTTTATGTTTATGTTTATATATATAAACATGTGTTGTTGCAAACATCTTCGTCACCTCACTCAATAAGCCAAAAGAAATCGACAAGAGAGGAAAAAGTGCTAGTGCATCATTAATCAACTTTCAATTTTCAATAGATGACGCTCATTAGATACTCAACTAAGGTGGTAATTTACATGCAAGAAAAGTTATTGACGTTGCAAGCAGCCAAATAATGTCCATTACATCTTAAACCACGATTCTGCATTTTTGGATCCCAATTCAGGGGACGTCAATTTCAATTACTTTGGCAAGATCTTCAGGAGACATGCCCAACGCCTGAGGAAGAGTTTTCGCAGATGGACCATGGAACTTGAATCTGCCAAACCATTAAGAAAAAAAGTGACCATTTAAAATATAGACACAGCTTACATGTAAGATCATAAAAAATTATGTCATATAATACAAAGACAAATGAGAAATAAAGGAACGCACAACGACAATTTAAAAAAAACAGCAGTAGTTGTTAAAGATTATTTTTGTTTTATGGTAAATATTATTTTGATCCTAGTTGCTAAAATGGGGTTGTTTATTTACCACTGTTCATGTCTTTCAAGTATGCGCTTTTCTTCACGCGAGTGGTCTCAGTCATGTAAATGGATCATTTCGTATTGTTAGGGCTATGCAGAAATCATGGGAAAATTCAGAGAAAACATATCCCCACCAGTACCTTATTAACTGAAGGGACCTTTGAAGAATGTTATAAGCTAATTAGATTCTATTACAACAATTAAAATGGAAATGAAAATAATTGCCAGTTACAATAATCATAATAAGAAGCATTGTATTTAAAAAAAAAAAAATGTAGAAATTCTCAATCAATGTGTAAAATTGATTGGAGAAAAAATACAGCAAACAAATTTATATCTCCCTCAAAATTCCATTTTAGACCTCAAAATTCCCCTAATGTGGGAGAAGATCCTTTCTCTGATTGTGCTTCTCAAGATAGAAAATTGATCCATGATGTCTGCAACCATATCACCTGTGGGCATACATACCTCATCTTTCCTCATACTTCTTGCAACAACTTCCTCTGAATGAAGGAGCCTTATTCCATTGACCTGCTTCCTTGCTATGTCATCTTGCCATTATCCCGTGAATTCCACAAGTTTAGAACCACTTGTCTTTCTTCATGATCGTTGAACCTTACAATAAAGATTCCATCAGAGAATCTGGAGGATCTAGCATATCCTATTCTGCAGATGCTGTGAATGATGGGCCTTGTCCTAGATGACTTCTTCCTTCTCCACAAGTATCATTCAATGAGGTTTTCAAGAGCTATACCCTACATAGCTATAGATTTTTGTCCAAGACATTTTTCATGTTACCTATATAATGCTTCTACTATGATGCATCCAATCTCATTTACAAAGCTTCCTACCTATAATTTACACAACAAAAGAATATTTGAAGGAGATCATCTGTCATAATAGAGATCTCTTGCTTCCTCCTTCTTAGGCTTATTCATTTCAAGTTCTTTCACTTATTCGGTAATATGGGCTTCTTCCTTGTTTCTCTTGTTATTGTCCCTTTTAAATTTAGGAAAATCTCTTCTATAGTGCCCATATTCTTGACATCCATAGCATTGCACCTTAGCCATGTTCTTCCTTTTCTTTTGAGGACCAAATTTTCCCTTTCCTTTTGACATAGCAACATATGCTTGATTCTGCTCATTCAATCCCACACCAATTTTTGCCTTCAGTCTGCTTTCTTCGATTTTGCATAATGACCATAGATCTTGGAAAGGGGATGGCTTCTTTCTTCTCATAAATACTTTAAGTGAAATTGCCCCATTCCTCCAGTAGTGCATTTAATACTACATTAGTCATTTCTTTGTCATAGATTATTTCACCCAGATCCTGAAGTTGATCTCTTATTTCTAAAATCCTCATAAAATATGAGGTTATTCCTTCTTCTCTTGAGATCTTCAATTTGTAGTGTTCTTGCCTTAGAGAGATAACTTCTCCTGCAGTAGTTATGGAAAATAAATCTACCAATTTGTCATATATTGCATTTGAAGTGTCTAATTTTGATACATATGGAATGAGAGAGTCTTTGATGGATTATATGAGAATCCTCTAGGCCCTCACTTCCCCTTTCATGTATTTAGCAAGTGCTTGAGTATCTTCTTTGGGAACTTGGGTTATTGACCCCCTTGAAGTGATCCATGACTTCATTCTCAATGAAGTTTAGGTATGTTCTTTTCTTTCATGCAAGGAAGTTTGAAGCCCCAACCAGTTTATTGCTTTCCTTGCAAAAAGACATTTTGGTAGTTTCAGATGGAGTCATATACTTACTTGAGTAAATGTTGCTTCTTCCACTTGCTTCCCCCTTGATGTTGATGTAGATAGTAGAAGATTATTCCTTGAAAGAGTGATGAGAGAGAGCTTGTTTTATGAACCTTCTTGAAGATTATGACAATGTTCTTTGATCTAGTCTTCCTCAGTCTTTTGAAGAGCTTCCACTCCTTCGAAGATGGATGAATGATGAACTCAGAAATGCTTCTAGGGTTTCAATCCTTTCTTTCTTCTTCCTCCTTGATGATGATTTCTTCGATCTAGGGTTTCGGTATGATAAAGATCTTGATCTCTTGCTTGATATCTTTTGTCTTGCTTTGATCCTTGATACTCGACCTTTGCATTTCTTCTTGATTAGATGCCCCTTCTTGACTTTAGCACCTTAGCTCCAATACCATGTTGAGAAATCTAAGGCATCAATAGTTAGGTGATTTCTCTACTTATGATAATTTCTTGTGATAGACTTTTTGCTTCTTGATTATGATCTTCTCTTTCTTGTAATTATTATTATGTTCTTCTCATCAAGACAATTACCATATCATGAAAAAATAGAGAGACAAGAGACAATATATAGGCTTGTCAGCCAGGGGAAAAACCTCTCACTCTTTGAGAGGAAAACACAAACAAAATTCTTCTTATATATCTTCAATTGATAACACCAAGACCATGACAATGACCCTTGACACTAGAGTCCTCCCAAGACCAAGTCACTAGCCTCTTTTCTGACACTGCTTCTTCTTCTTCCTCTTCTCGGCTTCCTTGAGAATCTCGGTCTCTTATTGAAGGTATGCAACCCTAACACAGAAAACCCTAGATTCTTTTCGCTTGCTTGAATAGTCTCCTTCAGAGAGAGACTTACTGTGCTTCTTCTCAGCTCCTTTCAGCGAGGTCTTCAACCCAAACAAGATGACCTTAATATAGCTACAAACCTTCAACCTTCTTTTGGCACCTTTGAATCTTCTGCCTTTGCATGTAGGAGGATATACTACCCAAAACAGTCCACAACGAACTTCGATCTCCTTCCTTCTTGCTTCGTTGAGATAATGGCTCCTTTTAGTATGTTTCTCGCACTTCTTTGTAGACTTGCTTGACTGAATTGCTTGTTTGCAAATGAGGACAAGCACTAGTATATATAGGCATTTGTCCATGGTAGTTAGGCCGACGTGAACTCTTGGAGGAGGGCTGACATCATCTTCTGGAATCATCTCTTCGTTGTAGGCTGACTTGAAGAGGGCTAGTGACAAGGTCTTGGAGGATGACTTTACATAGATAAGTGTGACTCTTTACAATGTATATATAGGCATTCTCAGCTTCCTTAAGAATCTCGGTCTCTTCTTGAAGGTATGCAACCCTAACACAGAAAACCCTAGATTCTTTTCGCTTCCTTGAATAGTCTCCTTCAGAGAGAGACTTACTGTGCTTCTTCTTGGCTCCTTTCAGCGAGGTCTTCAACCCAAACAAGATGACCTTAATATCAATGTTGCATTAATCGTTATCGGGATTAAATCGACGTGGGGGAAAAATCGGAATTATCGGGAAAAAATCGTTTGGTACAAAAATATTCATTTTTTTTCATTTTTTTTCAATTTTTTTAATATCTAAACCATCTACAACATAAAATAAATACATTGACACATAAATATGATAAAAAAACTAATATATAAGATGTTTAATATCATTTCTAGCGCTAAAATCACACATAACATTGAATCATGTCCTGAATAGTAAGTCCTTACTCCTGAGTCCCAACTCAGCCTCAAAATATCAACAAAAAATATGATAATGTATCTCATCATGTCATAATGTCATATACAATAAAATGAAAGTCTAATCCTATTGATTTCCTCTGCCCCTCTTGCGAGAAAATGCCACAGCTTTCCCTTTCCCTCTAGATGTAGATGCTGGTGCCCGTGCTGGTGGAGCTGGCAGTGGAGTTTGATGTGCTCTAGAAGCTAAAGAACTAGAAGTAGGAGCTATAGGAGGTAGACCACGTCCTCTACTGGTGGCAGTGGTAGCCCGGGCAGGCGGTGTCACCTCCTCCTCCTGTTCCTCCTCCTCCTCCTCCTCCTCCTCCACCTGCTCCTCCTCCTGCTCCTGCTCCTCCTCCCCCTCCACTACATCCTGCACTAACCAATCATCAGCAGAATCCATGAGAGGCCTCTCGGCCTCAACCCTCCATGCAGCAGTGGTGTCAATCCCATCCAATGAGATGGCATCCACATCAGGTGTCCTCTCAAGTTGCCTCACCCACAATCCAAGATTGTAGTAGACGTAGACCATGTCATTAAGTTGCTGGGACTTCAACCTGTACAAAGATCATGAAATAATAATTAATAATTATAAAAAAAATATTGTTTAATGAATTCAAAAATTTATTTGGAAATTTGCAATATTTTAAATGTTTAAGTGTTAACCTGTTGCGCTTCTTGTTGTATATTTTTTCAAATACACTCCAGTTGCGCTCACATCCTGAGGAGTTGCATGTTTGGCTGAGGATGCAAATGGCAAGCTTTTGCAGAAGGGGTACCCTGCCACCATACATTTTCCACCATGAATTTACAACAAAATTACAAATAAAATTTTAAATAAACATAAGAAAAAAATGGAATTTGAAGAGACAATGAAATTTGAAACAAAGTTACAAACTAAAAAATACCTGGCATTTTAATCGTCCTATCAGTGATAGCCATCTCAAAGCCAAATGTGCCACCTGCCATCCTATATGTCTCAATTTGTTTAGAGATCTCTATACGTTGTTCTGGAGATCGCACCATCTTCTGGACATAGGATAAGAATCCATCCATGATCTCAACATCAAAATCAAACCCACATGCATAAGAAAATGCAGGGTTCAGGAAAAGCCCAGCAGCATGAATGGGATGATGGAGTGTGTTGTCCCATCACTCATCAATCACTCCCCATAGAAGGAGTTGTTTCTGAAACCCATCATCTCCCTTATCATTATAGTAGGCCCGAATGGCTTCTTTGGCCCTGTCCATGGCTTCATACAAATAGCCCATTGTGGGCTTCTCACCATCAACCAACCGAAGAACCTTTACCAAAGGTTCAGTAACGACGCACACCTCTTGCACTCCCACCCAGAAGTCTTCCTGGTATGAAACTAGTCTGCATACGGCCTCTCCTTCTGGTTTGCGGCTCATTGGTAAAGCACGCCACTCCTCTAAAAGAAACATTCTCTTCACATCCCACATAGAAATCAAGAGGGATTGAAGAGATATGAAACTAGTGGCAAACCGTGTAATGGCGAGGCGCACCAACTCTTTGTTGTTGGTGAATCTTCTCATCAAGTTAAGCACAAATGTATGATTATATATAAATTTTGTAATGCTTTTTGATGAGTCAACAATATCTTTGACAAAGGGAATTTTCCCTATGTCCTCTAACATCAAATCAATACAATGGGCAACATAAGGTGTCCAAAATAAAGTAGGATGCCTGTCCATAAGCATCCTACCAGCAACAACATAATTTGCAGCATTGTCCATTATGACTTGGACAACATGTTGTTCACCCACCTTCAAAATAAACACATCCAGCAAATCACATAAAGTTCTTGCATCTTTGATTTGTGCAGATGCATCAACAGATTTGATAAACATAGTCCCCTTGGGACAACTAACCAAGAAGTTTATAAGGGTTCTCCTCTTTTGGTCAGTCCAACCATCTGACATAACAGTGCATCCTGTTTGTGCCCATGATGCCCTAAAATCCTCCAATCTTTGGGTGCAGTCACACTCTTCATTTTGAAGAATCCGGCCTCTAAAATCATGATAAGAAGGGATTTTGTAACCTGGGCCAACACTGGCAATAGCATCAACAGTAGGTTGGAAAAATGGATTATTCCTTACAATGCTGAAAGGAATATCACTCCAGAGGAGAAATTTTGCCAGCAAGTTGTCAGCTTGTTCTTTCTCAGTTCTTTTTAGCATTGAATCGATAGATGACTGTGAACCAGGTGTGGTTCGAGGAACAAAAAATGATGATGCAGCTACCGGATTGGCTGATGCTGTAGTAGAACTAGTGCCACTTGGCCCACTTCCTTCAGCTGACCTTTTTAGTTGCCTTTTGAGTTCTTCTTTGGCCTCTCTATTCTGCTCTAAAGTTTCCAATGCTCTCATGGCTCTTTGGATAAGTTCAAAAGTTGTATTTGTACAAGGCTCCACATCATGTCCAGGGATTTTTGCAAGGTGAAACTTCAACCTGTACACCCCCCCGGACATCCCCTTTCCACACAACTTGCATTTCAAGTTTACTCTATCATTCGGAGCATCAGGTACACCATATTCCCAGAAAGGATCCAATTTCCTTGGCATGTTTGTTTTTGAACTTTGAAGTTGCAAACTTGAAGTCTTGAATGGTGTTTTGGTGCAGTTGTGAACCTATGGGAAAATAAGGATTAGGATTACAATTTAGCATTTACAAAATTACAAGTTACAAGTTACAAATTTACAAATTACAATTTAGTATTTTAATTTTTAATTTTTACATTGATGATTGTACAATGAAAATCCAAGTTACCCGTAACCCAACCTAAAACAACCATTCCAAAGTTCAAAGTTTCAAACACAAATTACCCAACCATTCCAAACCCAAGTTACCCAACCAAATGGCAAAAACAATGAAAAAAACATAAACAATGTTTAAAAAAAATGAAAACAAAAAAAAATTGGTTCCCATAGTCATACCAAGTTACCCAACCCAAAACAATGAAGAAATACAAAAAAATCTTTAAAAACAATGAAAACAAAAGAAAAATGGTGCCCATACCAAGTTTTCCAACCAAAAACAATGAAAAACATACAAAAACAATGTTTTTAAACAATGAAAACAAAAAAAAATTAATCCTCATACCGTTTCTATGGCGAAATCGGTGGTTCCCTCTTGATTTTCTTCTCTAAGCACTTAGATTTGGCTAAAAACCCTCTTCAGCTTGGTCTCCAAGAGCTCCTCCTCCCTCCGCGCGCGACTGTCCAAATGAGCGCATGAAAAACCCAAAAAAACGTTATAAAACCACATTGTCGCGACCCCCGGTGATTTTTTCTTAAAAAATCACGATTTTTTTCGTTTTTATCGCGATTTTTTCAATAAAAATCGGCAAAAAAAATACCGCGATTTTTTCGTTTAATTATTGCGATTTTATCGGTAGAGAGAAAAAATCGCGATTTTTTCATTTTATCGCGATTTAATCGTGATTTTCACAACACTACTTAATATAGCTACAAACCTTCAACCTTCTTTTGGCACCTTCAAATCTTCTACCTTTGCATGTAGGAGGATATACTACCCAAAACAGTCCACAACGAACTTCGATCTCCTTCCTTCTTGCTTCACTGAGATAATGGCTCCTTTTAGTATGTTTCTCACACTTCTTTGTAGACTTGCTTGACCGAATTGCTTGTTCGCAAATGAGGACGAGCACTAGTATATATAGGCATTTGTCCATGGCAGTTAGGCCGATATGATCTCTTGGAGGAGGGCTGACATCATCTTCTGGAATCATCTCTTTGTTGTAGGCCGACTTGAAGAGGGCTAGCGACAAGGTCTTAGAGGATGACTTTACATAGATAAGTGTGACTCTTTACAATGTGTTACATTTATTCATTACATGATAATGAATCTTTAGACTTTTATGACTAGATGACAATATACCTAAGGGATCTCAATGGGAACCTTAACTAAAATAAAATCCCTTGCTCATGAAACCCATGATGCAAGCAATACAATAATTTTATTTTTCTTCTCTACATCTCTTACATAACAATTACATGTCATTATGAAGACCGAACCTAGTTACACTTTTCAACAGTACCAAGTGGATTTCCACAGGATATGTATTTGATTGAGAAAAAAGAAAAATTAAAGAAAACAAAAAATGTAAAAGCATTAATTAATATTAAGAACCTCAACACAAATCCGTATTGACTTGGGATATTTTAAGTGTAAGGAGATTACCATCTCGATTTCTTTCTAATAAAATAAATTTGCATTGATGTATTTCTCATATAAAGATAGAAACGATTAATGTCTTATGTCTTAACTATATTCAGAGACGATATACTCGATTAGAAAAAGCACTTTTCCACTCATTACGTTTCAAGAAGGGCGCTGGTTCAGATTTGCATCTTCATCATGATTGAACTAGTAATGTAGCCTTCCCACATTTACTTTTCATCAGCGATGGATATTAGTTGTTGAGTAACTATGATGGGTGAAATACAATGTCACATCAATGGCATTGATTTGAACGATTGATGCTCCAAAGGAAGAAACTCACAAAAGATGAATAGGCATGTGAATGGTTTAAATGTATCTTTCCATGGAAATATCTCTAATGTTAATGAATGGTCAAAACTTTGGGTTGTCATTGTCAAGAGCCATGTCCAAATCCTATGCAGCACATGTTCAAACAATAGCTACCAAACATAAATACAAATATGAATCAAAATACCTTGTAAATACGATATGATATGGTAAAAAATTCAAATTCCAATATAAGAAAGGGAAAAATGTACATCACACTAATACGAAGGTTAAAAAAATTCTTTGGGATTTAAAAAATGAATATGAACACAAATTCAAATACAATACAAAACGAAACAAATTGAATAGAAAAATTCCATTACAATTATTATACATCCCAATATGGAAAAAATGCAAATTATTTAGGATTTAAAAATAAGAATATGTAAAATAGTGGCATACATATGCTCGCTCCATTAACCTCTTATATACAAAAGAAAAGCTACATGAGCAAACAAGCAAGTTAATGTTTTCAGTGAACACAACATAGGAATACAAGTCAACGAAAAATTGCATCATATCCAATCCTTTGACCATGCAAAGGATCCTTCAATTCTTGGTTTACCATAAAAAAAAGAACAATGAAGCTAATTTTGTCGAAAAGGACCCTCTTTTCAGCCACAAAACTTACATGAAACCAATATAATTTCAGGCAAAATTAGATTTCCACTATGGTCCCTGTCTCATGCATAATGGAAAGATGCTAATAGGAGTTTTTCTCAATTTTGAATTGATATAGATCAAAAAGATTATTAGAGTTCCAGAACACTGGGAACTCGACATTCTATGCTGTCAAATTTCAGTAACAGGAGGGAAGTTGACAACAAAATTAGATGACTCCTAAAAAATTAGGAAAGAACAATAAGACAAGGCCATGTTCAAGATATCACGTTGCATAATCAAGCCATCCATGTGTGTCATTTTTACTGATCCAAACTTCTTTCTCGTTGTTTCTTTATCGACTTTGCAACCATAGAATTTAGCACTTCATTTCTACTGCTGTGGGTAACGAGATTATTGAGTATTTATCTGGAGATTCCACAAAAATTATTAGAGTTCCAGAACAATGGGAACTCTAACTTTCTATATTGTCAAATTCCAGTAACCGGAGGAAAGTTGACTACAAAATTAGATGACTCCTCAAACATTAGGAAAGAACAACACGACAAGGCCATGTTCAAGATAGCACATTGCATAATCAAGCCTGTTGAAGAATGTAACTAGTGTCGGTCTTCATAATTGAATTTGAGTCATGTATATATCAAAAGAAAGAAAAGAAAGTTATTTATAAAAGGAAATTCTTTATTGACTTATTAAAGCATGAGTTTCATGCTTGGGTTAATGGTCAATAGGTCAAAGTCATAATCATTATGTAAGAAACCCTTCTTGGGTTCATGATGTCAAATAAAGAAATTTATTCTGTCACGTCTAGACTCTAACCCTCCTTCTATCGAGTCGGCCATCAAGCTCCTCTAAATCGGCTACAACTTCATTTCTTATAAGTCGGCTTGTCTATTATTCATGTTGGCTCAAAGTACAGTGGCAAACCACTATATATACCCAAGTGAACTCGACCAAATGATGCAGAAGTTATGAAGTTCAGACAAAATTGCAGGGGCAGCGAAGTTAGATCATCTACAGGACTGAAATGTTGGGTGACTACAGGATCAAGGCATCATATTAGTGAAGGACAAAATTGCTATTGCAGAGCAAAGGTCAAATTGCAGAGAGGACTGAATTCATACTTGGTCAGCTTGATGGATGGAGGGGTAAAAGTCTGAGTCAAAGGTCTTGGTTGTCTTACTTTGACATGAGTCTACTAAGGAAGAGTTTGACCAGGTTTTCCCCTCCATACGGGTTTTCCCCTGCTGAGTGCCTACATTTGGTGTCTCCTTATTTTTATGGTTTTAAAGGATGTTTGATGAACAAAGAATAATAACTATAAGAAGAATAAGAAGAACCTAATTAAGAAACCACAAGCATCTACCAAAAGAAAAGAGAAATCAATATAATAGAAGACCTGATCTCATTGCCCTAGATTTCTCAACAAAGCCAGCCATGTGTGTCATTTTTCCTGATCCAAACTTCTTTTCTGTTGTTTCTTTATCAAGATCGCAACCATGGAATTTAGCACTTTATTTCTATTGTTGTGGGGTACGAGATTATTGAGTATTTATTTGGAGATTCCACTAAGTAGTAGAAATTTTTAGAGAGGATAAGAAAGGTTACCACGAACTTGATGGATGTTATATAGCTTTTAGTTGTAAGTGTGGGTAGTCGATAACGCCAACAAATATACTTAGAAGATAGAACAATGGAATTTTTTGGTGCGAGGAACATTGTCGGCACAACAAAGGATCTGCCCAAGAACAACATAACGAGTATGCTATTTATTGAATAACAAACTATTCAAACCTTCATGCATCTGGATTTGATTTAGCATGACGTATTTGTGTTCATCTTCTTGGTATAATGTTTCCATATCATTGAATTGATAGCTCACTCACTCTCAATTGAATGGTACAACTTTGATGGGCCTTGCTCAACATTTTATTAGCAAATCAAATCGACTTTCTACCATAATACAACAATATTCAAAGCATATTCAAATAGAATTTGAATTGTCATACTGAAATGGTCGAAACTGTTGTATTAGATAACGGTTCAAACCCAATGAAGGAGAGTGATATAACAATTTTCACAATGTTGTCGAGTGCCCCCCCTTCTTTCAAGCTATGATGTTTGCCATGCTATGCTTTGATTAATTTTACCACTTTGTTTATCTCCTGGAGCCTAGACCAAAGTACTGAATGTTTGATTCTTGTATCTTTTATTTCTTTTAGTTGGAAGAAATCACTAAGAAAAATTATTGTTCTTTTGTCACTGATTTCGTAGACCCATGGCTTGGTTTTTTGGCCCTTTCAAAGGTTGTTTTTGGGAATTTTCTAATGCTTATATTCAAAAGTTCCCCAAAGTCTTCTGAGCTTCTCAAAAGTTTCAAACATTGTAAAGGCCTCAAAAGTTGTCAAAGCCTTTTCATTGAGACCTTTCACAATTGTTTCAAACTGTGATTTGTCGAAGATCAATTTCCTAACTTCAAATATCCAATCTCTCTTGAAAGGTGCCAAAATGTTTCATAAAATTGCCACCAGAAAAAGAAAGCATTCCTTGCTTGGGGATAAATCAAAACTTTGAACTTCCAATTCTGAAGTCTTTAGAAACATATCAATGTTTCTTTGATTTCTTTTGTTGAACAAATCATCTTTTGAGAGATTTTAGGCTCTTTCTAAACTTCTTTCAAACATGTCTACAACTACTGGTTGACCATTTTTTGTTCTCATAACAAAAATCAAAGGTGTGAAACCACTTTCTTAACTCCAGACGGGAAGGAGCACAAAAATAATTTTGAAACACAATTCAAAGTAATTACCAACCCTGATGAATTTTGCAACTTCACCTCTAAAAGAAAACTTACGCGTGCCTTAGGAAGGATCCAACATTCAAACTTCAAAATCAGCCCAGTGTCATTGAAGCTTCACAAATTTCTCCCCATGTTTTAATGCCAAAATTAAAGGAATGTTTGAATGCATTTTTAAATTCCAAACCTTTTAACATCCTCAAAACTATCAATATCTTCAAAGTTTAACCCCTAAAGGCACGCTCATTCTGAAAGCCTTTAGGACTTTATGATATTCAATATTTTGTTATGCAGCAAAAGTCATCAAGGAGTTCCACCTTTAGATAACTTAATGCTCCCCAAAATGGCTTTTGAGTGGCTTTCAAACTTTGCATCCAAGTTCGAATAAGCCTTGAGAGTTAGTTAACAACCTCCATAGTGTAATGTCCCCAAATTTTGGAGAAGCTTATGGTTTTGGAACCCTAGCCGCCATACTAGACTTCGGTGTTGAAACTAGACACCCTAGTATGGATTTGAGAGAAATCATTTAGATTTCACCATTGAACTTTAATGGAGAACAAGTTTTGCAAAAAAATTTGAGGTACCTAAGCTTTATCATTAAAATCCTTATTTGGTATTTTCTACTTCATCTTTGACAAGTTGAAACACCCTCACAAGAACAACAAGTTCCAAGCAGAGTTGGGGTTGATTAAGCCCTTGAGGAGAAGCCATGGAATAAACTATTACTGGGGGTTGATTTTCAAGGAGAAACCAAGCTAAATCTGAAGTCAATCTAAAGCCATTACAATTATTGAAGCAAAACAAATTCCTCTTCTACATCGGCTGGTCGAAAAACACTTGAAAAGGGGACTGAGCATTAGAGAGAAGTCAACATGAGTTATGAGGCTTGGGAGTATGATTTTCCTTCTTAGGAAGTTGAAATACCTCATCTTCTAGTTGAGTCGAACTAAATATCCCATGAGTCAAGTTCCTACTCTTTTCCTCTGTTCCAACTGAATGTAATTGTTATTTTGGGACTGTGGTATAGTATGCCAATCTAGTCGAAGCTCTGGGCTTCATTATTGAGTGTCCTTGCTGGAAAATATCATATCTAGGCGCTGGCCTAAACGAGTTATCTACATATATATATATATATATATATATATATATATATATATATATATATATATAGTGTGTGTGTGTGTCTTCCCTCTAGC
The DNA here is from genome assembly GCA_031772625.1 of Pinus tabuliformis. NCBI lineage: Eukaryota > Viridiplantae > Streptophyta > Pinopsida > Pinales > Pinaceae > Pinus > Pinus tabuliformis. The sequence continues at coordinate 1,579,019,271 of CM062816.1, forward strand.
TGATTGCACGTTGGAATAGTCAAGCAATAAAGGAGGGAACATTGTAGAGGCCATATTTTCAAAATATGAGTCATCACTTCACCACTAGGCAGTGTAAGACTTCAACCAAGAGCTGGAATGTGCCACTGATGAATGGGTTGTGAAATATTATCTATTGCAGCTACTGGAAATTATTCTTCTAACTGAAAATTTAATTATGCAGTTTATTTGCTACGGCAAACAACGAATAAAATCACAATTGTGATTTTCACCATAAAAATACTCGAAAAATAAAATACTGGAAACTGAGAAATTCTAGCACACACAATAATTTCACACGGTTATTTTTGGACAATTATCCTTGGAAAAACCCAACTTGGAAAAACCAGTGTAACAGATGAGGGTTTTATTATTAATGTTTAGCAGCAATTCTTCTGAGTACAATAATTTAGATGCCCTGTTGGCAATCTAATATGAGGAAAATACTGGCAAAAATATCATGAGAATTTTCTCTCACCCCACAGTTATTCTCTGCCTCTAAAACTGCCTCCCTAGCATCTGTGCTGAGCTCCTGCATCACCCTTTGCACAGAGCCTACCCTGGCCTTTTGGAAATTTCGTCCTTCCCTCCTTTGCTTCTCCCAGGAACTGGAAATTTTCCTCTCGGAATGTTGTTGCCCTCCTCTTCCACCTGCTACTCACCTTCTGGCTTTATCTTCTTCGCTGAGCTGTTGCTTCTGAGAAAATCAAATTGCCTGGGCAACTGAGTATCTGCACTGGATCGTCTCTCCATCACCACATCGACTTCCTCTTATAATCCACTATTGGAGCACCAACAACCAATATTAAACTTAATCAATGGCTAGGATCATCTCTAGATCAATCCGTGTGAGTTTCTAGAAGATTCTCACCTTGACTTAATTAATTCTGATCAATTAACCATATTCCCAAAGTTTAGACTTAGGAAATATTTAAAAATTGGTTAATAATCTAATTAAGTCATTTTAGGCAGAATTTCCAGAAATGATTTATGGGTTTTGGAGATCTCATGTATTCTAGCATCTCCACAAAATTTCAACGCTAGAACACATTCAATGCTACAAAAACTAACACTCCCCCTTAGCGAGGAATGTGTTGTAGTGCTACTGCTCACCCTATAGCAGCGCCCTATCTCTGGATCATCTCTTGTCACGCTACTAATGTCTGGCCATGCTGCCCACCAACCACTGCGCAACTCTGATATACGTTGCATCTGTGATGCTGTTGACATTGCCATACTATTTCCAACACTACATCTGCACTGCAACTCCCTCTCATCTGTTGTTGTTGCAACTGCAACATCTGCAACTGAAAAGCATCCAAAATAGCATGTCCCTGCCACTGAAACGGGTTCTCCACCATACCCATATGTTCTCTAAAATGGACGAACCTAGCTCTGCTTAGAGATTTCGTGAGTATATCTGCAACCTACTCTTCTATGGGAACATACTATAGTTGCACTGCTCCTCGTACACAATCTCTAATGAAGTGACATTGAATATCGATGTGCTTCGACCTGTCATGAAACACTAGATTCTCAAAGAGCTTTATGCAACTCTGATTATCACAATAAACATTAGTCGCCTTCATCCTTTGCCTGAACAAGCTTACTAGCAACTTTCGAAGCCATATAGCTTCGCACATAGTTGTGTTGGCTGCCATATACTCTGCTTCTACAGAGCTCAATGCTATTAACTTCTGCTTCTTGTTACACCAAGAAACCATCCCCGATCCAACACTGAAGCAGTACCCGGAGGTACTTTTCCTGTCCACTGAACTACCTGCCCAATCTGCATCTGTGTACCCACAAAGTCTGACGTCATCCCCTTGAGTATATCTCAATCCATACTCGACTGTGTCGCGAACATACCTCAGAATATGCCTCACTGCTGCCCAATGTACCCTCTTCGGCTATACCATGAACTGACTGAGGGTATTGACTGTGAAGCAAATGTTTGGCCTAGTGTTGACCAAATACATGAGACCCAATAAGTTGTCTATACAATGTGGGGTTGACATCCTTGTCATCTAATGCATTTATCTTCTTTTAGTTGGTGATCATGGGCGTAGACATGGGTCTACAATCCTGCATTTTGAACCTCTTTAGAATATCTGTAGCATATATTCCTTGCCCAAGGAAGATCTCCCCATCCTTCTCCCATCATTTGTTGCATATTTGATCTTATAGATCTATTTGGAACCTACAACTGATCTATCTTCCAGCCTTGGCACTACCTCCCAACATCATTCGTCATGATATAGCTAACTCTTCTACCATGGCATCTACCCACACCTGATGTTGTGTGGCCTCCTGAAAGCTGGAAGGTTTTGCAACCTGAGCCACCAATGCTTGGTACCTATCAGTCTGTCTATGTTGTCTTTTGCTTGTCCTAGGAGTTCCAATAAACTCCTTTGATCCCACATCTTTCTTTACTTTAAGTCCGGTTTCCTTTGTCCTACATAGAGACCACATTTCACTAAGTGTGGTTGATTCCTTCTTGGCATATATGCTTGATGTGAAGTTGCCCCAATCCTCAGGTAGAGCATTGAGTACTACAGTTGTCATCTCTGTTGATTTGTGGTACCATCAGATGTGCTCTAGCCATGAAAATTGGTGAAGAGGCTAAAGGACATGAGATCTCCAAGACCCAGAAATGGTTTGGGGAAATTCCACCCAGTTAGAGAGATATTAAAATAATTAATATTTTTTATGGGTTCCTAAGTCTAAGCTTAGGAAAATAAAAATATTAATGGGTATTAATACAAAACTGGGTGAGAAGGTTCTAAATGACATGAATCAAGCCAAATCTAATCTTAGTCGTTGATTAGGGACTTAATCTCGACCGTTGAAGACTCAACAGAAAAAATATAAGAAGCTTGAGCATCAATTGGAGGCACACCAAGATTGATCAGTCAGTCCGATTTTATGGAGCGGGGTTTGCTGAGAAAATTCGAACAAGTGATCTGAGTTGCAGCGAGGAGCAGTGAGTACATAGCAGAGAGGCAAAGATAGTGTCAGAGGGCCAGCGCAATGACTGAGGAGGCTACGCAGAGGCAGCTAGAGACTGCGCAGAGGCTCAGGGGCCTGCGTGGGTGAAGCAAAAGGCCAGAGAGCTAACGTAGAGAGGTAGAGGGCTGACGCAGGGGGTTCCAAAGCTACACAGAGGCTAGCTAGGCTGACGCAGAGCCTTGGAGAAGCGCCCGAAGGATTTTCGTGGGGCAGACTAGTGTTGAGAAGCTGAATATCTACTTTCGAGAAGAGGTATTACTGCCGTGTAAAAATCTTTGTTGGATGAGCCAGTTTGGCACCCTAGTTGTACTCAAGAAAGGTGCTTAATAATAAAACCCTCAAAACTGCTGCACCGGTTTTCCCAAGTTGGATTTTTCCGAGGACAATTGTCCAAAAATAACGGTTTCCCTTGTGTGTTTGTCTGTCATTTCAGTTGATGATATGTATATGTGTTGAGACTGCATTTGTGTTTATTTTCAGTATTTATATGGTTAAATAACATGTTAAGGAATAAACAAGTAGGTGAAATAAACCAAATAATGTAGTAGGAATTTATGATGTCTTAGATTCAGAAAAATCAACATGGTATCAGAGCGTTGCATATCATAGGAGAACTGAAGGCACCAGCTTAATCAGAGGCATTTGCAGCAATAACAGCTATCCCGAGAGACAAAGTTGCTCCTAAGCAGAAAGCAGTAGAGAAGGAGTGACGCAAAGGGCTTGCGTCATCATTTCGATCCAAAGAGAGGGCCTGCATCATCATTTCGATCCAGAGAGAGGGCCTGCATCATCATTTCGATCCAGAGAGAGGGCCAGCGCAGAGGCAGAAGAAGCTCATGAAGAGCCACGTCATTCTCTCAGCTAGTTAGGCTTGACGCAGTTGGCCAGAGGAGTGATTCAGTCTTGCAGGGATTGCATAGAGCTAAGAGGCTTAGTTTCTTCAGTTGTTGGGGCCTATGGAGCTATGACCAAATTGTGGATTGGGACGCTAGTGGGGTGTTGTTGCTGTCGAAGCAGAATAGTACCTAATGGGACAGAACAGAACCAAGGTAGAGAGAGTCGTTGCCTTGAGAAATTTCTAGCCAAGAAATCCAAATCCAAGTTGCAGTTGCGAAGAGGATCAGAGAGGAGCGGATCAACAGTTGGAAGGAAGATTTCCAATAGGGAAATCGAGACTCAGAGGGAGTCTAGGAGAGAACTTTCAGGAGGGAAATCGAGACTCAGAGGGTGTCTAGGAGGGCAGTCAAGACTCAGAAGGAGTCCAGAAAAGGAGCGAAGATGACAATGAATGGACTGGATCAAGACAGGTTTGATGGGGCCTCCAACTTTGTCATCTGGAAGGCCAGGATCTTGTCTGTTCTGGATAGACATCGCATCAAGGGCTTCGCCTTGAGAACCGTGGCTATCTCAGTCGACCCAACTGATAGCGAAAGGTATGAGGATGCATGGCCAAGGCAAAGTGCATAATCCTTGATGGGGTCAAGGATCATGTAGTTCAGCATATTGCCGAGAAGAATATGGCAAAGGAGATGTGGGATACCTTGACGACAGTGTATCAACGCACTTTCGTGCAGAGGAGGGATGCTATTGGAGAATCAACTGCGTCCGTATCAGATGTAGAAGGGGGAGCAGATAGATCTATTCCTTAGCAGGTTTCAGGAGATTCGAGACCAACTTACTTCCATAGGGACCACGCCGATTAGGAGTTCATGGTGAGACTGAGGACTGCCTTGAAAGTAGTCTCCGATGAGTGGGAGACATTCATCCAAAGCATTTTGGGCAGAGCGAATCTTCTAGGTTGGGAAGAGATGTGGGCAGCTCTTCACCAAGAAGAGATCAGACAGCTGACCAAGACGGGAAGTAGTAGCAAAGGAGGTCGAATCAAGAAAGAGGAGGAAGAGGATGCGGCTCTGGCATCTAGGGACAGCAAGGGAAGAGGAAGAAGAATAAGGAAGAAGCTTCTGACTCCAAGGCAGTGCCAACTAAGGCGGAGAAGGAAGTAGAGACTGATGACAATTGTGCCCGCTCATACACCTCTAGAGAAAAGGTGGGGAGACATCGAGTTGTAGTCAGGAGGACTACAAAAGATGTAGGGGCAGAATCATTGAGGTACCCAAACTCTTGGATCAGATCCAACTACGGGAGCCCTGAGAGACAGTAGCAGGATGACAAATGTCGGTAGAAGCAAGATGCGGATGAAGCGGCAGAATAGTGCTAAAGTGTAGGGATTTGTAGCAACGCAGTGAGGGTTGCAGTAGTGCGAGAGGCACAGAGGTGGTTCCAGCAGTGCAGTAAGGCATGGAGATGTTTGCAGTAGTGCGAGAGGCACAGAGTTGTTGCATCAGCGCAAAGGCAATAGAGGGAGCATAGTATAGCAACAGAAGGAGATTCAGCATCATGAGGGCTTCCAGACTGAGAAGGATATTAGTATTTGGGTAGATCAGTTACTTACTTCTCAGTAACTGAGTTGCAGTGCAATAGTTAGCAGTGGTAGTGCTATGGGCAGCATGATGCAACATGTTGAGAGGGAGTTGCAGTACAGATGTAGTAGTGGCAGTGGCAGTGGCAGAGCCATTGGTAGCAGTACAGGAGACAGTAGTGCAGTGGATGTTGGGCAGTAGGCCCAGCACCAGCACAGGTACTGGTGCTGGATTATTAGTGTGATGTTCAGTGGTGGAGCATTACTAGAGCACATTCCTCGCTAAGAGGGGTTGTTGATTTGTGCTAGCATCGGATGTGCTCTAGCCATGAAAATTGGTGGAGAGGCTAAAGCACATGAAATCTCCAAGACCCAAAAATGGTTTGGGGAAATTCCACCCGATTAGAGAGATATTAAAATAATTAGTATTTTTAATGGGTTCCTAAGTCTAAACTTGGGAAAATAAAAATACTAATGGGTATTAATATAAAACTGGGTGAGAAGGTTCTAAATGACATGGATCAAGCCAAATCTAATCTTTAGCCATTGATTAGGGACTTAATCTCCATCGTTGAAGATTGAACAGAAAAAGTATAAGAGGAGGCTTGAGGGTTAGTTGGAGACACGCCAAGATTGATCAGTGAGTTCGATTTTCTGGAGCGGGATTTGCTAAGAAAATTCGAACAAGTGATCTGAGTTGCAGCGAGGGGCACTGAGTACATAGCAGAGAGGCAGAGATAGTGCCAGAGGGCCAGCACAGTGACAAAGGAGGCTACACAGAGGCAGCAAGAGCCACGCAGAGGCAGCTAGAGACTGCGCAGAGGCTGAGGGCCCTTTGTGGGTGATGCAGAAGGCCAGAGCGTTGAGGCAGAGAGGCAGAGGGCTGACGCAGGGGGTTCCAGAGCTACGCAGAGACTAGCAGGGTTAACGCAGAGCCTTGGAGAAGCGTCAGAAGGATTTTTGTGGGGTAGACTAGTGCTGAGAAGCTAAATATCTGCTTCCAAGAAGAGGCATTACTGCCATGTAAAAATCTCTGTTGAGTGAGCCGGTTTGGCACCCTAGTTGTACTCCAAAAATAACAGTGTCCCTTGTGTGTTTGTCTGTCATTTCAGTTGATGATCTCTATATGAGTTGAGATTGCATTTGTGTTTATTTTCAGTATTTATATGGTTAAATAACTTGTTAAGCAATAAACAAGTAGGTGAAATAAACTAGATAATGCAGTAGGAATTTCTGATGTGATAGATTGAGAAAAATCAACAATCTCCCTGTCAGACATGACTTCCCCAAGCTCTTGAAGTTAATCTCTCATTTAAGAGATTTTTATGAAGTAGGGAGCTATTCCTTCCTTTGTTATCTTCATCTCGTACAATTCATTCCTTAGATATATTACTTCTCCGATTGTGGATACTGAGAATAACTCTACCATCTTATCATAAATTTCCTTTGATGTTTCAAACTTGGAGACATAAGGAATGAGAGAGTCTTTGATTGATTCTATTAGAATCCTTTAAGCTCTTGTCTCATCCTTATTGTACGTGGCTAAGGCTTGAGTTTGTTCCTTAGCAGGGATAGTGATATTCCCTTTGACATGTTCTAGGAGTTCATTCTCTTTAAGAAGTAAATCAATCCTCTTCTTCCATGCAAGAAAGTTATTGGTACCTACCAATTTGTTGCTTTCCTTGCAAAAAGACATTGATGTATATTCAGAAAGAGACATATACTTGATTGATTTTGAGTTGTAGTGGATTTGCTTCCTCCTTGAAGACTTCATGGCTTGCCTTTCTAGGATCTTGATGTTCTTCAAGTTGCCTTCTCCAAGTGGACTTGCTTCAAGTAGACTTTATTGATGGCTTGGCTTGTGGTGTAGGTCCCTTCTTGATCTGCTCTTCTTTGTAGGTGCCTTTATGTAAGGCTCTTCTTCTTGCTATGTAGTCTTACTTGGTGAATGATAGGTGATAGGCCTTCTTTTGCTTGAGTATATTTGGCTTGATGCTTCCACCTTGTAGATGACTTTCCTTGATGAATGTTCTTGAGTTGCCCTTTCCTTGATGTGTCACGTTAGCTCTGATACCATGTTGAAGAATATAGGGCAAATATGTGTAGTGTGATTCTTCGTTACTTGATAACAATTTGTGGAGTCTTTTTACTTTTTCTTTTTAGCTTAATCTTCTTCTTATTATTATTAACGCATGTGTGCGTACTTCATCAAACTGCTACCAAAACATAAGAACAAGAACACAAGATGTTGGCTCTCTGCCAAGGCCAAAACCTCTCTTCTCTTGAGAGGAAAACCCTTTCGTGAATTTCTCTTATTGAAGCTTCTATTGATCAATGCCAAACCCTAGACCCTTGATAAGAAGACCCTCCAAGCACAAGTCAAGTCCTTTCCTACTTCCTCTTGCAACACTTCGTCCTTCTCCTTCCAGCGCTTTGTCTTCCTCCCTTCAGCACTTCTTCCGGCAACTGTAGAGACCTTAGATTGTATGCTCTAGGATGAACCTTGACCTTTTCTTCCTTCGCTTGAGATGGAGCCTTCCTAACTTGAGAAGATGACCTTGTTGCCTCCCAACTGAGCCTTCTTCTCTTTCACAAATATTGTAGACTTAATATGACCGTCTTGCAACCCTAGATTTATGCACGTGTGGTGACTTCCTTTATATAGTAAGCTCGTTTCTTCCTTCGCTTGATTGGGAGACCTTATAGGTCTAGTTTCCTAGTCCAATTAGATAGATATGCCAACAGTGAGTTTCTGTTGCTATGGCCGTAGGCAGAGCCTTCCCCTTTCGCACGTGTGGTTGTGTGTTCACCCTAGAGACAGTCCTTAATTTTTCGACTTCTTTCTTTCTTCCTTCGCTGCCCTAGAAGACCTCTTTTTCGTCCTTTTTCTTAGCCTCTTCTTCCGTCGGATTTCAGAACTCTTGATTGCATTGTAATGGAGTGGACAACCTTTATTTATAGATGATTGTCCGTCCCTTTAGGTCGACGTGTTAACTGTTTGTAGGCCGACTTGTTGAGCAGACTTCAGATGGTTTCTATGGTGGTGTAACATGCTTGAAGGAGGCATCTTAATGAGGAGAGTAATACTCTAGTGTGTTGTGTCTAAGGAAGGGGGCAACAAGGAGATCCAAATCAGTCAAGAAGGGCTTCATTAATTGGATCAGATCCAATTGTTGTACATGTGTTTCCTCAGTTGGGCCATTATCCCAAGACGTCAAGCCAAGTAGGTTCTAAATATTTTAATGGACTAATTTGATTGGGCAAGTCGCAAAATATGTTGTCTCATTTTTTTGAAATTGGTTATATTTGTTAGAGAATCTCGGGCATAGTAGTGTAAAGTGATTCTTCGTTGCTTGATAGCAATTTGTGATGTGTTTTTACAATTCTTCTTCTTCTTCTTATTAATGTGTGCATTTCATCAAACTTCTACCAAAACAAAATAACAAGAACACAAAGTTTGGCTCTCTGCAAGGGACAAACCCTCTCTACTCTTTGAGGAAAACCTTTTGTAAGATTTCTCTTATTGAAGCTTCTTATTTGAACAACTGCCAAACCCTAAACCCTTGATTAGGATATCCTCCAAGCAGAAGTCAAATCCTTCTTTTTGCACTGTCACTTCTGGCACATCTTCCGACACTTCTTCCGACACTTTGTCTTCCAATTAGAGTTATTTTCACCTTAGAGAGATGGACTCCTTCACTAAGCTTGTGAGTCTTTGGAGGCTTGATCTTTCACCCAAACACAAAAATTGTCTGTTGTCATACCCTTGCTGCACCTCGCACATGTGATTGTTTAGCCCTAGAAACAGTGCTTCATACATTAAATTGTTGCTTCCTTACTTTGTTGTAGAGCCCTTCTTCCTCGTTGGAATAGGAGGCCTTTGTAGGCCTAGTTACTAGCCCAAACCCTAAAGAATATATCATTGTAACTTTACTGTTGATCTGGCCGCAGTTTGTCCTTTATTCCTCCACACGGGTCGTTGTAGCTGCTTCAAAAATTGTAACGACCCAGCTAAATTGATCCATTATATAAAGTTTTAAACCTTATAATAAAACCAAATGTGATGAAATTTAAACAATAAATGTGTTAACTTTTATAAATAAAATTTAAAATTATAAACATATATAAGTTAAATTTTATAAAATATATAATTAAACTTTATAATATATATATATTAAATTTACAAAATACATAATTGAACTTTATAATATAAATTTTATATACTATACAATGGAACTTTATGATATATATATAACTTAAATGTTATAAAGATATATGGCTGAACTTATAAGTATACATATGCTAAGCGTGAAACACAACCTATGCTAGCATACCTAAAAAAATCATTAAAGGATCCATTAATAGGGGGCGCGTCCAACCAACTGAGAATTTATAGCAGAGCGCCCTTTTGCCAGGAAAAGATCTGAGGGTTAAATTGCATGGAGGGCGTGTCAAGTGGAGGGAAGGCGGTGGCTGCAGGTAGGAAGGCGGCCACCGCCAGGCCCGGAGATAAAAACCAGCAGCCTGGATCGAGAAGGGGGGAGAAAAACCAGAGAGGGGCAGAGAGAACCGGAAGCAGAATTTCACCAGGAGAAAACCAGGAGAAGATAATTATCTATTGGAAGAGCTTTAAGCCGTCTGAGGTTCTGGGCACGGAGGGACAGAGAGCTTCTGTTGAGCAGCTTTCTGGATTGAGCAGCTAGGTTTGCTCAGTCTGGTTGGGTGGTATTGGTCTCCCGGAGACTGGATCAAAATAGCCACGACATCACCAGCAGAATCAGCAGCAGTTAAGGTAAGTACAAATTTAAATTCTTCAGGCTTTCTGTATTTCAGATTCTAGTTATTGTGTTTGAGTATTACACATGATATCAGAGCTAGTTTTTAACTCTGCGGTACCTTATTGGCCCTACACCTGTAAACACACTCTTAAGGTTCATGATTCTGTTCTGTTTTAGAAAGAAAACATTTTCGTAGAAACAAATTCCAGCCTCAGATGCAACAGTCTCAGGGTCTGTATCGAACTGAGTTACAGAGGGAACTTGAAATCTCAATTTCCTGCAATTTCTCATCACGGCCCTTACAAATCCGTATCTGGCATCAATTCCGTACCCTCCTTGATCCGACTGTACGAAAGCAGGGACCGGAATATCTCAAATAAACGGGAGCCGAAAAACTGAGTCGACAGTCGGCATTCAATAAATCCTCCCCGTGTTTCGGAAAGGGAATGACAGGGGCCCTCGAATTTTGCACTTAAAGTAGTAAATTTGCAGAGACTTAAATTAGCCTTGCAAACGCCGCTAGGTTCCGTGTCTGTAAAGCTTCAATGGGTAGAATTTTCAACAGACAGCAAAAGATTCAATGGCAATTATTAGAACAGGAAATTGTTGTAAATTATGCTTCAATTTGGATCTATCTTTCCAAGCTGCATAAATCGTGCAATTATCAGTCGACGCTGTCTGGTTGAGAAGACCTGAGAATGTAAACGACATCGCCGTTGCTGGGGATCGAACCCGGGTCACCCGCGTGTTAAATCGTGCACTCTCTCCGTCGAATGTCTATATTTGCCGTTGCCTGAGAAATTCTCATAATCTTTCCTTCAGATTAGAGCCTATTCACCAAAGTTGTTACGTTAAAACCTAATGTGGTCGCGTAAACCGTTGTCAGATCAAGCCCGACGCGGATATAAGGCGGTGATTCCATCCGTATGCAGGAATTATTTAAATCAGTTGCATATATTATGACCTTAGGATAGGATAGATAGCGCATAAATGAAAGAAACTATAGAAATAAAATGAATAATTTAGTTCAAACTTGGTAACATCGAATTTAAAGTTTAAAGTTTTTCAGCGCAAGGCTCTTAAGCTTGTGGTCGTGGGTTCGAGCCCCACGGTGGGCGTCCGGAGGAAGGCATCAACGGTTTTCCGATTATCTGTTTAAAAAGCTTTCTTTATAATGTAGAAATACATCCTCTCCTATTTTTTTTTTTTGCGCAGTCAGTTTAAACGTCTTTCCAAGCCACAATGTAATGTGGGGAAAGGGAGCTCCTGTACGCGCACGCGTGTCATTGTTAGTTAACATTAAATGTCAACTGGCCGTCGCTTATGATTTACTTTATTCATTGCAGTCATAAAAGATCGTTTGACCTTGAATATTAGGAGATTCATCTTTGCTAGAGTCAATATGTCATTTTATACGGTCACAAAACAAGAACCCCTCACACGCCCTACATCTACTAGTTTATCAGAACAAGATATCATTATATTGACCTTGACAAATTTATTTTCGTGGGATACACACATGACAGTTAATGATTAATTCAGTTGTATCAAACTACAGGAGCACATTGATCGCTGACAACCAACAATGCATACTCTAAAATTCCTTTTATGCTTCAATTAACTGAATTTTTATCATCCAAGGAAATTAATAACACTGTTTTCTTTATTTTTTTAAATTATACCCAGGAATGAATAGTGAGAATTGGATAAAGGCAACCACCTGTTGAACAGAGTTCATGCTTTGAGGCTTTTTCTTCCTCATGCCTTGTATAGCTGTGCACGAATGGTTAAAATCGATTAGTATATATATTGGAATCAACTATTGAAAAAACATTTTCAAGTATGCCATTTGTTTTGAAATACTGTTCTTTATATTCAACGAAAAGTTGTTTGTGAGTTTCTTTATCATCTTATCATGTCAATTCAACTTGGGTTGTCATCATCACATCCTTTTCTGGCCTGTTTCAGGTGAATTTTAGTTGTATTTCTTGTGATTGAACACATTCACAAAAATTCCCTTTATCTCTATCTTCTGCATGCAGCTCTCTTCATTTTGCTTCTATCAGCACTGTTTTTTCAAGTCAATTTATGAGATGTGATCAATGTTATCCTCTCACTTGAAATGCTGGAAGTACCCTGTTTAACTGACTACTCACATAGGACAGAAAGAATACCAATTATGTAAATATTATATAGTTTATGTTATCTAATTAATTTTGTGACTATATATAAACAGTTTTAAATCATTAACCTTTTATTTCCATACAAATTATTTAGAATATTTCAGCGAGAAGTCGGATTTGTTCCACAGGTTTGGAGTCTAGTATATATATATATACTTTCCAAAACCTCAGTTAGAGAACGAAATTGTACTAAATACATCCTTGGACGGAACCATTTTCACAGAACTGGTTCTCGAAATCATAAATCATTGTTGTCCTCCGCTTAAAATCCAATCTACTTTTATGATTCACTGATGAACTTTGCCTCTTCTAGATTTTAATCAGGACATGTCTATGGTAAATTTTACGGCTAAAGGTCAAACGAATATGGAAACAACACAACCCTTCTTTTGGATTAAATCCATATCCAAGTAATATATTCGGGAGATAGATATATATGACCGCCTTAAATGTAATAGTCAGATTGGGGTATGACAAGTATGTTACCAATGAACATTATAAACGAGACATCTAACATTTTCATTTTTGTGAATGTTATTAGGTAAATAAACTTTAGATGTCTTACCTTAGGAGCTAATAAACATACACTTCTGCATTATTCATATTAGGATAGAATACCCTGCATTAGGACAAGGAGGTCGCGAGACCACCCTCCTTGACCTCGGTACCAGTAAGATCCGCCTAGCGGGTAAAAATAGCAAAACTATACCCGTTTATAAATGTGATGTTGCAAAGAAAATTGTGTGTTAAAATTCGGTTATCCACCTCAAATTTTTTTTTTTTTTATATATATAAATTTTATTGTGTGTTCAGGGACCATTACCATGGTAAGGACGTATGAGCGACGACGACGTGACCAGGCAACATCATCACCATTAATGCCGCCACCGTCGCCATCATCATCCCCATCACCTTCGTCACCACCAAGACCACCGTCAACATCAAACGCTCCAACGCCAGAGTTGACTGTGATAATGAACTCTTTGGAAGCCTTATTGGAGACATTAAAGGAATCAACTAAGGCTAAAAACAAAGAGGAATTTCAGCATGTAGCCACCAGTTCAGCGGAACCAAATAATTTGGAGCCCAGAGGATCGAGAGAAGACATCTCTAGAGAGCTTCAGAAAATTAGACTCCCAGAATTTTCGGGAGGTCGAGCTGGTGAACGCGCTGAGGCATGGTTGGAAGGGATGAACCGGTGCTTTAGGTTAAGAGAATATTCGCCTTCAGCAAAAACAAAGATTGCCGTGTTTCAACTAAAGGAAAGTGCCTTGATTTGGTGGGGAAATCTGGAAAAGTAGCTGCACCTTACATCGGATAATGTTCCTTGGGAACTATTTGAGGAAAGGTTCCGTGCAAAATATTTACCTCCATACTTTCAACAACAGCAAGCCAGAGCCTTTCATACACTAATTCAGGGAAGTAAAACGGTGGAAGAGTACGAAATAAGGTTTATGGAGCTGGTAAAATACATTCACTACTTAGACTCTGATGAACGTCAAGCTGAACGCTTCATATTTGGGTTAAATCCTCGCATCAGAGCCTTGGTAAGTATGTGGAAACCATCATCTGTAGCCGAGGCAGTCGAATGTGGCCGTTATGCAGAAGAGCACCTTGGAATCAAAAAGGATATGGGGCCAGCAGGGCCTTTACAATCAGGATTTCCAGGGAAGGCTCCCCGGAACTTTTTCAGAGGAGGTAGCTCGAGGCCACCTTACGGTAACAGGTTTACCCCAAGTGTGGGGACAAGAGTTCCCATGGCAGTAAACACTATAGCCGCGGAATCGTCCAACACCAGACCATGGGCATCGCGAGGGACTACCGGTAGAGGAAGGAGTGCGAGAGGAATCAACATGGGAGGACGCGGCTCGTTCTCTAGAAATTCACACCTTGATTCAAGAGGATCAGCGCAGCTCAATTGTTGGGGATGTGGGGGGCCGCATTTCCAGCGTAACTGCCCAGAAGCTTCATCGAATATATTGCAAAGGACTGGGAAGGAGCCGATATCAGCCAATCGAAGTAATCATAGAATTCATGCAGTAGTCAACCACGACCAAGCAGCCCATCAATCCACTGTAGTGGAATCTTCAGGTATTATCAATGGCGTAAAACTCAAAATCTTATTTGATACTAGTGCCACAAATAGTTTCATTTCGTCATATGCATTAAACAAATGTGGGTTGGTAGCTCGTAGACAAAATGATTTCCACTAAGTGGAAATGGCCTCAGGAGAACTCCAAACCGTGGGCTTGAGTGTGGATCAATGCAAAATTGACCTAGGGGTCTGTTCGACTAAACTAAAAGTCTATGTCACAGCCTTAGGAACGTATGATCTTATCATAGGTATGGATTGGCTGGAAGCTCACCAAGCTTGGGTGGACTGTTATGGAAAAAGGATTCTGGGCATAAATGACGAGGGAGAAGTAATCCAAATTCAAGGAATCAAGAGGGAAGTTTCTTTACGCTACATTTCGGCAATGCAGGTGAAGCGTTGTTTAAGAAAGGGTTGTCAGGTTTATGCAATTCACGAAGTAAGCCAGGAAAAAGGGCCATCCTTAGAACAATATCCGGTGTTAGCCGAGTTTCCGGATGTATTTCCGAAGGAACTATCTGGATTACCCCCGGTAAGAGAATTGGATCTCACTATTGAATTAAAGCTAGGTACCCAACTGATCTCTAAAACGCCTTATAGAATGACAGCTCCAGAACTTCAGGAACTGCAAATCCAGTTGAAGGAACTACTCGATATAGGGCTTATCCGGCCCAATACCTCACC
This sequence comes from Pinus tabuliformis, assembly GCA_031772625.1. NCBI lineage: Eukaryota > Viridiplantae > Streptophyta > Pinopsida > Pinales > Pinaceae > Pinus > Pinus tabuliformis. The sequence goes on from CM062816.1 coordinate 1,579,034,454, forward strand.
TTGGGGCGCTCCTGTAATTTTTGTGAAGAAAAAAGATGGATCCTTAAGATTATGCATAGACTATCGAGACTTGAATCGAGCTACAGTAAAGAATCAATACCCTATGCCGCGAATCGATGATCTTTTCGATCAAATGAAAGGAGCTGCTGTCTTTTCAAAAATTGACCTTCGATCAGGGTATCATCAGCTAAGGATCTCTGAAATGATATCTCTAAGACTGCATTCCGGACATGTTTTGGGCACTATGAATTTACTGTGGTACCATTTGGGTTAACAAATGCGCCAGCCGTATTCATGAATCTTATGAACAGTGTTTTCCGTCAGTATCTTGATAAATTTGTACAAGTCTTTTTAGATGATATTCTCATCTATTCCAAGAATGAAGAAGAGCATGAAGAGCATTTGCGGATAGTATTGTCCTGCCTTAGAGAACGTCAGTTATATGGAAAACTGTCCAAGTGTTCTTTCTTTCAGGAAAAGATTCGTTATTTGGGTCACATCATATCATGTGAAGGGATTTCAGTAGATCCTGAGAAGGTAAAAGCGATCATGGAATGGCCAATACCGAAAAATGCACATGAGATACGAAGCTTTATGGGTTTAGCAGGTTATTACCGGAGATTTGTGGAGGGATTCTCCAAAATCGCAAAGCCAATCACAACCCTTCAGCGTAAAGGTGTTAAGTATGAGTGGACCGAGGAATGTAATAAAGCATTCTCTGAACTCAAAAGACTACTCACCAGTGCACCAATCCTAAGAGTCCCTGATATGGGCAAAGACTTCACGGTATGTACTGATGCATCCAAGCAAGGGCTGGGTGCAGTGTTGATGCAAGATAAGGGAGTGATAGCTTATGCTTCCAGAAAGCTAAAACCTCATGAAGAACTCTATGCTACTCACGATTTAGAATTGGCCGCTGTAATGCTAGCTTTAAAGATCTGGAGACACTATCTGGTGGGACGAAATTTTACACTTAAAAGCGACCAACTAAGTCTACAATATTTATTCACCCAAAGAGACTTAAATGCCAGGCAAAGACGATGGAGTGAATTCCTAAGTAAATATGACTTCGGAATATCATATATTAAGGGAAAAGAAAATGTAGTAGCCGATGCCTTAAGCAGGAGACCCCAGATATTTTTTCTCATACCCATTAAAGTGGACTTAAGACAGCGAGTACTGGATCGTCTTATAAAAGACAGCTGGTATTTAAAGGTGAGGGCAAGTCTTGAGGGAATTAAGGCAAAAGAATCTAAATTTGAAGGTTATGAATTAGAAAACGATGGGATCCTACGATTCCATGGAAGGATGTACATTCCTGATGATAAAGATCTTCGAGATACCATCCTTGGGGAAGCTCACAAAGCAGTATATTGTGCTCATCCTGGAGTAGGGAAAATGTATGCGGATACCAAGAAACTCTTCTTTTGGGCAGGCATGAAGCGTGATATCGCTCAATTTGTTGCAAAATGTTTGGAATGTCAGCAAGTAAAGGCAGATCATCGTCACCCAGCGGGCCTCTTACAACCCCACGACATTCCTATGTCTAAATGGGAGACCATTTCTATGGATTTTATCACTGGACTACCTCTTACTTCTCAAAGACACAATGCCATTCTGGTAGTGGTGGATAAATTAACAAAGAGCGCCCATTTCATTCCGGTAAGAGATACTTATGATGTTGCTGACGTAGCTCGAGTATTCATAAATGAAATTATCAGATTTCATGGAGTACCTAAGAAGATTATATCCGATAGAGATTCGCGATTCACTTCCAGATTCTGGACTTGCATGCAGACAGCCTTAGGTACTCAGCTAAATTTAAGCACTGCTTACCATCCTGAGACTGATGGGCAAACTGAAAGAGTAAATCAGGTACTTGAAGACATGTTGCGAATGTATGTGATGGATCAGCAATCACACTGGGAAAGGTATTTACCCTTAGTCGAATTCGCATACAACAACAGTTACCACAGTTCGATTGGGATGCCTCCATTTGAAGCTTTATATGGCAGACCTTGCAGAACATCGTTAAGTTGGGACAGGTTAGAAGATCGAGTGATAATAGGACCAGAATTAATCCATGAAATGGAAGCGCAGGTCAGACAGATTAGACAACGATTAAAGGAAGCCCAGGATAGACAAAAGAGTTATGTTGATGCTCACCGAACTGATAGGAGGTATGAAGTAGGGGATCAGGTCTTCGTCCGCATCAAACCAAATAAAAGTACTATTCGATTCGGAAAAGGGACAAAGTTGTCACCCCGATTTATAGGACCGTTTAAAGTCGTGGAAAGAGTTGGACCTGTTGCCTATCGTCTTGCCCTGCCACCTCACCTGCATAGAATTCATAATGTATTTCATGTTTCTGTATTAAGACATTATATAGCTGATCTATCTCATAACATCCAGTGGAAAGAATTGCAGGTATCGGACGAGGGAGTCATAACGGTCGAACCATTACGTATACTGGAACGTAGAGTTCGACAGCTGAGGAACCGTCTGGTGGACCAAGTTAAGGTCCAATGGGACAAGTATAGTCCTGGATCAGCAACTTGGGAGAATACAGAGGACATATGCCAGAGATACCCTAATTTATGTCCATTTTGAAGAACCTTACACTATGTTTAGTATATATTTACTTCACTACAATCAGGGACTCAAAAACATTTTGAATGATTATGGATAAACATGAAATTTTGTGGCATAATATATGTTTAATTCCTGCTGGTACATGGATACCAAAATAATATATGTTTAATTCCTGCTGGTACATGGATACCAAAACAATATATGTGATTTATTTTACTAAATTATAAATGTTGAAGTAAAGTTAAGACAGTTGAATAAGTTTTCTTCTGATAAAAATTAAGATATTATAGATCTGATTTATTTTATTTTAGTATGATCAATGGGATAGAAATCAGGAAGTGAATACATTCTAGATGAACGTCAAAAGACGTGCTTGGAATATGGCAAAATATGTTATGCTGTAGTGTCATATGTGAATAATACATGAGTTATTTTGAATATGCTGATGCACATTTTACAAATGCATGGGTAAGTGTATGATTGCAGATAAATGATCCAATTTCCGAGATGACCACGTGATGACAGAACCTCAGAACAATTAAAGCTCAAAGTGATCCTATGATAGGGTAGTAGCCCTAATTCTACTGGGAGGGGTGGAGGTGTTACCCACCGTTTATCCTCCGAACCCTGGAGTCATGGGAGGACTGTGCGAGTCACGCTCCCCTAGACGTGTGATGATGACTGCCGGATGCCTACTGGGAATCAGGTCTGTATAACCGACGCTGTCACCTTAGTGTTTATGAATGGTTAGGTCAGTAAAATTGACGCCATGGCATACTCCAGTAGAGGACGGATAGGATGGGAGCAGAAGAGATTAGGGAGGATAGGATGATTTTGAATAGCTTGGGGACCGGGATAGAAAAGGTCATGTCCATTAAAACCTTGAACTTAAAACTCTAAACTTCGGGACGAAGTTCTCAGAAGGGGGGGTGTATGTAACGACCCAGCTAAATTGATCCATTATATAAAGTTTTAAACCTTATAATAAAACCAAATGTGATGAAATTTAAACAATAAATGTGTTAAGTTTTATAAATAAAATTTAAATTTATAAACATATATAAGTTAAATTTTATAAAATATATAATTAAACTTTATAATATATATATATTAAATTTACAAAATACATAATTGAACTTTATAATATAAATTTTATATACTATATAATGGAACTTTATGATATATATATATAACTTAAATGTTATAAAGATATATGGCTGAACTTATAAGTATACATATGCTAAGCGTGAAACACAACCTATGCTAGCATACCTAAAAAAATCATTAAAGGATCCATTAATAGGGGCGCGTCCAACCAACTGAGAACTTATAGCAGAGCGCCCTTTTGCCAGGAAAAGATCTGAGGGTTAAATTGCATGGAGGGCGTGTCAAGTGGAGGGAAGGCGGTGGCTGCAGGTAGGAGGGCGGCCACCGCCAGGCCCGGAGATAAAAACCAGCAGCCTGGATCGAGAAGGGGGGAGAAAAACCAGAGAGGGGCAGAGAGAATCGGAAGCAGAATTTCACCAGGAGAAAACCAAGAGAAGATAATTATCTATTGGAAGAGCTTTAAGCGTCTGAGGTTCTGGGCACGGAGGGACAGAGAGCTTCTGTTGAGCAGCTTTCTGGATTGAGCAGCTAGGTTTGCTCAGTCTGGTTGGGTGGTATTGGTCTCCCGGAGACTGGATCAAAATAGCCACGACATCACCAGCAGAATCAGCAGCACCAGCAGAATTAGCAGCAGTTAAGGTAAGTACAAATTTAAATTCTTCAGGCTTTCTGTATTTCAGATTCTAGTTATTGTGTTTGGGTATTACAAAAATGGTCTTCTTACCTTCATTGTTCTATCTCCTTAACTTGTCTTCGTTACCCTTTTTCTTCCCTTGTCTTTGTCTTTTTAGCCCTCCTCTAGCATGCAGATTTCAGAGTGAAGTTGTATGTGATCTTTTGGAGTGGACAACCTCTATAAATAGAGGTTTGTCCCTCCAATTAAGCTGACATGACAGTCTTAAAGCCGACTTGACAGTTTTTCTCTATAATTCAATTTTACTCGTCGTTTTGCTACTTGTAGGCTTCGTTGTTGCTAAGAGAGGATTTGACCATGCTAAGAGGTGTTCCCATGCACTTGTATGATGACTTACATGATGTACCATACCCTCAAAAGGTCTTATCATAATTACATTTTGACTTTGACTCTCTAGAAGCACTTCAAAATGTGCTTGACCTATTTTCAATGAGCAAGAAACTGATTGACAAATAATACAAAAATAATTTCTCTTTTCTTGAATAAGTACAAATATCAAAATTACATATATGAAGACCGAACCTAGTTACATTTTCTCCAACACTCCCTCTTAACTATGGAGGTATTCATACAACATCACAAGGTGTTTGGAAATTTTCAATCTTGAAGAATTCACATAAGAGAAACCAGATTAGCAATCCATCTGTTATAGCATCATATCCATCAGCATTGTCATAGTGCAAGGACTTGACTAACAACTCCATCTCTTTACGATACCATGAGCTACAATGCTGGCGAGACCAATGATTTATAAACACCTTCATCATTGTCTCTCAAGGTACATACCCACTCGGGTGTTCTCGAGTATGACCTTCTAGGACTATTCTTATCTTGGGTTCCCAACCCTCAAAGAATATCGGTCCTCTTGCCTACTCTTGTCTTGGATTCCCTACACATCCTCAAAGAGTATCAGATGCCAGATGATTACCTAATCCTCCCATTATTTCTTCCCAAGTGAAGACAAGAATGTTGTGTCTATATTGTGTCTACATTTCCATTCATGGCCTTCATCTAGACTTACAGTTGTTAGTCTTGGTCTAGTGCATGACCCACGAAATGGAAAACACAATTGTCACTCCTTTGTAGGGTGATCCAAAACTCCCTCTTGATCAGGGATTTGTCAGAGCTCCCTCTTAACTGGGGACTCTTTCCTTCCTCAACAACTTCTTCTTCGCGGGTCCTTCAGCTGCATGATCTTCTTCCTTTCTTAATGTCATGAAGTCTTCGATCAAACTTCTTCTCGGTAGGGTACCATCCATCGATCACTTTCCTTCTTGATTTGTCATGTCATTGCTTCGTGGAAAGTGACTATCAGGTTCTTCTTGTCATCTTGGCTACTCCTTTGTCATCTTGTCCATGCTTCAGAATGCTCTCCTTATGGATGCTCCATCGTACTTGCTAGTTTGTATGCTTTGACCTAGTAGCCCATCATGACTTCATCCTGATATTGTGTTTCCTTCTGTTGGATGGCTTCTTCATCACGACATCTTCATAGAGTAGAATCAGTTATCTGCACCTTTTATATTTCCAAGACCTTCATAGATGTCAAGGGTCCTTTCTTCCTTTATCAGAGTTGTCTTGCTTTCTTTCGAGAGATATCTTTCAAGGCATTTTGTTAGATAGTGAATCTTGGTGATCATGGTGTTCTTCACATGCTTGATCTCTTTCTTCATTTGCTTCTTCTCAGATAGATAGGTCAACCATCTAATGCTTCTTGTGGAATCATTCCTTCATTGCTTGCTTTCTAGACTTGTCGGCATTTCTTTACTTCTTAGTCAACAATCTTATGCTTCTTATGTGAGCATGTTCTTTTGTTGGCCTTCATTGCATTGTGGTACATGCCTTCGAGCATGTTCTTGGTGAAAGAGATTCTTTCATGCTTGATCATGTTATAGAACTATACCCATGACTTAATAATATACAACTGAAAACATGACTTAAACTTTGATGCATACATACCTCATCTTGATCCTCCTTGATCATCCTTTGGTGTGGCCCTTCTTGCTTCATCTTAGCTTGCCTGCATATCATCCTTTTCTTGAATCCCATGAATGGGATTCCCAATGAGACATTTGCCTTGGTTCACGAACCTTCTTTTGAAGATTCCATCATAGGATCTTAAAGATCCTTGCCTTGCAAATGTTTCCTTCCTTTGATGATTTAGGTCTTCTAAGATTCTTATTATGATCAAGTTTTCTTTCATCATGTATGAGGTCCTATACTAGGTATGCTCCTTCTACATGAATATCTTGAGCTATATTTTCCATGCTCCTATATTCTAGAAGATATTTCTACTTATGCATTTTTGTTCTTCTCATAAATGCTACATCTACATGAGTGTCTAGAACTCTATGTACGTCATGTTGCTAGATTCTAGAGGGTGATTCTAGCCATGCAATTTAATTTATTCCTACATGCTCCTATTCTACTCAAAACTTTGAAAGAAGTCTAGAACTGAAGAGTTTGACCTAGTCATAGTAAAGATTCGGAGGATCTTCCTTCCTTTGCTTCTTTCCTTCTTCTTTCATCTCTTGAGTTATGTGAGCTTCTTCCCTCTTTCTTTTGTTATTGTTGTCCTTCTTAAGCTTAGGACAAAACCTTCTGTAGTGTCCATATTCTTGGCATCCCAAACATTGGATCTTGGACATGTCTTTGTTGTTTGTTCTTCGTTGACCAAACTTGCCAAAATTACCCTTTCTTTTGGCCATGCTAGCAAATGCTTGCTCCTTTGATCCCACATCTTCATTTGCCTTAAGTCTGGTTTCCTCTGTTCTGCATAGAGACCATATTTCACTGAGAGTGTTTGCTTCCTTCTTGGCATAAATGCTAGATGTGAAGTTTCCCCACTCCTCAAGTAGAGCATTGAGTACAACAGTTGTCATCTCTCTGTCAGACATGACTCCCCCAAGCTCTTGAAGTTGATCTCTCATTTCAGAGATTTTCATGCAGTAGGGAGCTATTCCTTCCTTTGTTATCTTCATCTTGTATAACTCATTCCTTAGAGATATTACTTTTCCGGTTGTGGTACCACGAATAGCTCTACTAGCTTATCATAAATTTCTTTTAATGTCTCAAACTTGGAGACATATGGAATGAGAGTCTTTGATTGATTCTATCAGAATCCTTTGAGCTCTTGTCTCATCCCTATTGTACTTGGCTAAGGCTTGAGTTTGTTCCTCAGCAGGGATAGTGATGTTCCCTTTAGCATATTCTACGAGTTCATTCTCCTTGAGAAGTAGATCAGTCCTCTTCTTCCTCTTCTTCCATGCAAGAAAGTTATTGGTCCCTACCAATTTATTGCTTTCCTTGCAAAAAGACATTGATGTATATTCAAAAGGGGACATGTACTTACTCGATAGATTTTGAGATGTAATGGAATTGCTTCCTCCTTGCAAGCTTGGTGGCTTGTCTTTTCTGGATCTTGATGCTCTTCAAGTTGCCTTCTTCAAGTGGACTTGCTTGATGATGAAATTTGCTTGATGACTTGTACCTTGATGTAGATCTTGCTCCAATATGCTCTTCTTTGTAGGTGCCTTTATATAAGGTTCCTCTTATAGGTTTGTAAACCTCCTTGGTGAATGATGGATTACAGACTCTTCTTGTCCTTGAAGTGATTTGAGACTTCTCGGCTTGATGCTTCAACTTTGTAAATGTTTCTCCTTGATGAGTGTTCTTGAGTTGCCCTTTCCTTGATGTGTTACCTTAGCTCCGATACCATGTTAGAGAATCTAGGGAAAAGTAGTGTAAAGTGATTTTCTGTTGCTTGATAGCAATTTGTGATGTGTTTTTACAATTTATCTTCTTCTTATTATTAATGTGTGTGTTTCATCAATCTGCTACCAAAACAAAATAACAAGAACAAAAAGTTTGGCTCTCTGCCAGGGACAAACCCTCTCTACTCTTGAGAGGAAAACCCTTTGTAAGATTTCTCTTATTGAAGCTTCTTATTTGAACAACTACCAAACCCTAGACCCTTGACTAGGATATCCTATAAGCATAAGTCAAATCCTTCTTTCTGCACTGTCACTTCCGGCACATCTTCCGCCACTTTGTCTTCCAACACTTTGTCTTCCAATTAGAGTCCTTTTCACCTTAGAGAGATAGACTCCTTCACTAAGCTTGTTAGTCTTTGGAGGCTTGATCTTTCACCCAAATACAAAAATTGTTTGTTGTCATACCCTTGCTGCACCTCGCACGTGTCACTATTTAGCCCTAGAAACACTCCTTCATACATTCAATTTGTTGCTTCATTACTTCGTTGGAGAGCCCTTCTTCCTCGCTGGAATAGGAGGCCTTTGTAGGCCTAGACTAGCCCAAACCCTAAAGAATATACCACTGTAACTTTAATGTTGATCTAGCCGTAGTTTGTCCTTTATTCCTCCACACGTGTGGCTGTAGCTGCTTCAGAAATGGTCTCCTTACCTTCGTTGTCCTGTCTCCTTAACTTGTTGTCTTCGTTACTCTTTTTCTGCCCTTGTCTTCATCTATTTAGCCCTCCTCTAGCATGCAGATTTCAGAGTGAAGTTGCGTGTGATATTTTGGAGTGGACAGCCTCTATAAATAGAGGTTTTTCCCTCCAATTAAGCTGACATGACCGTCTTAAAGCCGACTTGACAGTTTTACTCTATAAATCAATTTTACCCATCGTTTTGTTGCTTGTAGACTTCGTTGCTGCTAGGAGAGGATTTTACAATGCTTGGAGGTGTTCCCATCACCTTGTATGATGACTTACATAATGTAACATGCTCTCAAAGGGTCTTATCATAATTACATTTTGACTTCTAGAAGCACTTCAAAATGTGCTTGACCTATTTTCAATGAGCAAGAAACTCATTGACAAATAATACAAAAATAATTTTTATTTTCTTGAATAAGTACAAATATCAAAATTACATATATGAAGACCGAACCTAGTTACATTTTCTCCAACAATATTTTACTCTCGTTATATTAATGTTAGGAACCTAGTTGTGCATGTTGATTTCTAGTAGCATCGAATGTGCTCTAAGCCTCAAAATCTATAGGTAGGCTAGGACACATGTATTCCACAATACCCAGAAATCGTTTTGGGAAATTCCACTTGGAGACAGTTTAATTAAAACAATTAATAATTTTTAATGGATGCCTAAGTCTAAACTTAGGAAATTAAAATAAGTAACGAGTATCAATCAAACTAAGGGTGAAACTTCTAGAAGATGACGAGGATCAAGCCAAAATGATCTAATCCATTGATTAGAATCTAATCTAGGTCGTTGGTTCTCAACAAGAAGATTATAAGAGAAGGCTTGATGGGCATTTGGAAAACATATCCAAGAGAGATCAAGAGATCGGATTTCTTAGAGAGGGCAACGAAGCAGTTACTAGAGAATGGGGAAGGGATAGTTCCGGTTGGAGAGTTTCCTGATCCGGGAATACATCTCAGAGAAGGCAAAGAGAGATCCAGAAGAGGTAGCACATAGACCACGCTGGGCAGCGTAAGGCCAAGCAGAGGCAGCGTAGAGCTTTAGAGGGAGTTCGAATTTTAGCTAGGAGAGGCGAGTTTCAATGCAGGAAGTCGGGGTGTGAAACTGGAAGACTTGAAGTTCGAATCTCCAGCCAGCAAGAGATCCAAGAAGAGGTGACGCAGATCCCCAGGGAGGTTGATGCAGAACTGCGTAGGTTGATGAAGTAGCTGCGCAAAACCATCGTGGGGCCAACCATCCAGGGCTTGGATCAGTGTCGAATTGCCAGTGATAGTGTGAGGTATTTCTCACTAATCTTCTGCCAGTTAGATTCTCTATATTGGATAGCCAGTAAGGCATCCAAAGATTGTATTCAGAAAACTACTACTTAATAATACAAACCCTCAACTGCTGTACCAGTTTTCCCACAATGGGTTTTTCCGGGGGCATTTGTCCAAAAATAACGGTGTCATGTGTTGTGTATTTCTTTCTTACTCAGTTTCTTGTTTCCGCATTTAATTTAATTGGTGAAGGTTGCATTGTATTCGTTTCGGTATTTGTTGTAGGATGCAGTAAATAATTTGTTCAGTAATTAACAAACAGAAGAAACTTAATCAGTTGTTGCAGTAGAAATTTGGGCCTTCCAAATTTTCACATGGTATCAACGCAACGAGTGAAGCAAGAGAGCAGAGCCAGAAGAGCACGGCGCTAAAGAGAAGAAGTCGAAGTGTTGCATATAGCAAATCGAATTCCCAGAGGGATTGCGCAGTCCAAGCCAGGAGGGCAAAATTTTCGAGGAAAGTCTCTCTCTGAGTGAGTCGACAGAGAGGTAAGCTTTCCAGATCGAGATTTGTCAGCTGCAGAGGGAGTAACACAACAGAAGCTTCAATGCAGAGCAGTTTCTGGTGAGACGCAGTTTTCTGCAGCAGTTGCTGGGGCAGAAAAACGTCAAAAGGGAGAAGGAGACACTACCTTGAGGTAATTCTTCCTCAGAGGACTTCTAGCCAAGAACTCTCATTTCTCTATTGCTGAGCAGTAGCAGAGAGGAGCAGATCTGCTAACTCCAACAAGGAGTGCGTAGGCTAGCCTAGTGCTGCGCAAAGGAGAGAGGAGGCAATATGACATTTTCGTTGGCAAAGATGGTATCTAGTGGGTTAAGAGATCAAGATCGGTTGGAATGTGCATCAAACTATGTGATATCGAAGGGAAGGATCTCATGCCTTCTGGATGAGCACGATCTCAAAATCTACGTCGACAATGTGGTAGTTGTACCCACGGATCCAAATCCGCTCAAGAAGTACAAAAGTGAGATGGAAAAGGCCAAATGATTGATCCTTGACAAAGTGAGAGATCACGTAGTATATCACATTGTCAGCAAGGATTCTAATCGGCAGATGTGGAAAGCATTGGCCACGCTATACGAAAGATCTTCCGAGCAACAGAAGATGTACTTGGCGCAGAAGATGAGATCCACACAGATGCAGAAGGGGGAACGCATTGATCTATTCCTAACGAAGCTTCCGGAAATCCAAGACTCATTGGCAGTTGTGGGATCAACACCTCAGCCTACTGAGATGGTGAGGTTGGCTCTAAATTCAGTCCCAGAAGAATGGCAAGTTTTTGTCCAGAGTATCCTAGGCAAAGAGAGATTGTCAGGTTGGGAAGGAATGTGGGCCGCTCTTCAGCGGGAAGAGATGAGGAAAGACTTAGTCAAGTGCAGACTTGATAGCAGCAACAGCAGTGGGACGAAGCCCAAGGAGGAGGAAGAGAATGTGAAAATTCCTATAGACGAAGCCCAGGGAGGAGGAAGAGAATGTGAAAATTCCTATATCTAACAATCTCAGAAATCCTCCTGCAACCAACCGAATCTACTACACCTAGATTGTAAATTACATTACAAGCTTATTTCAGATTTCTTCTTGAAACATTTAAGTAAATTACTGAAGCAGCCTACACCAATTAAATATGATTCTAAAACATAGAAACTGAGCAAGGAAAATACAAACACATAGGACACAGTTATGTTTGGACAGAAGTCCCCGGAAAACCCCAATGGGGGAAAACCAGTGCAGCAACTCTGAGGGTTTATTATTATTAAGCAGTAGCAAATTTTGAATACATCATTGAATACCTCACAGGGTTATTCAGTTACAGAGAGAAATAATGGAAAAAGCTTTGTCAGTTTACCTCACACAATCACTAAGAAAAAGTCTCAGTTGTTCCAACTGCTGGATGAGGTGGCCCTGGCAGGCTCTGTGCTACCTCTACGTTGTCCTAGTGTCAACCCTCTCAGGCACAGCATCACCCAACTGGGGAATTGATCAGTAGCCCAAAGTCACTTCTCTCAACCTCCCAGTCTCACACCCCGGCTTTCGGCTGCTGAAACTGACCCTCTGCTCTGACTTTCAACTTTCTCTCTCTCCCTCTGCGTTGCTTCTGCGTGGCCCTTCTAGCCTTGCGTTAGCCTCTGCATTAAGGCTACTCGATCACTCTCTACCTCTCTCTGCTAATGATTCTTCGGCTGAGAATCTCCCTCTCTCTGGAAGCTATTATCCATGCCCCTCTGCTGCAAGAAAGCTCCTCAATCAATTTTCCTCCTAAGAACTTCTCACTTCAGAAAATCAATTTCCTCAATCTCTCTGTGTGTTTTCCAAATGACCCTCAAGCCCCTTCTTATATCAACCTGTTGGCAGCGTAGAACAGAGTTGGCAGCAGCGTAGTTGGCACAGAAAGGAGTTAACAGCGGCGCAATGGCTTTAGTGCCAACGTGATGAAAAGAGATTTTGGGGTAAACCAATTTCCCCTTTCTTTATAAATTTCGATCCTGAGGCCTAATGATGAAAGGAGATTTTGGGATCAACCAATTTCCCCTTTCTTTATAAATTTCGATCCTGAGGCCTGCGGGTTCTAAGACTTAAGCACATATTTAACGCTTTCAATAATTAGTAGGCCATAACCCACAGGCCTCAGGATCGAAAATTATAAAGAAAGGGGAAATTGGTTTACCCCAAAATCTCCTTTCATCACAACGCAAAGATTAGTAGTAGTCAGAACTCCAGCAACAGATGCATCATGCTAAACACCTGTTCAGTAATTTTGGATGCTTTTCCGTTGTTGATGCAGTAGCAACAACAGTTGGAGAAGGTTGCAGTGCAAATGCAGTGTTGGCAGTGACAGTGCCAAAAGCAGCACAAATGCAAAACTTATGAGGGTTGAAATACAGATGCAGTGTTGATAGTGGCAAGGTCAGCAGCAGTACAGATGCAACATTTGCGTAGTAGTTAGTGGGCAGCATTGTCAGACTTCAGCAGCGCAGAGGGAGATGTTACAGAGAAGGGTGATGCTTCAGCGGGTTGCATTACTAGAGCACACTCCTCGCTAAGAGGGAGTGCTGATTTCTGGTAGCATCGGATATGCTATAAGCCTCAAAATTTGCAAGGAGGCTAGGACACATGTATTCCACAATACCCATAAATCGTTTTGGGAAATTCCACCCGGAGACAGTTTTATTAAAATAATTAATTATTTTTAATGGATGCCTAAGTCTAAACTTAGGAAATTAAAATAATTAAAGGGTATTAATCAAACTGAGGGTGAAACTTCTAGAAGAAGACGAGGATCAAGCCAAAATGATCTAAGCCATTGATTAGAATCTAATATGGGTCGTTGGTTCTCAACGAGAAGACTATAAGAGGAGGCTTGATGAGCATTTAGAAAGCATATCCGAGAGAGATTAAGAGATTTGATTTCTTAGAGAGGGCAGCGCAGTAGTTGCCAGGGAATCAATTGAGGAGATTTTTTGCAGTGAGGGGCAGGGATAGTTCCGGTTGGAGAGTTTCTTGATTTGGGAATACATCGCAGAGGGGGTGGAGAGAGATCCAGAAGAGGCAGCGCAGAGGCCATGCTAGGCAACGTAAGGCCAAGCAGAGGCAGCGCAAAGCTTCAAAGGGAGTTTGAATTTCAGCTAGGAGAGACAAGTTTTAGTGCAAGAAGGTGGGATGTGAGACCGGAAGGCCTGAGGTTCGAATCTCTAGCTAGCAAGAGATCCAAGAAGAGATGACGCAAATCCCTAGAGAGGTTGACGCAGAATTGCGTAGGTTGACGCAGTAGCTACGCAGAACCAGCGTGGGGCCAGCAATCCATGGCTTGGATTAGTGTCGGATTGCCAGTGATAGTGAGGTATTTCTCACTAATCGTCTGGTAGTCAGATTCTCTGTATTGGTGAGCCAGTAAGGCATCCAAAGATTGTATTCAGAAAACTACTACTTAATAATACAAACCCTCAGTTGCTGCACCGGTTTTCCCACATTGCATTTTTCCGAGGACCTTTGTCCAAAAATAACGGTGTCATGTGTTGTGTATTTCTTTCTTGCTTGGTTTCTTGTTTCCACATTTAATTTAATTGGTGAAGGCTGCAGTGTATAAGTTTCGGTATTTGTTGTAGGATGGACTAAATAATTTGTTCAGTAATTAACAAATAGAATAAACTTAATCAGTCGCTGCAGTAGAAATTTGGGCTTTCCAGCTTTTCACACCGCATTCATTTGATATATATGTAATAAGCTAAGTTAATGATTTGCTAGGTGTTAGGTTCGCAGGAAAATTAATAGGGCTAACGAGGTGGGTAAAACTCAGGCTAGACTTTTGTTAACGCGCTTTTATTTATCCTTGCTAATATTTTGCATTTTAACATATGGCTCATGCCTTTTCCTTTCCTTTTGCTACATCAACCTCTTAGGGAAAAGTTTGCAAGCCCTTACTCAAGGATGAGGAAAATAGGGAACCAATGCCAGTGATAGATAACAATCAACCCAAAGATGGGATGTCGATATATGGGAAAATGGAAGGCGTTAAGTATGGATTACCATGGACATGCAACATCAATTAGAGCCTCCTAGATAGTGAGAAAAAGGACTCAAGGAAGGTCACACTAGACTAGCTGTAAGTGATAACAACCAAAGTGAAGCAAGGGAGCAAGTGTATAGTCAAAAGTGGTCTATCATCCAATTCAACCTGTAAATTGTAATCCATACTAGAATGCCCTAAACATAACATGAAAGCACTTGAATACAAAAATAGTTAATGTACCTCACATTTGATGACCTACCTTCATCGGATGAGCAGGCTAGATGAAGAAAGCATTGACTGGATAGTGGATGAGAGGGATCTAAGCTAGCTATATGTGGATCATGATAGGGCTGCTGGCTGGCAAGCTGAAATATTAATAGAAACATTTTCTCCTAGGGATCACCCACATGGGTGGGTAGCAGTCCTTATCATAGTATCTCTAATAAGCTCTTAGTGCAGCTTTAATACTTTATGGAGTAGATTCTATCACAAAAGAGCCATTACTACACATGATCCACCAGTGTGGAAAGGAAAGGTCAACTTTTGATACTTTATTGATCATCTGCATTAACGCGAATGAATAAGCAACAAGAGGGGCTTTTATCCTAACAAAATTATTCAGACATTTACAATATGCTATCCAAAATAACATAAAATTTCCCCTTTATACATTGACAATTTAAGTGCCTTACTACTGATATAAAAATTTACTGCATAACCATTCAAACATCAAATCAAGGCATATATTTCCAGAAATATAATGTCAATTACTCATGGTGAGCAAATAATTTGACTCTTCTCAGGTCAATTTATGGTTCTTTTATGTACTACTAATGAATAAATTTTTGCATACCTGCAAGATCTACTTATAGGTGTGTCCTCTATATTGAATTCTGCAACAACACCTCCACCTCCTTGCACAATAGGTGCAAAGCCTGCTGCTGGCTAAGGAAACCAAAACAGTAAACAGTAAATTAGCAATTAATCATGAAGAACTTAAGGAATAATACTTGAGTAATAATCAGAAACAAGATGCGGTTGAAAGAAAAGCTTGATATAGATGAACCATTACTGCAACAAAACAACTGTTATATATGAAATCTAACTGAGGAAATATCAAGATGATTTTTTCTGTACCTGCACAACTGCAGATGTGCCTACCACAAGCAAAAGGTCACACTTAATCAAAGCATTTTCTGCTCGATCTAGAACAGTTGGATCAAGGCATTCACCAAACCAAATGACATGTGGTCTTAATAACCCATTACACTTGCGACAGTGTGGAAGCTCTGCTACAGGAATTTGGGCATCCTTTGTGTGTGGATCTGGAGCACCCTGCAGAAGTATATACCTTGGTCATAGACTTGCACAAGTACAATCGCTCCTATACAAGGAAAGAATCTTGTATTACCTTTAGATCACACAATCTTATATTCTAAAGTATTTGAATAAACAACCTAGGCCAAAACATATTTCCTCAAACAAAACAAAATAGAGAGTAAGAAACTATGAAATGTATCTTCTAAACAGTCATTTCTGACAGCAAAGTCACCTAAGAAAACAAAAGACACTGACTAAGAACACTCCAACCTCTCAAGCTCTGGTATTTGTTTAAAAAAGACAGATTTTCACATGTACAATTTTTAGCATAGAAAAGCTGCACAATTTTGCTTCTAGCACCACCATATTTCTCATTCCAACCTCTGAAGAGACCATGCCCAAATCCAACCCAGGAGAACAGTAATATTGAAAAGGGGTAACATAAACAAAAGTCATCTTAGCCTCTAAATTATGAAAAATGTATCCATGCCCCTTTTGCATCTTCCACTAAGCAGAAGAAAAGGATGAACATTATATCAATGTTGCATGACTCGTACTCATATAGGACTCGTCACGGCATTGACTCGTCGACTCGGGAACGACCCTTATAAGACTTAGGAACAACCCTTATAAGACTCGTCAAAATACAAAAAAACGTTAAAATATGGTAAATTTTAAGCATAAAAGGGACTAGAGATTACATTCACAGTGATGAAACTAGGTCGAAGGGACTAGAGATTACATTCTTCGCCACTAAAGATGAAACTAGGTCAAAGGGACTAGAGATTACATTCTTCAAAACAAGCACATACAAGGGGCCCTGCAGAAGCAAAAATAAGATAAGGGGCTACCATCAAAACCACCACAACAGGAAATGAAATAAGCTCATAAACCATCAAACTTCACCAAGCAGGAGAAAGATAAAGCAATGATGAAGTTTAGAGAAAAGATGTTGATACTAGATAGGGGACATTAAACCTAGTTCAAATGAGGAAGGTTAGATTGACACTTTTCTACAAAACTCAGGAGGGACTTTGAGAAAAATGTATGAAAGCTGTACAGAAATTGAAATTTGATTAACATCCACAAATGACCAAAATAAGTTAACATGCATCAACAACTATAAAAGGAATGCAGGAATGCATAATGCATCTACCAGAAAAGAGCACAGTAAAAGAAAACTCTACTCTAAATCTAAATCAAACTCATGTGTAATAGAGTGCTAGCAAATAAGACGTGTGACCCCAAGAATGCAAGCTTAAAGGTCATTCAATTGAGTGATGGGTATGGCCAAAATTGCACCATAATAGAAAAGCATGTACACCCACCTCTGAAACTATTTTGAGTCAAAGGATCATTCCTGATCCCTCACTTTATTTTGGAGCATAACTGACATTTAGCAAGCATGTAACTTTCTTCTAAAGAGGTAATTTCCTTTCCAAGAAGGTGGTGGTGCAGAGAAATAAAGCCCATTGGTTGGTAGATACAAGTGCATTACTATACAAATCTTAAAAGAATTATAACGGAAAGAAATTGAAGATCTTTGGTCAAAATTCAAGAGGGTTTCAAGGACTATGGACATGGATGGCACATACAAGGTGAATAACTATATGCTTTTAGAACAGATGCACAGTAAAGTCACCCAGTCAATCAGCCATGGAGACCTTGATTCACAAGGGTAGAGCTGCAAAGAAGCCATTGGTAGTGGTTGGATGTGTACCTCAAGGAAGTAAAGATTTGAAAGAGCTAGATGGTATAAGTCTAATTGGAGTGCAATAGATTGATCACCTCATTTCCAAAAAAGAAAAAAAAGAAAAAAACTGAACATTTTGTGCCTTTTGAGGCTCGATGAGTTCTATACGGGTCCTATAGAATACTTGTGGGTCTTATACAGGTAGACGGGTTCTATAAGATACCCGCCGAGTCCAGGTCTTAAATGCAGGTTCTATGCGAGTGACCCGGCTCAGTATAGAACCCGCTAGACCCACGGGTACTCGCGGGTCTAATACGGGTCATGCTTCAATGCAATATATATCTAGAAGCATCCAACTTAAAGGGAGATGATGAGCTTGAAGGCAACTCCATTTAGAGTCTTCAAGAATATAGAAATGATACACCACAATCTCATGGATTTGAGTCAGCCAACCCCTAAGTAACATGAATACTCTTTGCTTCATGATTTTCATTATATAGTTGTGATAATTTTCTCGCAAAATTGAGGCAAAAGTTGGGTCTACATCATACCACTATTTCCATTCTTCATAAGCAAAGCATATCAAGGATGTGCAATACACAAACCAGAGGGCAGCTATGAATGTCAGCTGCTTTGTTAGAGCTGCCCTCCTTGTACTTAAATACCAAGTGGAATTATTTTAGGTAAGATGCTCATTTAACGTGCTGTTGTTCTTGAAATTTAGATTGAGAACATGACAAAGATAAGTGGATGATGATACATGTATAAGATAGTTTCCTTACCAAGGATGTAATGGCACCATTGTTGTAATGCCTGGAACAATGCACAAAACACATTGTCATAGATACCATGTAAGAACTGTGCCAATGGAATACTGAGAGCCGTCAGTCTTAATCTCAAATGGAAGTTGGAGATTCAACAGTTAGAGAACAGGTTCTGAACATAGGGCGTTCTTGAGTTGTATAAAGTTGTGTTGTACTATTGGGTCCAACTGAAGATCCTGATTGGATAACTGATGCCAGATGGAGAAGGCATGCAATACAAGAGAAATGTTTAATAAATTTTCTGTAGTTCAGACCTCCCAGGAAATTATTTAGATATGTTGCAGAGGTGGGAATGGGCCCATAGGAGGGGAGCCTAGATAGGAGTTGTATGTTTGACCAAAGTAGGAATTCTTTATCTTCACCTCCAAATTATGTGTATGTAATAGATTTAGAGTGATACACACATGTTTGATGTGTTCTTGAAGATGAGTATGTCATTTAAATATTCCACAAATAAACTTGCCAATGTGTGGATGGAACACACCATTAATTAGTCACATATATGTGGTTGGGGCATTAGTGAGCCCAAAGCGCAGTGTTACCTACTCATATGCACATTGCAAGAAACGGGGACCCCATTGCCCAAAGGACATGGACAGCAAGAAAAAATTTCAGAAAATCAAAAGTCTAGCA
Organism: Pinus tabuliformis; assembly: GCA_031772625.1. NCBI lineage: Eukaryota > Viridiplantae > Streptophyta > Pinopsida > Pinales > Pinaceae > Pinus > Pinus tabuliformis. The sequence goes on from CM062816.1 coordinate 1,579,053,606, forward strand.
AGGCATTTATGCCCCTTTCTCTCTTCTCTCCCTCTCTACTCTCAAATTCCGCACCCCGGCGGGGGCATGGTAATAAATGTTGCTCACAGGATGAACTTATGTAACAGGGGTAGGCGACTTGGGACCCAGTTATTAAGTGAGCCCACTCTATAGTGTTTTTCTCATTTGACCAATTATTTTCACTCTTCATCGATAAATAATTAGTCAAGATTTTTCACTCAAATACCTCCAAAGCTGGAATGTGGCTTAATAATTGTGCCATGGGTCTGTCCTAATATCTAGGGTCAATGTATACTACCATGCTAAGTCATATCTAGAGTCTCAAGGAATTTGACGTAGTTTTTCTAGGATTTTTTTAATTAATTAAAATTTCCCGCAAAAGACAACATTTTAAATTAATTTCATGTGTAATGTTGTAAATAAGTGGCTCTAGGAGATGTTGGTGGCATGTAATAGCTCGAAATTCATGCTCACAACACCAACATTATTCTCAGACCAACTTTGGGGGTCGAAAAATGACTATCTCCCCTTGAAACCCCACTTTCTCTAATGTGAGAGGCAAAAAGGACAAAAAAAAATACAAAAAATTAATAAGTGGTAGACACATTAAATATGTTTCCAAGTCAAAAGGTCAAAGGAAAATGATATGGCATCAAAGTGAAGTCAAAATGCGAGTTATAAGGCTAATTTGGCAGCCACTTCATCAACAAGTCATAAGTCTTAATGAGGCCAAGTTTGACTACCTCTTGGAGGGCCCGAGCGGTCTACTCAGCAGGCCAAGCATCCTCTTGTTTCCTCATGGATTTTGCCAGCAGATTGGTTGCATGTTTGTTTGAGTTTGAGTGAAGTGTTGTGTGGGAGTTAGCTCCCCTTAACCCCTCTCCTCCATACACATGTCCACTGTCAGCCAAAGGAGAGTACGTTGTCAATCCTCTAATAGCCATATGCAGATCCTACCAGAAGCAATATGCAGCAGCATATGGACACTATAATGAACAAAGTTCGTCTACTCAAAGGAATGCTCTGATACCAATGCAATGAATAAAGTTCGTACTTCACAATAATCTTAAGAATACTTTGAAGACAAGGACATCCATTGTAGGATAAGTAATTTATATATATAACTATTTGAATACAACTGAGATGATGAGATTACAACTGAGAGTCCTATATATATATATATACACCCGGGAAAGGGTACTTTCACGAATGGTTATGTCTTTAGAGACATGCTTCTTCATTACTAACTAACTAATTATTAGTTAATTAATTATAATTTATTATTATTATATTTATATTTGCATTTATTATTTTTATATGAATTATATTCATAACATTGCCCCTCTCCTCAAAAAGCTTTGTCCCCAAAGCTTACAAATGAAAGGGCTAGATCTCTTTTCCCGTTTCGAATATCTTCTTGGCTCAATACTTTCATCTTCATTGATACAAGACGATATGATCCTTTGAGTGATAAATAAAATTGTCAGACGGAGAATGGATCTGAACATCCTAGATTAATCTTCTGTGGAATCTTCTAGTCACTGGAAATTTGTAATGAATTGTTATCATAGAACTGGATTATGCAAACTTTACAATTCCTTGGAACATAAATATGTTGCTTCCATTCTGAATGGTTCAAATATGTACACTGACTTAATTGTTTGCTCTTGTGATCAAATGTCGATAAGGAGTTCTTCTAGTTGGACTTTCCCTTATCTTGTGTGTGGCAGTTTCCTGAATTACTTCAGGCACTGTTGTTGTTGAGTTGGCTACTAAATCATCACTTGGAATTTCTATTGTTTGAACCGCGACATCTGAATATGTTTTAACTTCTATTGGTTTCTCATCATCTTGAGTTGTGATATTTACTGCATTAGAGTTCGTATCTTTTTCTTCAACTTAGATTGAAGACTTCGATAAGTATTTTGTGATAAATTCTTCTAATTTGGCATTCAATGATTTCTTATGATTTTTAAGTTTCTTAATTTGAGTGAGTAGACTCTGATTATGAATTTTGAGACGTAAGAGTTCCTCATTTTCTAAGTCAACTTTATTTTGGCATTCAAGTTTCTATCTTTTAAACACTTGATTTGTTCCAATAATTTTTTGTTAATGTCCTTTAAGCATACATTTTCCTCTTCATTCTCTGATAGACTTTCGTTGAATTTCTTGTCAAAACTTTCTTTTTCTTGTTCTAACTTGTGATTCTTAGTTGTACACTTTTTGACTTATGCAAGTAATTTCTGGATATGATCTTTTAAATGAAAATTTTCTTCTTTTTTATTGGATATGGCCTCTGAATGCACCCAATTCTCTAAACCAAGGTTGACCAAGAATTATGTCAACCTCTATGTCATACAATTTTACAACAGGAAATTGAGATATGTACTCATAATGACCTACTGTTATTTGTAAATCATTAATTTCATTTATTTATTTTTACTGGCCAAACGCCTAATGATAAATGGAGAATCTCCCAAATTATGTAGCGAAATGCTTCAATAGAGATGACAACAACGTCGACGAAGATTTGATAGCCAAAAGCCGGATCAGACTAGTTCTTTGTGCAACATTGAAGCAGCCAAAGGATCGAACAGCTCTGATACCAATGCAACGAACAAAGTTCGTACTTCACAATAATCTTCAAAATACTTCGAAGACAAGGACATCCAATGTAGGATAAGTAATATATATATATAGTTGAATCCAAGTGAGATGATGAGATTACCACTGAGAGTCCTATATATATACCCAGGTAGGTACCCTTTCACGAATGGTTGTCTTTAGAGACATGCCTCTTCATTCATTACTAACTAACTAACTATTAGTTAATTAATTATTATTTATTATTATTATATTTATATTTGCATTTATTATTTTTATATGAATTATATTCATAACAGACGCATATTTGCACATAGATTTAATTGGGATTTCACTTGGAGTTTGCAGCAGTTAATCAAGGGATGTGTTCCCCTACTACTCCAATACTTTCACACATGGTAGCTCCCATCTACATGCTTAGCCAACAAGGTGATCCACGATGCCAACACTCAGCCAATCTACTCCTGTCCAGGCTTTGTTTAGATGCCACATACAACATGCTACAGCCAGCGCTTTCTCTGCTTGTGATGCGACTTCCTCATTGGGATTATCATTAGTTTGCCACTTGTTCATCAGTCTTTGCATTGGGATTCTCTCAAGAAATTGTATAAATAAGCCTCTTGGGCTCATTGTCTTCCATGGTTGGAAGCTCTAGGCTTGGTTACACCCTTATCATTTTTTTTGCTCATGATACTAAGATAAAGTTTTTGGAGGTTCCATCTTGACTTGGTTTTGGTGACTCTTCTCTTAGTCTAAGGTATATCCATGCTGATTTGAATTGTCATATTGCTTTCCTTTTAGTAGATTGAGGCCCAAATAGGGGTAGAATCGCCGAAGGAAGGGATAGACAAGTATGTGTTATGAAAAATTCTAAACTGAAATTCTATTGCAGCAACTAATTTATTTCACCTCCGTATTATTCATAATAACTTATTTACGAAATCCCTTCAGCAAATATTAAAATAAATTCTATTGCAGTGATCACACAATTACCTAGAGAAAAATACATGCACAAGAACCAATCACATCGACACAGTTGTTTTTGGACAATTGTCCCCAGAAAAACCAGTGCAGAAGATGAGGGTTTTATTAATCTTTAGCAGCAATTGCTTTTACAAGGAATGATTTTACAGAGAAACTGAAAGAAAACACCTGAGACTTTTCCTTTGAGACTTTCTGACACTTTGGAGACCATGTTGCCACTCCTGCGTCACTCAGCGTGGCTCTAAGTGGCTCTGCGTCAGCCTGCGTCCCTCTGTGTCAACCTGCGCAAGGGCTACGTCTCTCCTCTGGACTGCGTCTCTCTCTGCGTTGTCTCCCGTTGTCGCTACGTCACCTCCTCCTCAGTCACTGCTTGCTGCTGATGCCCTCCTTTTCCTCCACCCTGCAACTCTCCCTCTAAAATCGATCTCCTTTACTTGAGAATCGATTTTCCTTGAGATACTAAGTATCTGTCGATGTGTCTCCAAATAATCCTCAATTCTTGTCTTATACTTTTCCTGTTGATAAATCAACGGCCGAGATTAAGTCTCTAATCAACGGTGAAGATTAAAGCAGACTTGATTCTCGTCTCTTAGAAGCTTCTCACCCTTATCTTTATTAATACCCATTAATATCTTTATTTTCTTAAGTTTAGACTTAAGAACCCATTAAAAATATTATTATTTTAATAATTCCTCATCTGGGTGAATTTCTCAAAACGATTTTTGGGTCTTACAGATCTCACGTGCCTTAGCCTCTCCTCCAAATTTCAAGGCTAAAGGACATCCGATGCTACCAAAAATCAAGACTCCCCCTTAGCGAAGAATGTGCTCTAGCAATGCTTCACCATAGAAGCATCACATTGATCCTCCACATCGATCCTCTTTGCTAATACTTAGCTTGCTGCCCCACATCCACTGCATTGTTGCTTCCTATACTGCTGCCCATGACACTGCCACTGCCACTGCTACATCTGTACTGCAGCTCCCTCTCAACATGCTACATCATGCTGCCCATAGCACTGCCACTGCAAACTGCTGCACTAGAACTCTTGACACTTATCCATTTCTACTACTGAAATGGATTCTTTACCATCCCCATCTTCTCCCTCAATAAATAAACTGTGTTCTTCCTACAGCCTTGGTGAGGATGTCTGCTACCTATTCTCCTGTAGGAGTGTACCTCAACTATACTTCTCCTCGTTGGACACAGTCTCTGACAAAGTGACACCTGATATCAATGTGCTTCGATCGATCATGAAAAAATGGATTCTCAAAGAGCTTGATGCAACTCTAATTATCACACATGATCCTGGTCGCTTCCATCGTTCTCCTGAATAGGTTCACAAGCAATTTCCTGAGCCATATGGCTTCGCACGAAGTTGTGCTAGATGCCATATATTTTGCTTCAGCTGAGCTCAGAGCCACAGATTTCTGTTTACTACCACACCAGGAGGTCATTCCTGATCCAATGTTGAAATAGTACCCAATTGTACTTTTCCGATCTACTAAACTTCCAACCCAATCTGTGTCAATGCACCCACTCAACCTGATGTCATTGCCTCGAGTGTACAATAGTCCATGCTCGACTGTCCTTGTATATACCTGAGAACATGTTTGGTTGTTGCCTAGTGCGCCCTCTTAGGTTCCACCATGAACTGACTGAGGGTGTTGACAGCATAACAAATGTCTGGCCTGGTATTGACCAGATACATCAAGACCCTATGAGCTTCCTGTACAAGGTGGGATCAACGTCTTTATCTTCTAATGCATCAATCTTCTTCCAGTTGGTTATCATTGGAGTAGCTATAGGTCTACAGTCTTGCATCTTGAATCTCTTCAAGATCTCTGTAGCATATCTCCCTTGTCCAAGGAAGATCTCACCCTTCTGCTGCTAAACTTCCAACCCCATGAAATAATGCATCTGTCCCAAATCCTTCATGTTGAATTATGTGGCTAAGTTCTTCTTGCAGTCTTTGATAAGCCTGGATGATCCTATCAGGAAAAGATCATCCATATATAACACTAGGATTAGAGGTTCATTCTCTACGACAAGATAGTAGAGATTAGGGTCTGCGTCACTCTTGACGAGCCCCATCTTCTGCAAGTAGTTATCAATTCCACTGTACCATGCTCTAGGTGCCTATTTAACCCCATATAAGGCTTTCTTTAATCTGCATACATGAGATTTCTTCTCATGTGTCTCAAAACCTTCTGGTTGTTCAATGTATACTTCCTCTTCTATTACCTCGTTAAAGAATGCCATCTTGACATCCATCTGATGAATATCCCAGCCCATCTGCGCTACGAGAGATATCACGGTTCTAATAGAAGTATACCTGGCTACTGGGGCGAAGATTTCTTCGTAGTCTATCCCTTCCTTCTGAGCATACCCCTTAGCCACAAACCTGGCTTTGTATTTCTCCACACTGTCATCTGCAGCATATTTGACCTTGTAGATCCATCTCGAACATACCACTGACCTGTACTGAGGCCTAGGTACCACTTCCCAGACATCATTAACCATTATAGAGTTGTATTCCTCTACCATAACATCTACCCATACTTGATGTTGAACGACCTCTTGAAAACTAGAAGGTTCCCCAACCTGAGCTACTAAGGCCTGGTATCTGTCTGGTTGTCTTCGCTCCCTTTTATTATTCTTGGGTGCACCAATGAAGTCCTTTGCATCCCGTAGAATCCATCGGAGTTCTCGACTCGTTCTTGCACTGGTCGTAGGCACATCTATCAGCTCTTCCTCTTCCTGAGATTCCTCGTGTTCTGAAGCTTTGTCTTCATGAGAATTTCTAGTACTAGTTTCTGCTAGTCAAAGTGGTTTGACCAACAGCTCGTCTTTCGACTGCTCCTCGGGAGGCATTTCTCGGGATTTCCTGAAAGCTCTATCCTCCATGAACTTTACATCCTGCCAAACTACTACATTCCTACTCCCTAGAAGATAGACTCTATATGCCTTAGCATTCTCATTATATCCCACAAGATATCATTTCTTAGTAGTTTGATCTAATTTCTTTCTCTTTTCTTCGAGTATATGGTAATATGCTAAACTCCCAAATATCCTGAAATGACTGACTACAGGTGTCTTTCCGGAGAAGACCTTCTCCAGAGTGATTTTGCCCAATGCCTTGTGTGGAGTCCTGTTCTGGACATAAACTGTTGTGTTGCATGCTTCTGCCCACAGGAATTTAGGCATATCGTGATCATATAACATTGCCCTAGCTGCTTCCACAATAGTCCTGTTTTTCCTTTCTGCTACTCCATTCTGCTACGGATTATAGGGAGTTGTCGACTCCCTTCTGACGCCTTCCTTAGCGCAAAAATCGGTGAAGTCCTTGTCAACATACTCTCCCCCATTATCTAAGTGCAACACTTTTATCTTCTTTCCTATCAAATTCTACACTAGAGCCTTGAACTCTTTGAATCGACCAAAAACCTCATCCTTGATTTTCAGAAAGCATATCCAAGTCTTCTTGGAATGGTCATCGATGATGGTGACAAAGTATTCAGGACCACTAAGAGCCTTTGTGGACATCGGTCTGTAGATGTCTAAGTGTATCAATCCTAGCACACTCTTAGCCCAATTGTTACTTCTGGAAAACGTTGCTTTGGCATACTTGCCTCGAGCTCACCCTCTGCATACATCATCTCGTTCGGTACTTAGTTCTGGAACTCCTAATATTGTTTTCCTGAGAATTCTCAAAGCCCCATGGTGTAAGTCTCCCATCCTTCTGTGCCATAGTTCATTCAAATCTTTGTCTCCATTACTGCCTATCAGTGCCATTGGTGATTCTAGTTGCAACCTGTACAACCTATTACTTCTGATTCCAATTTGGGCCTTCTTTTTCCAACTCGAGTGTTTGACATATACTTTCTCCTTAAAGAAGAAAACGTCATATCGCTTGTTTTGAAGTTGAGATACGGAGAGTAAGTTCATCCCCAATCCTGGCACATGTAGCACATTGGTTGCTCGAAGTCGTTCTCTTGCTTCGGTTTGAAATACTACAGTACCTCTTCCTACTGGAGTACACTTTGCCTTATTTCCCATGGTGATATGAAAATTCATTCTTTCTTCCTAATAATCTAAAAATCATTTTCAGATTCCTATCATATGCCAGGAAGCTCCATTGTCTATATACCAAACCTCAGAGGAGGCAGAGCTTGCTAAGCAAACGACTTCTTCTTCCAATCTGGAAGCTAACATAGAATACTCGTAATTCATATCCCTTGTGCATTCTTCTAAAAATCTGCGCGAGTCCCCTTGAGTGGATGCCTCTGCATCATGCTTTTGACCCATAGTCAATTTTCCTCTCCTATTGTCGGATCTCTGCTCTGATACCATGTGAAAATTTCTAAACTGAATTTCTACTGCAGCGACTAATTTATTTCACCTACTTATTATTCACAATAAGTTATTTACGAAATCCCTTAAGCAAATATTAAAATTAATTCTATTGCAGTTATCACACAATTACCCAGAGAAAAATACATGCACAAAAACCAATCACATAGACACAGTTGTTTTTGGAAAATTGTACCCGGAAAAACCCAATGCGGGAAAATCGGTGCAGCAGATGAGGGTTTTATTAATCTTTAGCAGCAATTGCTTTTACAAGGAATGATTTTACAGAGAAACTGAAAGAACACACCTGAGACTTTTCCTTTGAGACTTTTTGATACTTTGGAGACCCTGCTCCCACTCCTGCGTCACCTCTGCATCACTCTGTGTGGCTCTGAGTGGCTCTGCGTCCCTCTGCGTCAGCCTGCGTGAGGGCTACGTTTCTCCTCTGGACTGCGTCTCTCTCTGCGTTGCCTCCCACTGTCCCTGCATCACCTCCTCCTGAGTCACTGCCTGTTGTTGATGCCCATCTCTTCCTCCACCTGCAACTCTCCCTCTGAAATCGATTTCCTTTACTTGAAGATCGATTTTCCTTGAGATACTGAGTATCTACCGGCGTGTCTCCAAATGATCCTTAAGTCTTCTCTTATACTTTCCCTGTCGATAATCAACGACCGAGATTAAGTCTCTAATCAACGGCTAAGATTAAAAGCTTAAAACAAACTTGATCCTCATCTCTTAGAACTTCTCACCCTTATCTTTATTAATACTCATTAATATTTTTATTTTCCTATGTTTAGACTTAGGAACCCATTAAACGTATTAGTTATTTTAATAACTCCAAATCCGGGTGGAATTTCTCAAAACGATTTCAGGGTCTTGGAGATCTCATGTGCCTTGGCCTCTCCTCCAAATTTCAAGGCTAGAGCACATCCGATGCTACCAAAAATCAACATGTGTCTATCCTTCAATAGTTTTTCAAATTTGAATAGATAATATTGTGTAGTTGTGAATAGCACAAGTTGTCTTTTCTCTTTGCAATCTATTTCCTTGAGTTTACTAATCACTGGATGCAAGTACCTTGAGTATGGCACAAGTTGCCTTCCTTCAAGGATTTGAGACTGGGGAAATTGTTGGTCAGATCAACCAACCTCAAAGAGCCAAGGGATTCACAATCTTGCCACCCTTAGGGGCTGCCAAAGAGATCCAAAAGAAGGACATTAAAAAGGGCCCAACACCTCTTCTTTCTTCCTCAAATTTATTAAAAAAATCTTTTGGTTACCTTAAGCACGAATTTATTGAATATGCAAGCGATTTTGAGGCTACTGAGTGGCCGCCCTAACAACCACAAATCAGCCAAGAAGAGACGATTTAACTCAGCTATTCTTGGCTTCCATAGAACATGATTGCACTTATTTGTAGTAGATTTTACTTAAAAGTTGTTTTAATCAAGTTTTGTTTCTAATCTTGAGGGTTGTCCTAGTTGAATTTGGCATCTTTCACATTGCAGTCTTGCTGATCTATTTTAAGAGAGAATGAATGACCAGGGTTTGGAAGTAGTTAAAAGGTTATCGATATATGCTAGGCATTCAAGATCGAAAGTGCATGAGACCAGAGATATGCCTGAAATGCTTGTCATAACTCTGTGATCTTCTTTGCTAGCTAAAATAGAGCCTACCACAATGGACTTAACAATCCTTATACCATATCTGTCCTTCCTGCCTGTTAAGTTATGGTATGTTCTATGCTTATAACAGTTTACTTCTTTTTCTTATTATATTCCACCGATTAGCAATCACATGTACATAAAGTAAAGTGCAGATAGAACATTAAACGATCGACAGAAAACAAGACAAGACAAGAGACACAAGATGTGGCGGCTAGCAGGGACAAACCCCACAATGTGTGGGGAAACCCTTTGATCAAATCTTCTTTTATCTTCAATAATTCAGCAGAGAGAAATAGTACAATAAATCTGATTCATATCAGCAGTAGCAAACCTTAGATCAGTAGCATCAGCATTAGCGGTTTCATTATCAAACTAGGGCAGACCATATCTCACAAACCGACAGTCGGATGACTTCATTCCAACACCAAAAGTTTCGGCTTCTAGAGGAGGTTCAGATGAACCTACAGCGCAGTTCCCAAGAGGAGATCTTCTAGGCCACGCAAGTCAATCTTTACTTCTGCAGTTGCAGCTTCAGTTTCAGCAGTTTCCGGCTTCAAACTAGGGCAGTCGATATCTTGCAAACTGTTCGTCGGATTGACTTCATTCCACCACCAAAAGTTTCGGCTTCCAGAGGAGGTTCAGATGAACCCACAACGCAGTTCCAAAGAGGAGATCTTATAGGCCACGCAAGTCAATCTTTACTTCTGCAGTTGCAGCTTCAAATTCAACAGCTTCCAGCTTCACATGTGTGAGAGAGAGAGACCCATTTCAGCGCAGTAGAGAAGAGACTCATATCTGCGCAGTAGAGAGAGAGAGATGTGATGAGATGAGTGAGACCAAATGAGGAAAAGTCCTCTTATATTTATACACAACGTTGGTGGGTGAATAGATGCGACTGTTGGGCTTCTGAGCCTACATGAGTTGTAGGTCGGCTTGATAATAATTCCATAATCAAAATAAATTCATATCTCCATGAATACTTATCGGAATTAGATGATCTTTATATCAATCCTATACCTCTCGACGAGAGGAATCTAATAAAAATATTATTAGCCATGAATAAGATGACCCACATGAAGTTTTGCCCTGGTTGCCAATTTTAACACTCCCTCTCAACCATGGAGAACTTCATTTGCAATCTGTCTATCGGTCGTACTATTCATCCATCAAATGCACTGCCTTGTACAGCCTGACCCTTGCCCTGCTCTGCTCTATTTTGCCTATTCTGCTGTCTTGTTCTGCCCTGCACTGATCTGTACTGTTTTGTTCTGTTTAGCTCTGCTCTTGCATTGTTCTGTTCTACTCTGCTTTTGTCCGAATTATGAAGAAGAAGAAATGATCGAGGATGTATCATACTGACTCAAAGTCAGTCTCAGAGTATGTACCACTGGTCCCAGACCAGTCTCAACCAACCCAAAGTCAGCGTCATAGTGAGTTACAACTCCAATGGTCCCAGACCAATATCATCCTCCACTGACTCAAAGTCAATCTCAGAGTATGTACCACTGATCCCAGACCAGTCTCAACGACCCGAAGTCAGCGTCATAGTATGGTTACAACTCCTACCACTGGTCCAGACAGTATCATTGATCACAGATCAATGGAAGTCATCCTAGCGTAGGGAGTACGGTAGTAACAACGATGCGTCCATCGGTACTACTATGGTCCCTAACTTCATTTCCCTACTCATTGATCAGATGAGAGGTACTTCCTATGAGTCCCAGACTGCATGGGTAGGATGCCTCGACAGGAGAACTAATCAATCCTGCTACAATTGCCATGGAGAACACATCAATCCAGGCCTCACAGGAGAACACATCAATCCTGCTACAATTGCCATGGAGAACACATCAATCTAGGCCTCACAGGAGACACATCAATCCTGCTACAATTGCCATGGAGAACACATCAATCCAGGCTGCCATGGAGAACACATCAGTCCAGGCCTCACAGGAGAACTAATCATCCTGTCACAGGAGAGCGAATCTCCTGTTCCACAAGAGAGCGAATCATCTTGTTCCACAAGAGAGGAATCATCTTGTTCCAGTGTGCACCACTAGGGGAGGGTGAGTCACCCTGTGGTCATATGTGCTCCAGTAGGAACCGCAAGCCCTCAGAGCTCCCAGAGCTCAATGTATGCAACATGCAGGACCCTTGTACAAGGGTTTCTTGCCGACTCCAAGTCTTTTGGGAAAATCACAGATTAGATCTTTCTCGGGGCTTTGACAAGGTGTATCAACCTATACATCATCTTAATGTGATGGAGCTTCCTTGCTATGACTTACCATATCCCAGATGATGTCTATTGCTGGAGCAATTGACGAATACGGGATTCCTCAATAATCGAATCCCACCTCTGGTTGTTACAGAGAATCACAGTGGTATCCAATGTAAATCCAAACAGCTCACTGAAGAGCTTTCACAACCAGACTGCCTCACATGAGGTTATGCTCGCAACAATATATCCTGCTTCAGCGGTGCTCAAAGCCACCGACTTCTGCTTCTGCTCCAGGATATCGAAGCAGATCCCAGGTGAAACAGTATACCGGAAGTGCTCTTACGATCCACCACACTGCCTGCCCAATCAACATCAGTATATCCAAGTAGTCTCAACATCTCGGCAGTGTATCTTAATCCATGAGAGATTGTGTCCTGAAGACATCTCAGAAGATTCTGGCATCAATCCAGTGAGGCTCAACCAAATATGAGCTCTCAAGCTAACTGCAAAACATATGTTTGGACAGAGGTTTCACCAAGAACATCAATGCGAAAGAGTTTTAGAAACTCAGAGGCATTTCCCAAGTCTGGTCCGACATCACTACCATATAACTTTAAAAGTTAAGATCCTCGAGGAGTACAGGCTTGCAGTCCATCATACCAAATCTTTCAATATCTTTA